>OV651830.1:14659892-15259892 GCA_927349885.1 Psylliodes chrysocephalus
TTTATCGTAAGATCCATAAACTAGACACTTCAAGCTTCAAATTGGCTTTTTTTTTTTTTTTATTATTAACATACGACCATTTTTACCAAAGATATAGCCATTCAAAAAATCGCAAAATATTGAGATTTTTTTTTGATCCCTTAATTTTTTCCACTATACTCTGTTTCTAAACTAAGAGGAGCGATTTGAATTTAAGTTGGCAATTCTGTAGCCTTCTGATTGGTCAGATTACAGTCAGTTTCACACATTACTTTTTATCATGAACATCAGCTAATAATTGATATTGTTGACAGTTCTGACATTTTATAATTTGATATCTCATCCATTACTTAGTTTTTTACTTTATTTCGTAAATAATAGTTCTTCAGTAAACAATTGTATTGAAAATCTACAATTATGGATCCTTCTACACTGAGTACTATTAAAGGTAGCAATTCCTGAAAAGCCTTACAAGAAAGGGAAGAAACCTTATTATTTTACATGCTGATTCTGAAGGTTTTGTAGAAAATGCATTATTGTTTTTTGAAGGTAAAAAGATGGGAGATTACCATGAAGAGATGAATTCCGAAGTATTTTAGAAAAAAATAATTTTATTACTGATTTTTTAAAACTAAAAATTGATGAATTTCTAACCAAAATAATTAAAATGTAACTAAATATTTAAGCAAATTTTATTTATTAGAATAGAATAAAACTATTTACAAAATTGTTATAACATTTAAAACACCATCTACTACTTTAGGGATAATCTTAATTTGGCACAATGAGTTAACATTATTTTCACAAAAAATATTTTAAAAATACTTAAAATTAATACATAGGTATGTAAGAATAGTTCACTTTAAAAATATATGTTGACATGTAGTGTTATGAAAATGTTGGTTCCAGTTTTCTAAACAAATTCTGACTCATAGGCCTGTAATCTTTTGAATGCCTTCTAGCGCATTAACCATGGGTTAACACTAAATAAGTCATAATATTCACATTACTCATAGAAGAGATACCAGTTACTTTGTGATCCACTTGTCATTCACTGATTAACTTTTACTTTTTATACCTATAACAAATTATCCTCAAAAATCTGATGTGTCCAACACATGACTTTCCTATCTAATTATTATAGGCTTTTTCCGGTTATTTTGTACACCCTATTGCAGCACCTCTATAAATGTTTAGAGGATAAACTAAATATATACATTTTCCACATACATCTAACTCAAAACATTTTTCTATAGATATTGAAAACGAAAATACTGAAAAATTAAAATTTAGCAATTTTTCCTTAAATTTTTCTAATATGGTCCATTTTAGAAAAATCATATAAAAAACAAAAATTATAGAGATCGATATCACAAATAACTTTTATTTAAACAATTTTCCTAAAAATTTGAATTTTATTACATTTTGTCAAATTTCTCGAATACGGACCATTTAAAAAAAAAATTGTATAGAACCAAAATTATAGATAATAATATTGTAAGTAATTTTTATCTGAACAATTTTCTTCTCCAAACATCAATAACAGATATATTCCATAAAATATAAAAACGGTCTCCCATAAAGTAGGGGGTACTTTATGGGGGGGCCCAAATGTTCCGCCTTTGTCCAAAATCTAATAATTTCATCTCAGGCCGAAATAAAACTTAAGTTTAAAATTTAATGTTTTTTCCTTTATCCGTTTTTGAGTTTTCTTCAAAATTCGAAATTTACATATTTTCTCAAATATCTCGAATACGGTCCATTTTTAGAGAAATTATGTATGGGATAAAAAATTATAGAGAGTTATATTACAAACAACTTTTATTTGAACAATTTTTATAAAAAAAAATAATTTTTTTGCATTTTGTCAAATTTCTCGAATACGGACCATTTTAGGAAAATTTTGTATAGAACAAAAATTATAGATAATAATATTATAAGTAACTTTTATTTGAAAAATTTTCTTCTCCAAACGTAAATAACGGATATATTTCATAAAATATAAAAATGACCACCAATAAAGTACATCCCCAAATGTTCCGACTCTGTCCAAAATCTAATCAGTTCACCGCAGGATGGAATAAAGCTTAAGTTTAAAATTTGGTGTTTTTCTGTGTATCGGTTCATGAGTTATGCGACACACACAAGACATCATCGCGAAAATAGTCAAAACGGATTCAGGGGACCTCAAAACGTAAAAATCATGATTCCTATACTTTCCTTATATCTGTATACAGATAGGAAAGTAAAAATGTAAACAGATCTTTATATTTTATACTAACCTGGCTACATCTGGATATTCCATTAACAATTTTATTAAATATTTAATATCCATTTTAAAAAGATCATAGTTATTCTCAAAAAGTCGATTTCAAAAACAAGAAAAAAGTATTTCTGACATCAATCAACAACCATATTGACTTTATTTGACAGTGACATTTTGTTTTAGACACACATTTCAGATCACAATAATGTGAAATTTGCGACCGTTGTCTGGGACCAATTAAAAAATTATTTCTATGACATTTATTCGTTTTCTTAACCGCTCATTGGCCGTTCGCCGACTAAGGCCGATAAAGATAATTATTTCATAAATTTTGAACACGACTATATTTCGAAACTCGTTCTTAGTAACAAATCTAGTTACTTTTCCCTGTGTAAATGCGTCTTTTCAATTCGCTCCTAGTTTAAAACAGAGTATAATAATAATTAGTTCCTAATAATTTGAATTTGATTACTGTATTAAAAGGAGTCAATACTTAAATTAAAAATTTAAATGCCCTAAAATGAAAATTTGATGTCTATTTTTATAGAAATTTATATTTGAAGTGCTATAACTCCGAAACTACTGCTTGTACGGTCTTGGACCAAAGAGATATTTTTGTAGAGAATTTAATTTACTTCAAAAGCTATACGAACGTTTTTCAGAAAAAAATTCAAAAGGAAAAATTTTGTTCTGTTATTTAAATGGAAAACTGAATTTTTAAATGAGCTTAGCCGCTATTGCACTTAGAACCTTTTACCCGGGTGCATCATAATTTTTATTTTCTATAAATTATCAGACTTTTTGGTATAATAGCGAGAAAAAAAATATCTCCTAAAAATGACACACCCTATATTTATAAAATTTAGCAGATTTGGCTGAACGCTATTTTACACAATAAAACTTAAAATTTTCATGGGTTTGATACTAAATGCTTTAATTCCTAAAAATAAGAGTGTTTCTTAACCCTTTCTGTCCCAACGCCGCATATACAGTGTGTACTTAAGTTGGAACCATATGGAAAACATTTTTATTATTGATTTTTAGGAAAAAAAGTTATTCTTGATAAAAAGTCCTGCATGACCCAAAACTTAAAATACAGTCATCAGATATCAAATTTTTCAAGCCGTATACGAGGTTTGTCAAAAAATATGAATTTTGCTCAAGAGTAAAATTTATTTTTTTACAAAATCGAAAAATTTTCATCAAGAAAAGTTGACGTAATTTATAGTAGCTAACGTAATTTATAACGTTTTCAGATATTTACAATCAATGTGTAGAGTGTAGAGTTTATAAAAAATAAGAAAATCTGTTTTTTCAGATAGATCGGTGTAATTGCATATTTTGAATGTAATATTCAATTGTAATCAACTTTTCCTAATGAAAATTTTCGATTTTGTCAAAATAAACGTACTTTACTCTTAAGCAAAATTCATATTTTTTGACAAACCTCGTATACGGCTTGAAAAATTTGATATATGATGACTGTATTTTAGGTTTTGGGTCATGCAAAACTTTTTATCAAGAATAACTTTTTTTCCTAAAATCAATAATAAAAATGTTTTCCATATGGTTCCAACTTAAGTAGACACACTGTATATGTTTTTTAAAAGTGGGTCTGTAGTCCCAGCCACCGTATATATACGTTCAAGGTGGAATGGTCTCAATTCACCAAAGCCGAAAATGTTAGATTATTGGTCCCAAAGCCGCGAAATGTTGGCACCTAAGACAGGTCATGCGGACCCATTGCCGTATATATTTTGTTCTCATATTGTAGCATGAAAAAAACCTCTGGGACTGAGGGACCAACATGTAAATTAAGGCCCGGGACAGAAAGGGTTAAATTATTTGAGTCTTACCATAATTAAATATAACATTTTTTAATTTATTAGCATCAACTACTAATATTATTAGTCTCGTGTTTTGTGTGGGCTTTGTTACTGTTTCCCAGTGCTACTTTAGCAACAGTGAATGGTCGAACCCTGCCTGTCCATTAGAACTAATTAGGATTAATAAATAGCGTGTTTATTTTATTTTTTTATTAACATTATATATTTTTTCTTTCAGTAAACCTAGCGGAACTGATAGGCATTTTTGTGTAGCAGTTATTTATCAACCGGAATTGCTGGTTTATTACATATGTGTTATACAATAAACGTCTGAGACGCAGGTTTGTTATTAATGGCTGGAACACCATTTTTTTTTCCACAAATATATTCTAGTTTCTAATTAAAATGTCGTTTTTTTTTGTCTCACTCTGTGTGTTGTTTGTCTTATCAATTCTATCCTATGATCCTTCAATTTCCTTCACCAAATCCGATTATCCTTATTGTAGTTCGCTCTGTATATTCTTAAAATTTTTTTCCAAGGGCTGGTAAGTAAAAAAATATTTTGGATGGACTTTTCGTATTTATTTTATAATATACATAGTAGTTAATGGGTTATAGTGTCTAGTTTTCACTAATACATTGTTTCCAATTTTTCATTAAGGATACATAAATATTGGACACTAAAAAAAAAAAAAAAATCGTCACATTGGAGTTGGAGATAAAAAAATATTGTTCTACTTACATCAACGTCTTTTTCTGCTACTGCTAAGCACTTCATATATTCCTTGGAAATTTCGCATTTGGTTTGTGGTTCCCCAGAATTTTCAAGGGCTTTTTCTGGAAATAAATTATGTATAAAACGATTTTTTTTTGTTTGGGAATTATTTTTCTTACCACTTTGAGGTTTGTCCACATTGTCAGCATAAAAATTAAAGTTTGCTCCTAAAAAACATAACAATCTTATTATTTTACTACTAATATAATGAATTTTAATTTGTGTTTGAATTTGTAGATTTTGGAATCACTTTGTATTCTAACGATTCAATAGAAATTCCGACTTTTTTGGGGTTCACACGAAACTTGGTTAAAATTTCAAAGCGGTAGTAGATTCTAATTCGAACTTAGGGGAAACTCAGAAGTTTTATTATTTAAAAAAGCGTTAAAAGGTGGGGCAATTATACAGAAGCTTGGAAGTTATAGTCTATTTTTATGTATGAGAGAGTATTAAAATAATAAAGCGTTCGTAATCCATAGGCGTATCACTTCTTTTAGTAGACAGTTAAAATATTTTTTGAAGTTATTCCTCGAGTATACACTTATATTTTCACCTAATTAACCTGCTTATAACTTCTAACAGCTGAAGGTAAAAAAGTGCAATTTTTTCTAAATGTTTTATTTTTCCACAAGGTATGTTAAGAACATTGTGTCAAACGGGTTATGTAGGTATAAGGGTTTAAACTTTGACTTTTAAACAACGTTACGTTCATAAATAATAATTTTAATATAAAAACTACTTCTTACCTACAAATCGAAATCAGAAGATGAACTGTCGCAACCAATATTTACAATGAGTGGCTCGATCATTTCATCAGTAATATTGTCCAACTTCCACATTTTCTCTTCTTCTTTAATTGTATGATTTACTGCCTTTTCTCAGTTTTCAGGCTTCACATTATTTACAGCCTCCAAAAACAACTGTTTAACATCACTCATTTTAAAAGAATTATTTTTTCTTGAAACTTCTCCCTTTATCTGTGCCCATATCAGTTCAATCGGGTTTACTTCGCAATGATATGGTGGTGATCTAACCACCGTCATCCCACGATTTTTTGCAATTTCATATTTTTTTAATTTCTCTTTATGAAGGGAAAACAAAAGTCTCGAGTGATAACTTGCATTATCCATTACTATTATACAGTTCTGAGGAAGAAGATCTATAATTTGTTCGAACCACTCTTTAAAGACATCAGCATTGATGTCCTCATGGTAGTCACCGGTACGAGTAGATTCGGTTACGTTCGACTTTAGGGACACACTGTTTGACCAGTTTTACTTAATTTTTTTGATTTAAATGATATTAAGTATGATTTTAACTCACCTAGGTTTGGAAATAGGAAACAAAAAGTATAAATCAATTATATAGTTTAATTAAATACTTTTTGAAAATAAGAAAACGAGTCTTTTATTAAATTTAACCTAAAACTTGAAAATTTTAATATTTGACATTTCTTTTCTGGATAATGAGCGGGGTTGCCAAGATTAATTTATTACTTCTATTATTAAAACTAAGTAGTCTGGGTATTAACAGTATGACCAGGTAGCAGAGAATTTAGAGTGAAATTTTATGTTGAATGAGTCAAATAAAATGATTTTGTAACATTGTATTTTTAGAAATTACTCAAAAATGTCATGTGAAATGTCAGTAAGTTATAAAAACTTACAAAGGATTCCTGTTTAATTTTATAAACAATTGTATGAGCTGATATAAGCAGATATTATTCTTTGATCTGTGTTAGGGGTCGGGGAGCGATGTTTGATACAGATTCTGGTATTTTATCACAAAATTCTATTATTTTTATTTAAATAAACAAATCATAAAAGTATAATAGTTTACGAGTTTACAAATTAATTATATCTTTTTACATATTAAAATACTTGGCAACCCTGTACACATAAGTCAAAATATTTGATGAAAAATGTGCAATTTTTGAGATTTTAATATTAAATTTCTTGCTTAATCGTGGATAATCTCCAAAAATTTTTTAATTGTCATGATATATAACTTCTTTACTTTCTAATAGTACAAAATTTTTTTTGAAATTCGTGTGTCTTTTAAGTCGAATGCAACCGTAGATTAAAAAGTCAATAAACCACCTTTAACAAAACCGTTTGAACTACCGATGTGTACTATTATTAATCTGCGCCCCTTTCCTGATGGTGGATTTAAACCAGTAAATAAATTATTTAAAAAAGCCTGTCTTCGACTTGTAACAGTTTCATCTTGCCAAAATTTATTTGGTTTATGTCCCTCGTACGTTGATCCATGTTTCATCTAAATAAAATATATTTCTTCTTTGGTTTCTCATTTCTTTTATAGTCCTTAGGTAATTTCTTCTCCATATCGCTTCTTTCTATTAAAATAGACTTTCTGGAATGCTTTTTCCATAGAAAACCTATTTCTTTTAAAAGTTTCCATAGTGTGCTTCGACTCATTTTCAGGGTAATCCTTATCATCTCGAACCGTGGCAAGAACTTTGTCTACTGTCGGAAATTCTTTTCTAAAGAAGAACGCATGCACTTTCCTTCGAAGTCTTTCTTTCAAAAGATTTTCTAATTGAAATTTTGGTTTTCCTGGAGCTTTACGTGAAACGTGAAACTCGCCACATTTCTCTTCTTTAACAACTCTGTATATCGTAGATTTCCCAACACCAAGCGTACTACTAACTAATTCCACTGTGTCATCAACACTTTTACATAAATGTTTGTCTGTAAATGATTTAAAACAATTAAATATTAATGTTTTTTCATTAACTGTTAAAGGACCGATGTTTTGTCGTTTACGCGGCCCTTCCAAATTTTCCATGATCACACTAGAATTCACACTGCACCTTGCAAGTTGCAACTAAACGATATTTAGTAAACTGTCAAGAATACACAACTTGGACCTCCTTACTAAATGGAAAACCTATAATCGCATTTTCGGTGAAATTTGTTGGGAAGGTATTTATCTACTTATAATTCGATTACTGTAAGAAATTCTTGGAAATTAAAATAAAACAAAATTGGCAAATAGGTACTTATTGAAAATAATCTTAAGATACGGCTATGTAATCTTTAATACACAGGGCTTTTGGCCTGTCCAAACCTTTTTCTATTGTTCTGTACAGCTTATGTTTATAAAGGACCAATAAAAGACCCAAAACTTGTAATAGCTCAGGTACATTTATTACAATTTTAGGAAATATTTAGATTATTCTGTAAAAATATTTAAAATGACCGTACTAAGTTTTGCATTAGAAATGCTGTTTTATTACTCTCTCATACATAAAAATAGACTATAAAAAAAACTTACAAGAATAAAAAGGTTATTGGTTTAAGTCATTTAGTTTACTAGGATTTCCAGTTATGAAAAAGGAATCAGGTACTCAGTTAAGGACATTTTATAATCAAATAAAGAAAGATGTTCGATCTCTAAAAACATTAGATATACCGGTTGAAAATTGCGATGTAATACTTATTTATTTATTTGAAATCAAACTAGATGATGCGTCTGGACTCGTTATCATGGACAAAGGAAACCAAGTTTGCAGAGCCTGTGACAAAACTAATCATTCTATTAAAGATTGTAAAAGGTTTTTAGATTTAACAGAACTACAAAAAAGGGAATTAGTTCAACACTTCCTCTATGCTGGAATTGCTTGAGACTGGGACACAGGGTTCAAAGTTGTAAAAGTGTAGGGGTTGTGGTAGAAGACATAATAGTTGCATCCTAAACGACTCTTTTCATCGGGAAAAGGGGGGTGGTTCAGGAATAATGAACAGAGGGATACAGCGGTAGAATTTACGGGCCACATAAAAGATATGCCTAAGACAGTTTCTGTAGAAGATATCTTGAGTAACAAACATAAGTGTAGGGCTCTATTGGATTGCGGATCCATGTCAAATTTAATGACAAGTGAATTATGGGAGAGGCTAAATTTACCAAAAAGAAAAACTAGGATTACAATAACAGGTATAGGGCATGGTTGTACAGAGGTTAAATACTTAACACATGCTGTCTTACATCCACGGATTAATAATATAAGGTTTAGGGACTCATTTTTGTTATTGGACAAAATTTCTAAAAATATATCTTTAATGTACGTGGATTCTCAAGTATGAGGAATTTGTTTGGCAGATGAAAAGTTTGGAGACGTTGATAAGGTAGATGTACTTCTAGGTAGCAGTATATTTTGGGATTTATTGGAGATGGAAAAAATTAAGTTGGGTAATGGAAGGACCATACAAAATTAGGTTGGATAGTAATAGGTCCTGTGACTATGCTGGTAAATAGGGAAAGGGAGAGCAAAGTAAGAGTGTGTAACTTTGTTTCAAATGGTGGCTTAGGTGAGCAGTTACAGAAATTTTGGAGTTTTGGAAGAGGTTCTGTTGGTCAAGAAATTTGCAAAAGAAGAAGAGTGCGAAAGGTCCTTTAGAGATAGTAGTAAAAGATTTGTGGTGGCACTTCCATTCAAATCTGGTATTCCGGAATTAGGGCAGTCGTATGACATCGCTAGTATCCCTGACATAAGATACAGAGGACTTGCAGGTGCTCACCCTAAGGCATTTTTTTAATTGGAACGTCTCTATTGGCACCATCCTAAGAAGAGTTAACAGATACCAATACTAAAAGGTTAAATCGTTACCAGCTGATCTCTCAAATCGTCCAAAGCTTTTGGACGAAATGTTTGTCTAATCTACAACAACGAAGCGAATGGAGAACTGTTGAAAATATCAAAGTGGGTGACTTGGTGGTGGTTCAAGACAAAGATTTGCATCAACCGAACTTTGGTGTATTGCCCATAGAAAGGGCATAAGTATATTTAGAGAATTTTAAATTATTATTGTTATTTGTGGATATACTAGGTGTTATGTAATTTTGTTTCAGTTGATTGGTGTAATTAATATCTTTAATTGGAATTTAGGGGTATTATCCATTATAATATTTGGTAATTTCAATGAAGATGAAAATTTATGTAAAGTCAATGATTGGATTATATATTAGGAGCTTTCTACTTCTACCGGAAGAATCCCAATCGTCTTAAATATCAACCCAATATGTGTAAATAATTTTATAGTCATTGAAATTGGGCCATATAGTATTATATTAATTAAAATTCTCATGGCTCCTGTGTTTTGAGTTTCCTAAAGGTACAGTGACAGTGTTAACCCATATTCAACGTACCTGTAACATTTGCTAATTCCCCAGTACACATTTTAATTCTTTCTAAAAGTTCGACGGCTTGGACATAGACGACGTTCTTCTTTACCCATGTTGATGTTCTATCTATACAAGGGACGTCGTATTGTGGGTTCAGCTATATAAAAACAATTTTTAAATTATTCGTAGGTACTTATAATCATTTCCCAAAACCCAGACATGATTAATCCAAGCTAGTAAGTATATACCGGGACAATAAGAAAACAAGTCTTCTATCTCATTTTTTGACGTCTAGGTTTTTTATAAAGCAAGAAATAAAAAAACAAAATCTAGGTATATGAAATTTTATAGAGCTTTATTTTATCTGCAGATTTTAAATTGATAACATTTTTTGTTTATGAGTTAAGATTTTTTTATTTCAACCCTACATTTTTATTCAGATTTTTGTTCAGGATCAGTAGACTTCAATCTCTTATAGAGCTTGATTTTTATTAAAAATTACATGTTGATATCGCTTTTCGTTTTTGATTTTTGAGTTAGTTTTTTTTTAATTATTTCAACTCCCATAATTAACCCCTCAAGACGCATTTTCAAGTGAAACAGCTGCATTAAAAGAAAGGAAAGTTCTTAATTCTAAAAGTAGGTTGTACTCTTCCTGTATCTATTCTGAAGAAGACGAACTAATCAGACTTGATGGAAGACTAGACAAATCTTCCGAAATTACCCTAGATACAAAAAGACCCTAATCATATGATTACAAAACTATACCAAGAAATCGTTATCAACAATCTTCGCCAAAAATTTTGGATCCTACGAAAGTATTTGGAATAGTTGCCAATGGTGCAAAATCCGAAGAGCAACACCAACTATACCTCAAATGGGACAATTGCTAACTTGTCGCATTGGACCTACGATTCGTCCCTTCATTAGAACAGGAGTAGATTATTTAGGATCTGTGAAAAGAAGTAATTAAAAAAGATACACGTGCTGTTCACTTGGATATCGTACATGACTTAACTTCAAGTTCATTCAATAATGTTCTTCGCCAAATGAAGTTTTTTGTGACTGCCATAGTAATTTCATTGGAACTATCAAAACACCTTGAAACTCTGCTTCAAGATAATGAAGTCGAAAGGTATTTATCCCTCAGACGCATAGAAATTATTTATAATCCACCGCTAGCTCCAAACATGAGTGGAAGTTGAAAACGTCTCATTCAAAGTACCAAAAAAATCCTTAAAGAAATGTTAACAACAAAACATCCACCTGAACATATTCTTCGAACACTCTTTGCAGAGTGTGAAAACATAATCAACTCTCGACTCCTGTGACTCCTAATCATTTATTGATTGGACCTAACTATGTTGCGCTGCCTTGTACAATATGATGTGATAGTGACTTGAATCTTATGTCTACCTGGAGAGCTACGCAAAATTTAGCAGACATATTCTGGTCCCGATGGACTAGGGAGTATAGGGAGTATTTACCAACACTAATTAAAAAAAAATGGCATGAACAAAGAAGAAATATTCAAGTTGGAAACAATTGGCAAAGAGCTATAGTCGTTTCTACTTTACCCAGCAAAAGAAAAGATTACTAGACTCGTTGTCGTTAAAAATAGTTCTAGGACAATCTTTCGGAGATCTGTATCAGAATTGATAGATCGTAATATCAAGAAATCTTGATAGTTTTGGCTGAAACTCCAAACTAAGGGGGATACTGTTACATATTGATTTCTATTTGAATTTACTTGTTTTAATGATTATACTGTTCATAGTTGTTACACCCTGTACATAAAAAATACGACAATAAAATTGATGACAGTGACAAAAAAAGAAGTTGTACGCAGAATATCTTTACTTAGTTTTTTAATTTGATCATTATACCAGGGCAGATCTTTTTGATAAAAGGTGACTGTTTTTAAAGCTGCAATATCATTTAAAATGTTTTTATTAAAGTAAAAAATTACATTTACTTAAATTAATACTGAACAAATATGTATCTATGAAGCTTTTAATAATTTTTATTTGTTTATTGGTAAAATAGTTGCTACGGTATTATCACACACATAGTCAATTACGGTTTTATTGTTATTAATAATTCTTCTAAAAGTATTTATATTAATCTTACTTACCAGTTTTAGTTCTTGAAATACGCAGTAGTAGTAGTCGCACTAAAAATGATAAGAAATCTGTGAATTATTTTGACATTTAATAAAATTACAGTGGGCATTAAACTTTATTGCTGGTAATGATCCAATCTCAGTAAACATTTTCACTTGTTATGCATGTGCAATGTACATTCTTTTTGGAAAAATCACATGCCTATTCACCTGTTGTTTGTCACATTTATAACGTAAGACATTTCCTATGCATATGCTAAGGAAATACTGATGACGAACCTCGTCACGTGTTACTCATCTCCTGTGCATGTACTGAAGTATATCTTATTCACATGCTAAGCATATGCTTTGAAACAAATTCCAGATTGCACATACAAAGCATCTCCAAAGAACGTTCTTTATTTGTAGGTATTTCACCTTTTATGCACGTGCATTTCACCTTTTATGCACGTGCATTTCACCTTATATGCACGTGCATTTCACCTGATAAGCATATTCCGTTAAATGCACATACAGGCCTGGTAACTAAATCTCTAGAGGCATGTTTTACCTGTAAAGAACTAAATTAAACGACAAGTTTCACAAAGTTACCATAAAAGCACGTGATATTCACGTCCTGGACCATATAAACTACCCAGACAGTACAAATATGTCTATTGGACAACCATTCGATATACAATTTTGGATGTACAAAAATGAGTTTTTTTCTGCACTTCTGATGGACGTCCAGTGAAGTATACAAATATATCCATTAGCTTGAAGCTAAATCATATATTTTTAGATATAATATTACAGATCACTGTCCCATAGCCCTTACGTTGGAAATAGAACAAAACAGCATTAAGATAAAACATCAATTAAAGTACAAATATTACATAAATTATCCATTACTAAAAAATGCTTTAATATTGGAAAAATGGGAACAGGTATACAATGAAACGGAAGTTGATAATATAACTCTAAAATTTATTAATACTCTTAAATATCACATTAATCAAAATACACAAAAAGTAAAAATAAAACAAAAAATAAAAATATTACAAAATTGGATGAATCCTACATTAGTAAAATTAATTGATGAAAAAAATAAATTGTACAAATTAACCTTAAAACATCCCGATAATTTAGAAACAAAAAGGCAATACAACGTGCACAAAAATAATATAAATAAATTAGTTAAAAAAGCAAAAAAGGACTATTATAGAAAAATCATCCAAAAAAAATCAAAATTCCTCCAAATCTTTGTGGGAGTGCATTAACAAGGTTTGCGGCAAAACGGCACCTAAAAAAATATTGAAAAAATTAAATTAAATAGAACTGAAATTACTGACAAATTGAATATTGCAAATGAATTTAATAAATACTACTGTGAACTAGGCTTAAATTTAGCTGAAAAAATACCAAAAGTAACAAATTATACAGAAAATATAAATTGCTTAGAAAGTACTATGTTCCTTAGCCCTACTGATGAGGTTGAGGTCATTAATACAATTAAAGATTTGAAACTTAAGAAGTCACCAGGCCTCGATTGTATAAGGTCTGAAACCTTAAGGGAAATATCTAATGAGATTGCAAGTCCACTAACCTACTTAATAAATAAATGTTTTAGTACAGGCTCTTTTCCGAAAATTCTGAAAAATGGTCTAGTTAAACCACTTTATAAAAGTGGAAAAAAACGGAAATGGTTAATTACAGACCTGTATCACTGGTGTCAAATATTTCGAAAATAATAGAAAAAATAATAAAAATTAGACTTTGTTCCTTCTTAAAAAAATATAAAATTTTATCCAATCGGCAGTATGGCTTCAGAGAATCTAGGTCGACTGAAGATGCGATATATAAGTTAACTTCTCTTATTTATGATTCGCTTGATAATAATATTCCTGCTGTGTGTATCTTCCTAGATCTCTCTAAAGCATTTGATACCGTTTGCCACAAATCGTTATTAAATAAATTAGAGAAGTATGGTATAAGAGGAAATACCTACAAACTCATTGAAAGTTATTTATCAGATAGGGATCAAATAGTAGAAATCGATGGAGTAATGAGCACACCGCAAACAATTACTTACGGTGTACCTCAAGGAACCGTTCTTGGTCCACTTCTGTTCCTTTTATATATTAATAGTATGCTTTCCTTGAATATTCAGGGTGAGCTCATCAGTTTTGCAGATGACACTGTAGTATTTTATAATTCATCCAACTGGCAAGATCTAAAAAATAAAATAGAAAATGATTTTCCTTTTATTACTAAATGGTTACAATTCAATAAATTAACGCTTAACTCTAGTAAAACAAACTACTTACCTTTTTCATCCTACCTAACTGGGTTACCTAACTTGGGGCCACTGAACATCGGGACGACTAACCACATTGTAGAAGCAGAAAAAGTAAAATACCTCGGTATTACAATTGATCGTCATATGAGATGGGATCTACAATGTAAGGAAATAGTAAAAAAAATAAGAGGTCATTTGCCAAAATTTAGGTATTTAAAGGAAATTCTTGAAGTTGAGGAATTAAAAGTCTTGTATTTCTCACTGGTTGAGTCACTGCTTTCTTATGGTATTTTAGGGTGGGGTGGAGTAAATGACTGTTTCTTAAACATATTGTACAAAAATGGCTTTTAAGAATCATATTCCAAAAAAATATTTTATTTTCCTCAGATCAATTATATCTAGATGCCCAAGTAAAAGATGTACGACAAATTTTCGTTCAAAAAATATTGTTTTTTATATTTCAAAATAAAATAAAATTTGTACATCATGAACACTCTTATAATACTAGGAGATATGAAGGGATCGTTTTCCCACGAAGTGAAAAAACTATCGGGAAAAGAAATACTAACTATTTAGCCCCAAGAATTTACGTGCTGTTATCTAATGATATAAAAAACTCAAAAAGTTTTAATTTATATAAAAATCGAATTAAAAAATGGATTATGGAAACAGAGAGACGATTTTTTACCGAGATAGTAAATCAAACTCTACAGTGACAAAAGTAGCCATTTCAAGAATATCTGTCTGCAAGATTATGTGTCTGATGTTTTAATTTTAATTTTAACTTACCTCTATTTTGTCCTTATACCCCGAATGTGTCTTAAACTGGATTTGACAATATATTTTTTTTTTCACTGGGTTTGACAAAAACCCTGTTTGTGTCGCCCAAAAAAGGCAAAACAAACTGTATTAAGGTCACAATACAAGTAGTTCTAAAAACTACTTCTGTGGCTTAACTTTGTTTATTCACCCTCTACTTAGTATGTATTATTTTAATGAGGTAGTTACTAAGTCTTTTTAATAATATGTTACTTGTATTTATCCTAACTTTTATGTATCTATCTTTATATTTATATTTACTATTGAATTTATGTGCTGTACTGAATTGAATTGAATAAACATTATTATTATTATTATTATTATTATTATTATTATTATTATTATTATTATTATTATTATTATTATTATTATTATTATTATTATTATTATTATTATTATTATTATTATTATTATTATTATTATTATAGTGGACGTCCAATTCTGGATTATACTTGGACTTTGAATACTGGACATTCAGAAAACGTCCATTCCTGAATTATATTCCATTGAGACCACATCCCTACTTGTTTTTACACATACCGCAACTCACCACTCATTATTTTATGTTATTAATAATTTATTACTTTCGCAACCCGCTATAGACTACTTTTTTTATTTAAAAATTACTTGACCTGAGCAGATATCGAACTCACAACACGTCCATTAGTGTTCCAGGCTTTCAACCGCTAGAGGCGATCTCGACCAAGGAGCCTTGACTTGACAACTTTTTACTAGATATGATTATAATAGAATAAGAATTGAAACTTCCGTTGATAGAATGAAATGCAATACCTAGATTCAATTTGTCAATTTTTAATGACCAATGATATTAAAAAAAAGGAAGTGTATATAGATGGGTATTATCTAGTAAGGCTAAATAAATAATGACCTAAGATGCACTTCCACTGAACGTCAAATTAATGATCATAAACGGAAGTACCTACACTGTATACGGATATAGACGTTCTAGCCCTCAAATGATTCTAAAGTGGGCGTCCATTGGACTATGTGTGTTGTCTGAGTATAATGCAAAAAATACCTTTGTATTACTTCTAAAGAATGTACTATGCATGTGTACGTCAAAAGTACTTCAGGATATGTTCCGAAAGCATATCCTTTATTACACGTTCATAAAATGTACTATGTATATCATTAAAAGAATGTGCACTGTCGTACTTAAAAAGTATGTGCAAAGAATATGCTTAGCACTTCAATGTTTACTGGTTGTAACATGTTTAAATATTCGTTTGCTGCGTGTTGGCTTTTATAGATGGAAGCATCAATATTAATTTGTTCTACTGAGTGACATATATCTCCAAACAACAGAAAGCTATTCCATCCAACGTTACGTACTTCCTCCTTGGCTTAACTTTGATTTAGCTTGATGGTTATAGCGAAAATACTTCACTTCATGTGAACTACATTTTCTTTATTGTCTTTTGTTTCTTGGCCTTTGCACAATAAGTTTAAACAGTTTTTCTCACCAGTGCCATATTGCCGCGTTATTTGTTATCAAACTCGTGTTCCTGGTAGTCTTGAAGGAACTTCCATTAACTCGTGACAAAAAAATGACTCCTAGATGTTTTTTACCACTGGTTAAAGACAATGTCTGACCAAGAGTTAAAAAATCTGATGTGTCCAACACATGACTTTCCTATCTAGTTATTATAGGCATTTTCCGGTTATTTTGTACAACCTATTGCAGCATCTCTATAAATGTTTAGAGGATAAACTAAATATATACATTTTCCACATACATCTACCTCGAAACATTTTTCTATAGATATTCATTGAAAACGAAAATACAGAAAAATTTAAATTTAGCACTTTTCCATTACGGTCCATTTTAGAAAAATCATATATAAACAAAAATTATAGAAATCGATATCGCAAACAACTTTTAGTTCAACAATTTTCATAAAAATCAGAATTTTGCACATTTTGTCAAATTTCTCGAATACGGACCATTTCAGGAAATTTTGACATAGAACAAAAATTATAGATAACAATATTAGAAGTAACTTTTATTTAAACAATTTTCTTCTCCAAACATAAATAACAGATATATTCCATAAAATATAAAAACGGCCTCCCATAAAGTACCCCCCCAGATGTTCCGACTTTGTCCAAAATCTAATCATTTCACGTCAGGCCGAAATAAACCTTAAGTTTAAAATTTAATGTTTTTTCCTTTATCCGTTTTGGAGTTTTCTTCAAATTTCGAAATTTACACATTTTCTCAAATATCTCGAATACGGTCCATTTTAGAGAAATTATGTATAGGACAAAAATTATAGAAAATTATATTACAAACAACTTTTATTTGAACAATTTTTATAAAAAATTATTTTTTTTACATTTTGTCAAATTTCTCGAATACGGACCATTTTAGGAAAATTTTGCATAAAACAAAAATAATAGATAATTATATTAGAAGTAACTTTTATTTGAAGAATTTTCTTCTCCAAACGTAAATAACAGATATATTCCATAAAATATAAAAATGACCACCTATAAAGTACCCCCCCAGATGTTCCGACTCTGCCCAAAATCTAATCAGCTCATTGGACGCTGAAACAAAGCTTAAGTTTAAAATTTGGTGTTTTTCTGTGTATCGGTTCATGAGTTATGCGTTATACAGACACACACACACACACACACACACACACACACACACACACACACACACACACACACACACACACACACACACACACACACACACACACAGACACACCCACACAGACATCATCGCGAAAATAGTCAAAACGGATTCAGGGGACCTCAAAACGTAAAAATCCGTCGAAAACTCGAGGTCGAAAAAAATCATGATTCCTATACTTTCCTTATATCTGTATACAGATAGGAAAGTAATAAAACCTTTGAATATTTGGTGTTTATCCATTGGTGGTATATCTTTGGACTATACTTTCTATAATTGCATTATTGAGACACTTCTGTATTAGGGAGAATTTATATACTCTGACAATTAACGGTTAAATAGAAAACTGGAGGTTCAACAAATGGAGAAAACTGTTAAATATCTACCTTTTGTGGATCGCTGGGTTCGTCAACGTCCATTCCTAATTTTTTCCTCGCAAAAGTGACGACTTTTTTCTCTACTTCGTGAATTCGTTCGCTCATTTCAACTCTGGTTGACCAACAATAATCTTCCACTCCTCTTACTTCGAGAGGTCTTTCGCATCCTGCCCAAACCTGTAACAAATTATTTTTGGAAATGTGAAAATATGATCCCTAATTCCCCTTACGAAATGTATCCCTTAAGTGAAAACAAACCAAAGAAAAACTAAGAAATGAAAGAAAAACAATTGCATCGGTTAGGGATCTAACCTGGAACTTCCAAGTAGAGGTCCCGGCGTCTTTACCAATTGGACTGAAATACATAGCTACGATAGTCGAATTTGTAGATTTGTACGAAGTTTAATCTAGGCGTGCAGCTAGAATTGGTTATTGGAAAAATATACTCTGGCACATTGAAATCTTCTAGTACTAGAAGATGATTATCATAAAGAATATTTAGTAATGATATCGCCTCGAACACAGCCTCATAGTCATCATCAGAACAAGCTGGCGGTATGTATATAAGTAAGATAAAGGACCATTGATAGTGGGGTTTAATTTTTACAAGAATACTGGAATAGAACGACAAACATCAGATGTGTCAATCAGAACTGCATTCAATTCTTTTTTAAGGGCACAAAGAACTCCTCCCTCCCCTTGAAGTTTGTTTCGCCAGGTACACGTAAAAAATCTGTATTACATGATAAATCTCCTCGTTTCTAAATTCTATGACAAAGTAGTTTGTTAATCTGTACTACAAAAAAAAATGTATTTACCTGACCAACGACAACTGCAAAAATAGCATACCCGATACACAAATAATTATGCATTATGTTATCAACTTCGAATCTACGCACAAATGAAAAAAGCGGCAAAACAAACACTATATAAACATGTAACCGTTACAAAGGTATCATTACACTTAATTATAAACAATTTATCGAAATTATTTTTATTTAGAAAATGTCCACTGGATTATTATTGTCGCATATCCGGCGTAATCCATGCAATAATAATTATATTATTTTTAATTTGAATTTGATTTTTCAAATTGTCAATTTCAAATGCGTGCATGTAAAATGTAAAATTTTCCCATGGATTTTAATGCATCAAATCAATAAATACTTGGTTATACAATAGAATTTTATGTAATCATTTGCGAAATGCTTTATTTTGGGTATTCAGTGAATATTTGTGGTAGGAGCGAAGCGAGATCATGCAAAATCAATTGCAGTACAAAAAAAATGAGGCAGTCATTGAAGACTGTCGATAGAAGTGGAAACAAATCGGCAACACTGGACATGTATTTACAGTCGAGTATATGAATGTATTCGTGCATCATGTACGCACGCACCAGTCGATATATATATATATATATATATATATATATATATATATATATATATATATATATATAAAATTCAAACTAATTTATTGGGGACAGCAGCAATATATAATAAAGAAAACTCTTTAAAGATGATCCAAGCTTTCGGAAATTTTAATAACTTATTTCCATCTTCAGGGAATCTACAAAAGGTGTGGTGTGTCTTCATAGGAACATAATATTATTAAGAGAGTGAGTTACTTACATCTTTGTGAGGATGAATTATTAATGATGTTAAATGTTATGATTTTGATGCACATATAGAATTAAAGCTTGGATCATCTTTAAAGAGTTTTCTTTATTATATATTGCTGCTGCCCCCAATAAATTAGTTTGAATTTTACATTACTATTCAGCAAAGACTACCCTTCCACTCTATATATATATATATATATATATATATATATATATATATATATATATATATATATATATATATATATTTATTTAAGTGAAGATAATATCAGGTTAGCGGTCCTAAGAAATAAAACTCTTTTCCTTACTTGCTCAATATTTCGCCATTGTTTAATAGCTTCATCAGGAGCGAACTACAAGATTTTTAAATGAAACAATACACTAATAAAATAATTTAAAATTACTACTTACAGGATTTGAGTCAATCGAATAAAATTTTAAATAAAAACAGCATTACACTTAAACAAACTTTCGGACAGTGGACACAAGAATAGGTTATTTCTGGAAATGTACTACATTAATAAAACTAAAAACACTATTAATTATAAATCTGACATAAACCAACTAAGTAACATTTATTGTAATATTCTAAATAAAATTTAAGTATCACTCTGTACAATATTAAAAATCATTTAGTTTTATCTCAATTATTTCTAGTCTACACTTTTTATTTTTAATTTTATCAACTTGTTAAATTTTTAAAGTATATACTGGGGTATCATTTAGGCTAGGTAACACAAAAATAAAAGGTATTTATCTATAATTTTGTATCTTTATTTTAAAAATATTATAGACAGGTTTGTTTAAAGGTTGTTTTATTATTCGCTAGGTGAAAGACACGGATATCCTTTCGGCTCGTAATTATTACAAAAACTGCTGTTTGTAGCTCCGGTTAGCTCTACTCCAGACCAGTTCCAACCGTCACAGCTTCCTTTACCGCAGTTAATGTAGACAGGCAAGGTACCATCTGCTTCTTCATCAAAAGTTCCTACGATATTCATTAAATTGAAATCATGTATCGGGATGTTGTTGCTGGGTATGCCGGTAGCACTGCCGTTCACGTAATCTTGTTGGACGTTAATAGCATAATTCTGCAGACCTGAAAGTTAATGTTTATTAGTATTTTTAGCCCTGTTTTTCATAGTACTATCATGTTTACCTGATAAATATATATTTTTGTAAGTAATATTCTTCATCTCTCCTTTATAAGCATCAGAATGCGTTTTGAGGTGAATTCCGTTAGCAGAACGAACAATAACAGAATCCTGCACCGTTACATTATACAACGTGTTTTCTGTATAGTTAAAGTAGCTGAAACCGACAGAAATGCTGATTCCATGACCTCCGGAGCAGTACATATTTCTGACAAGGATGTTCGCTCCGTGTCTGATGGCAACGCAATCGTCTTGGTTGATAACTTGGCTATTTTCGATGATGAGGTTTGTTGCTCCCGAAACATCAAAACCGTCCGTATTGTGTCCTGTGAAGTTGTTCTAAAAGAAACATTGTTAATGTTATTGAATGTTTGCAAAAAAATGTTTGTGTATCTTTTTATAAGCCTAATTATTCTCTAAGTTGCAAATAATTTTTACTATCTACTTATTTTGTGGAAATAGATGCTTTTATTATTTCGTTTACTAAATATAATCAATTTACTAGACTAATCTTTATTCAACTTAAACGCAAGTAACATGTAAACACAATAGCCCCTTGACTACAACATGATAGGCACAAGCCAGACTGCTATTGGCCAGCCCAGTGATCCTCCTACCCTCTAGCTCAATGTGTTGTGGTTAAGGAGCTATTGTGTTTACACATTACTTGCGTTTAAGTTGAATAGAGTATAGGTATCTGACTTGCGTCGTTTTGAATTTATACTTTAAAATCAAACTAGCAAATATGTATGTAAACAAAACATAACTGCAGGTGAATCTGGCTTTAAAATAAGCATCATAGTAAGACAACTGCCCTCTTATCTATCACGGATGGCCTTTTTTAAAACGACAGCTATAGGCACTTGTTTCTTCTGGATTATAGTAAACCATTTAATACTTTATATCATCAAACACTTTGCAAAAACTAAAAATTTTTGGTTTTTCTTATAATTCCGTTTTTTCAATATCAAATTATCTTAGCAATCGTAGACATAAAGTTGTTTCGAAAGCCAGTGTCTCCATCAATTTACCTGTTATTCATTGTGTTCTGCAAATATCCATTCTAGGACCATTGCTGTTATCCCTATATAGGAGAGAGAGGGGATACTTGATTCCAAGGGAAACTTAATCACCCTTTGAAATTACCGCCCAGTTCAAACTAAATCAGTAAACATTGGCAACAGTAGCTGACCGACATTCAGTCTGCTTGACAAAGTTGAACCAGTTTTATCAGTTTATTGTTTTGTGATCCATTGTACACCTTTTACGGTAAGTACTATATTCTTTATCATGCAATATCAATAAATAGTAGCTGTCTTTACGTAACCACATAGTGATGCCTGCTCCTTTGGGAACATATTCATATTGTACATTTGTTGTTTGGCCTTTACCTATTCCAACTTATCACATACCAACGTGTACTCGGAAGAGTTAATCCTGTCTCTTAAGGGAGATATAGAGGCAATTTTTGACCCCTGGGGCCAATTCCAAGCGTGGAGGGCCATTTCTGAGCTCGGAATTGGATTCAGCGTCGAAAAATACATGGGAATGCATATGTCCGACCGCCAAGTCTGAACACTTTTTTTTTGTGGGTTTGCGTAATGAATACTTACTGTCCAAAGTCTTATTAACGACGATTTAAATGATTTACTTCTAAACTAAATTTCAATGAATCATCTCATATTATATTTTTTATATTATTTGTAGGTTAATTTGTAAATCAGCGGTAGTTTTTCACTTATAGATTTATTAATATTATTATTTCTATTAAACAAATTCGATATAAAACTTACATGATCCCCATAGGAATTGTCTATAATCCAACCAGTTAGAGTCACTCTATCGGATATTCCAATATAGATACAATGGTGTGGACAATTTAATACATTGAGATTTCTGAATACTGAATCTTCCGATGCTTCTATTTTCATGAACTGCGGTTTTTTAGGTCCAAAGTCACCAATATGGTCCCAGTACAGTTCACCTTGTCCATTTAGCAACGAACCTAGAGCATAAAAATTGTTTTTTCTTCACTAACAAAAGTAAAATTTTAAAAAATATTTACCTGGTGCACCCTGAACAGTAATTGCTTGACCTTTAACCCTAATCAAAGGTCCTGACCATGGCGTGTGTTCGAAAAGTGTAATTCCTTCGAATGTAACGGTGGCTCCACGTTTCAAGTACAATTCTAAAGTTTCTCCAGCAGGTACCACTAGATTATTTAAGACAATATCAGTGCAGTTGCCTACCGCTGATGCTACTTGAGAGAATTTGGTAACTTTGCAACGTGGATCTACATTTTGAGCACTGGTTAACGCAAAAATAAATGCGAGCAAACATAGGTTAAACATTTTGGTAGAAAAGTCAGAGCCCTACTACTGGAGTATTTCGAGTTTGAAATGTATATAGTGAATTTTCAAGTATTTTGTGTATTGTTTACAAAAAAAAAACTGTGATAAAAATACCGATAAAAGAGTTGAATGAATTTTTTATTTGAAAATACTTGAATAGTAGCTCTTAATGAATAAGTATTACGTCAAACTTGTTTATTTAGAGTAGATCACGATGTGACACACTTATTTTGGAGAAGTTAATAGATATAAATTTAATTTTTATTTAAATATAATTATTATAATACTTTATACTTTTTGGCCGTTTTGAACGGAAAAGCCTCTTCAAATGCTCTTAATGAATACGTATTACGTCAAACTTGTTTATTCAGAGTAGATCACGATGTGACACACTCATTTTGGAGAAGTTAATAGATATAAATTTAATTTTTATTTAAATATAATTATTATAATACTTTATACTTTTTGGCCGTTTTGAACGGAAAAGCCTCTTCAAATGCCACTGGTCTTGAAAAATTATTGGTTTGGTAGGAGTTGAAGCAAAGGATGAAAAAGTAAAATGTGAACTCAATGGAAAGCCAGTTGAAGAACGTATTACTAAAGGTCGTGAATATTGGTGCAGGTGCACCAGAGTAGAAGAAAAAAGCCAAGATGAAAGAAAGGAAAGATGAATCCGAATCAGAGGCTTTGGTCTTTTTGGCTAAAAATATCATTATTTTATAAGATTCAACCTGACTCCTATAATATATACAGGGTGTCTGTAAAAGGTTTTTACAAAAACATACCACATATTCCTTAGACCAAAATAAGTCGATTTAAGTAAAATTACCTTAGTACAAAGTTGCTTCGTTTGGGCTCCAGAGGGCCTTGAAGTTACAATTATTAAATAGTTTTTCCCATATAAATTTAAAACGGCATATGCGATTTTGCTGAAATTTGGTATATTGGTAAAGTTTTATGTGGCAAAAAAAATGGTATTAAAATTTTGTCCGATAATAATACATAGGCGTAGAACTTGATTTTTTAAATAATTTCACCTTTAAAAATTCTACGCCAATGGAAGAAAAGGAGTTTGAGTATGAAATTTAGATTGCGCAACTCATTTACTTTAAAAAAGGTACTCTTGATAAGACTCGATTACTCTCATGGTTTTCGCTAAATTTCTGTTTTAATAATTTAGAGTGTATAGGTTTCACAAAAATATTTATTTACAACATAATCAAAATAGAGATTTTACAAAAATTGTTCAAAATGTTCACCATTTTCACGCATACAAAGATTTATACGTCGAAGAAAATTAAAATGTATCCTTTCCATAACTTTTTCATCACCTCTAAGATTGTTTATTGCATCTTGAATACGTTGCCAGAGTTGATCCTAATTTTCTACAGGTTCCCTGTAAACTGTGGATTTCAGATGTCCCCATAAAAAGTAATCCATCGGTGTTAGGTCTGGGGAACGTGGTGGCCAGTTTACAGGTGCCTCATTACCTCTGCCTATCTGTAGAATACGGAAAGATCTTGTTTTAATAAAAATAGCCTTTTTATTTTTACTGTAATGACTTTTATTTTTATTGATTGACAAAAGTTTTTTAAAAACGTCACTATTCCATTATTTTTGAGAAAAACTGAATTAGCCATAGGCGTTCTAACTATTCTCAACACTATCCATTTGTGTGGATATTGTTCATTCAAGTGGTTTCTAACGTTTAAAGAAAAATGTGGTGGAGCTCCATCTTGCATAAACCACATATCTCTCCGAAGTTGGAGAGGTAAATCTTCTAACAATTCTGGCAACGTATTTTGTAGAAAATCCAAATAATTTTCTCCAGTTAATCTTCGTGGAAGTATGACAGGACCAACAATGAAATTACCAATTATTCCAGCCCACACATTAATTTTGAATTCGTGCTGAAAATGGTTTACCTTTATTGCATGCGGATTTTCAACGGCATAAACATGTTCATTATGGGTATTAGTCAGAGTTGGGTCGGATACAGGAAAAAAGTATCCGAGTACCGGATACGGATACTTACAATGTATCCAGATACTTTTTAGGATACTTTCACCTAAAAAGTACCCGGATACAAGTATCCGGATACTTTTTTCGGATACTTTAAAGGATACTTTTACGGATACTTTTAAAGTGAGTTAAAATAATGTTTTTATACCAATAATTATAATTATGCAATAAGATTGATTACGAGTAACAATAAACAATACTAGGCATAAATAAATTATCGAAAATTGTAAGCGATATAAAAGAAACTAGAAAAAACTACTCAATAAATTGTTTATTATTTTTATTCTGTAAATATAAAACATTAAAACAAAATGAACAATAAAACATAAAGGTGCGTGTAAATAAAACTGGTCGCACCTGAACCGCGCCAAAAAACAGCCAGTGTCGTGTCCATATAAATCTAACAAAATAAGCTCGTTGTTGGCGCGACTTGCCATGTTTATACAACCTTTCGATATTCTCGTCAGTGTCAGATGTATTTGACAATCCATTTTTTGTGGATCCTCCGACGAGCGGTACTTGGTAGAGTCGAGAGCAGAGATAACCAGGAGATGTAACTACTAACAAATATCGTGCGGCCGTGAATAAGACATATTCTAAGGGACACAGTAGGACATAATATCCGCTGTTGTCATTGTTATTCGCTCAAGAAAACGATTCACCTCCCACTCTTTTGTCACAAGGCTGAATTTTTCACAGATGAAAGGTCATGATAAGGTAACCCTTATTCCGGAGTTAATACAAAATTAGAGTGTGCAGAAGGGCATTATCATCAAAAATTCAGATATTGATACCACCGAATAGAGAAAAAAATACTCATTTTTTGATCAAATTCACAATAAAATCTTTGTAGGAAGTAATTGTTCATACTTATTTAAAAAAAATCATTTGCATTAGCACTTACGGCTGAAAAAAAATATAAACGTAAATATCTTGGTTTTAGCCCTTCAAAAATTTAGTTAAAAAGTCGTCTTTTTTAAATATACCACTCATTTAACAAAAAACGAAGGCCTAAATGAAAAAAAAACATTCCTTATAAAATTTTTGGTTATGTGTTGACAAGGTAACAGAGTAAACACCATATTTTTTGCTTTTGAATTAACAAAGATATAATAATAAACGATGAGAGATGTCATAGGTTTATGCTGTTATTAATTCTCACCGCCAAATTTATTAACTCTCAGTGTATCTTTCTCTTCACCTTCAAACGTAGCATAGCTCTGTTTCTCTCTACGTGCCGGCTGATGTATCACATTATTGATATGGTAGGATTTTTCATTTTTTTTATTATAAAACTTCTCGTTATGTTCCATTGGGCAATGTGTCATATTGTTATCTGTTTTTATTAAAGAATTAATAAGTGTATGTGTTATATATTAAATTACCTAATAAATTGGGAAAAAATATAGACATTTTTGCATCTTTATTATATCTACATTCATCCTGTTGCAGCTGAATATATTTGGGTAAGTCATAAGTTTTCGTTTAAAATTTTAATTACGGATTTGTTGCTACAAGTAGCAAAGACAAAAATTATATCAAAATAGGAAAGCTCTAAAGTTGCATATCATTTAAAGAATATGCTCATATATTTGTAAACATTATTTTTAGAAATAAATTTAATGCTCAAATGATAGATGTGGTATTTGATCATTATAAAGGACATTCTATCAAAAATATAACACGTCAAAAGAGAGGATTTCAGAAATCAATTGATATAGAAATTGACCGACCCAATATTCTACTTCCGCAACAATAGAACTTGTTTATTCATTCGATATTTAACAAAAGACGTTTAACACATTTTCTGCCAGAGCAACTTCTTCAAAACTCGCAATAATCAATAAATATGGAAAGATTTTAAACCATCAAAAGACGATTTTTTAAATTCAAATCACGAAGACGTTAATAATCGTATCTTATTGCACATATTGCACCGGGCACGGTGGTGTAGCGGTCTATCGCGCTTATATTCATTTATAGGCAAGTTTATGAGTCTGAGACTGCTGGGTTTCGAATCCCAGACCAGACCATGTGGATTTTTAATTAAATTGCATGGTTCGGTTTAGGATTTGATGTGTGGCGTATTAATAGAAATTCAATTTCTGTTGATATGACATGCAGATTAAAAAAATTCGCCATACATTACCGTCTCGATGATGGTGGGTGAGGTTTTCCGGGTTTTCCTCACCTGTAAGTCAAATGGCACCATCAATCATCTTTAAGTCGCCCCGGAGCGCCACGGCAAATAATAATAATAGCCGTCCCTTTCCCCGGACAAGCTCAGCTTTTGGGGTTAAAATTTACTCGTAAGGGGGTGAATTAGGGAGAGTATTATTATTATTATTATATTGTCAGCCAAAAATTCGGGGCATTCACGCTGCATTATTTATTGCAACGATACAGATGTCTTATTAATTTATTTTAAGAAGTTTTTGACTGAAGATATATGGTTCAGAACAGGGCGAGGAGACTCAAGACGATTTCTAGCAGTACATTATTTAAATTTGGATGAAAACCTTCTAAAAAATGTGCCTGCTTTTCATTCTCTGAGCGGTTGTAATACAACCAGCTAATTGTCCAGCATTGGGAAAAGAACCTGTTGGAAAACTTACCTTTAACACCATTACTTTTTGGATGGATTTGGCATTGATCAGTACTCTGAAAACATATTCTCTAATCTTGAAAGAATTTTCATAAAAATTTATTCAAAACTGCCAATGTTACTTCCATTAACATTTTGGGGGGATTATTGGCCTCTTCAAAAACCATCGCTAAATTGCCACCGACTGAAGACGCCCTAAGACTACATTGTTTAAGATGTTTTTACCAGCTAAATATTTGGCTAACCTCTTTAAACCCAGATGCAGCTTCCTAATGTTGAAGAGTATGGATGGAAAGTAGATCAAGATGGAAGTCTGATACCCACTTTTAAGACTCTGTCCGACCTGCCACCAGACATAACAGAACTTACATCATGCAAATGCAAAAAAGATACTATACAATATTCTAACAATAATATTCTGTTTTAGACTGTGGAAGCAAAATTTGTAAATGCAGAAAAAAAATATTTGCTGTATCGGTTCCTGCACCTGTATGGCACAGCCGCTAATGTTTTGGAAAATGTTGATTCGTGTGGTGAATCTGATTCTGATTAGTTTGAAAGTCGTGTAATTATAAATTTTAATATTAATTTATGCTTTATATACTTCCTTCCAATTATTATTATAATTTATTTATATTGGGGATTTATTGTATTTTGCAAAGCAATAGCCTTACTGTTTATAATTGATACTTCAATAAATACCTTTAATAAATAGTTTATATTTTTTTATTTTTCATTTTCTACCAAAAATAAAAAAAAATCTTGAAGTAATTAATACACCCTATTATTCATAGTGGAAAAATCAATAATCCCTGTATAAAATAATGTTAGAGATTCAAACTGATTACATTCATTTCAATACTGAGATAGATACATAAAGAGTCGAGAGGCTCTGCCTTTAATGTTTGCTTTCTAGTAAAACCATGACATCACTAATTGTTTATTGCTATATTTTTATTAATTTAAAAGCAAAAAATATGACGAAAGTACTTTTACCTTGTCAATATATAGGCGAAACTTTTATAAAGAATAGTTGTTTTTCATTTATGCCTTCGTTTTTCGTCAAATGAGAAGTATATTTCTAAAAGAACATTTTTTATACAAATTTGTAGACGGTTGAAACCGAGATATTGACGTTTAAATTTTTTTTTCGACCATAAGGGCTAATGTAAATGATTTTAAATAATTATAAAAAAAATACTTTCTACAAAGACCTAATTGAGCATTAGAACAAAAAATAGCCATTTTTAACCAAATTAGATGTAATTTCATTAAATTAGATGTAATAATTTTCAACAAATTCCAAAACCTAGAGATGTTAAATTGGAAGTGGCAACAGGGCTTACACCGGCATGGAAATTTACGTTATGTAGTATAAGCTCGGGCAGTTATTCATTGATAATACTACGTAAAATCCTTCACTCTATCCCTTCTCTTACTTCTCACCTTTCGTCGCCTCGCCCCGCGTCTAGAAATAGAATATATACAGTACTAACTATTGTTGGCACCATGAATATTATATTTTATGAATGACTGCTTATATCTCTGTTATCTCTGGTCGAGAGCGTCGAAAGAAGGAGGAGTGAGAGATTGCTGAATGTTTCGTTCTGACATAGGTAAAGCAGGCTCGTATATTTGATCTTGTCAGATCTGTACACTTTATTGATGTTGATGACGACATAAATAACACATGATCAACATTATGAGCAACAACGTCATACATGTATTTTTTCGACTACATTTTAAGAACTAATAATGTAATTAGACATTTTACAAAACAAAAAATTCGAGGTTGCCAGATTTCCGAAAGTGAAAAGCATGACAAC
Source organism: Psylliodes chrysocephalus (assembly GCA_927349885.1). Taxonomy (NCBI): domain Eukaryota; kingdom Metazoa; phylum Arthropoda; class Insecta; order Coleoptera; family Chrysomelidae; genus Psylliodes; species Psylliodes chrysocephalus. Next base: position 14,689,721 of record OV651830.1, read on the forward strand.
CGTGACGACAGAGCAGTAGGTTTAAATACCAAGCATTTTTATGTAATCAGGCCCTTTCTTTTGTGAAATTTCTTTGTTATATTTTTTTGTAAAAAAGAGCCCTTTGCCTGAAAAGTTGTCTATTTTTATATAAAAGCGTGGCATTTGCATTAAAAGAGTGGCATTTGCATTAAAAGAGTGGCATTTGCATTAAAAGAGTGGCATTTGCATTAAAAGAGTGGCATTTGCATAAAAAGAGTGGCATTTTTGTCAAAAGCGTGACTTTTTCGTACTGTGGCGTTGCGCGTACAAGCAAGTCAAAAAGCTTGGCAAATACGCCAAAAGCGTGACGTCTGGCAACCCTATACACCTACTTACCTTTGCATATAGTTAAGCACTAAAACTGATACAGAAAGTTTAGTTATATTGCAGTATATAAAAACACAGGAACAACCTTCTCTTGTCTTTGCCAACTGAAACATAACTGGGCTAATGGAACCTCCACAAGTTCGTGACGCTAACACCACACAAGGGTTTGCATGATTTTTCCTGTAAAAACGTACCGCAAGATGCTGAATCCCGACCGTTTGTATACTGGGTGAATCGTCGAATTTATCCTTGGCGATGAGATTTTTTTTTGCGTTATTTTAAATTTTACAGGGTGCACCAAACAAAACTACAAATAATAAAGTAATTATTTTACTATTTTTTATTTAAGTAGGTACCTATTACAATTGTGTCTTAAATATTGTAATATTGAAAAATACGTATTTTATTTCTAATTATACAAGGTAACTCAAAGTATTTGGATTATATATTTTAATAGAGATAATGTGAATTGGATCAGTTACGATTGTGGTAAATAATTTAAAAGTATCCGAATGTCGAAAAAAGTATCCGGTATTCGGATACTTACAAATTTGGTCACGGATACGGATATCGGATACAAAATTTGAAAAGTATCCGGATACAGCTTTCGGATACACATAAAGTATCCGGATACTGCATCCGGATACAGAAGTATCCGGATACTGTATCCGGATACAGAAGTATCCGGATACTACCCAACTCTGGTATTAGTTATACCTCTTCTTGTAAAACCCGCTTCATCTGTAAAGAGAACCTTCTTGACAAAGTTTGGATCTCTTTCTCTTAGCATATTAACAAATCGACAAAAACCCAAACGAATTTGAGGATCATGGACTAATAATTCTTGTACTGGCTTCTTATGGTATGGATATAGCAATTGTTCTCTAAGCACTTTATGAACGACATCTTTACTTACTCCTAGTTCCCTTCCAATTCGTCTGGTGCTTAATTCTGGATCTTCTTCAACACGTTCTAAAATGTCTTCTTCAACTTCAGGAATCCTTACAAAACGTTCTCTTCCATTATCAACAGTGTTGGGAGCAAAGGAACGGGTCTCCCGAAGACGTCTCTCAACAGCAGCAAAAGTTGGGTGGCTAGGTACACGACGATTTGGAAACCTTCCAGAGTACACCCTGACACTCTCTCGAGCATTTCCTTCACAAAATCCTAATGTCAGTAACATATCGGTATATTCTGCATTGGTATATTGTACAGCTATATTAATAAACCACGCATTTGTTTTTTTAATTATTGAGTCAGATAGATCTATCTGACTCTGTTCGAACACTTTCAATCGTTAACAAGAGATTAGGTGTTAAAACTTGACAATATTTTTATTTAGATGAAACTATGGAAACCAACAATAAATGTTTTTGTATACGTATTGCAGGCAAATAATTAATATTCCTCAAAAAATCGTACATGGCAAGAATCGAGTATTTTTGTTAAAAGTTTCGATTAGATGTGTTGAAGAAGATATGAAAAAAGTACATTTTTATGTTTTTCATCGTATAAAATTTTGTCCGATAATAATACATAGGCGTAGAACTTGATTTTTTAAATAATTGCACCTTTAAAAATTCTACGCCATTGGCAGAAGAGGGGTTTGAGTATGAAATTTGGATTGGGTACTCATTTACTACAAAAAAGTACCCTTGATAACACTCGACTTACTCTCATGGTTTTGACAAAGTTTGTATTTTAATAATTATTGTTTATGTTCTAAAATTATTAAAATGCAAATTTCGTCAAAACCATGAGAGTAATCGAGTCTTATCAAGAGTACCTTTTTTAAAGTAAATGAGTTGCGCAATCTAAATTTCATACTCAAACTCCTTTTCTTCCATTGGCGTAGAATTTTTAAAGGTGCAATTATTTAAAAAATCAAGTTCTACGCGTATGTATTATTTTCGGACAAAATTTTAATATCATTTTTTTTGCCACATAAAACTCTACCAATACACCAAATTTCAGCAAAATCGCATATGCCGTTTTAAATTTATATGGGAAAACCGATTTAAAAATTGTAACTTCAAGGCCCTCTGGAGCCCAAATGAAGCAACTTTGTACTAAGGTAATTTTACTTAAATCGACTTATTTTGGTCTAAGGAATATGTGGTATGTTTTTGTTAAGACCTTTTACAGTATATTAAAATTAAACTGTCTAAGCCATTTCCAAAAATTTATTTTTTCTTTAATCTTCAATGTGACTTTTATAAGCATCCTGTTTAATATAAAGGTCAGTGAGTCTTTTACGACATAGGTATGTGTAATTAAGTTTTACCATTGTACTTAGATCAACTAGTAGAACAATGCCAATGTAAATTATCTTGGAGAACAGTATCAATAGATGGCAGCAAGCTCTGTGGTGTCCAAGCCATGTCTTTGATAATTTTGTCATCGAACGGTTGTCGAAACTAAATAACGAACGTATTTTTTTGTTTATTAATAGATGGAACGATAGTCGATTCAGAATATTTGTTTCAAAAATGAGATATACGAGTTTAATTATTATGCTTGATGAAGATTTATTTACGATTTATCATCATTTTAGAGAATATAAACAATATTAATTTAAATTTGGCAAATGAATTTAAAACTTTATACATATAGAATTCTATACTCAATGATCGAGGGAGCGAGCGCTTAGCACACGAGCCATTTTGTACAGATGTCGACAGAATTGTCTCCAATGAAACGTCCATAAGGTTGACCTACTAGGATATCTAAATACAATGGTTTTACGTAATAATCTACAAGAGCCTGTATAAATAATTTTAAATAAAACATGTATTCGATATTTTATCTTTATTTTATCGCACAACACTTGAAAATTCACTGAATACCTATTCATTTCTAACATTTCAAAATACCTGCTACAGTAGGATTCCAACTTTTCTACCAAAATGTTTAAACCATTTCTGATCGTCTTTATTTTTGCGTTAACCAGTGCTCAAAATGCAGATCCACGTTGCAAAGTTACCAAATTCTCTCAAGTAGCATCAGCGGTAGGCAACTGCACTAATATTGTTATAAATAATCTAGTCGTACCTGCTGGAAAAACTTTGGAATTGTACTTGAAGCATGGAACGACCCTTACATTCGAAGGAATTACAAGTTTTGAACATATACCATGGTCAGGGCCTTTGATTAGGGTTAAAGGCAAAAGAGTTACTATCCAGGGTGCTCCAGGTAAATATATTTTAAACTTTCCTGTTGTTAATTGAAAAAATTTAATTCTTATGGTCTAGGTTCGTTGCTAAATGGACAGGGTCAGTTATACTGGGACCATACGGGCGATAAGGGACTCAAAAAACCTCAATTTATGAAAATTGAAGTATCGGAAGATTCAGTATTCAGAAATCTTAATATATTAAATTGTCCACACCATTGTATATATATTGGAACATCCGATAGACTGACTATAACTGGTTGGGTTATAGACAATTCCTACGGGGATCACGTGGATAACGTAAGTTTTGTAATGATTTATTTTAATAGAAATAGGTGAGAAATAAAATGCTTATTTGCTATTTGCTCAGAAAAAGATACAAAACCCTTTTAACAACATTAACGTTTCTTTCAGGACTACGCCATAGGAAAAAATACGGACGGTTTCGATGTTTCTGGTGCAACAAACCTCATCATCGAAAATACCAAAGTTGTTAACCAAGACGATTGCATTGCTTTAAGACACGGAGCGAACATCCTAATCAGAAATATGTACTGTGCTGGAGGTCATGGAATAAGCATTTCTGTTGGCTTCAGCTACACTACCTTTATAGAAAACACGTTGTATAATGTAACAGTGCAAGATTCTGTCGTTGTTCGTTCTGCTAACGGCATTCACGTTAAAACTCATGCTGATGCTTTTAAAGGAGAGATAAAGAATATTACTTATCAAAATATCCATTGCTCAGGTAAATATAACAGCTATGTAAAACATACTTAATACTGAAAGGAAATTTTTATGTTTAGGACTTCAGAGGTATGGTATCACCATCCAACAAGATTACGTAAATGGCAGTTCTTCCGGCAAAGCCAACACCAACATCCCGATACATAATTTGAATTTAATCAACATCACAGGGAATATTTTAGAAACTAATCACACTTCAATGCCGGTTTACATCAATTGCGGCAAAGGAAGTTGTGACGGTTGGAGCTGGTCTGGAATACATATATCTGGCGGTAAAAAGAGTATCTGTAATAATTACGAGCCAGAAGGATATTCGTGTCTTGCATCTTCTGGCATTGGATTAACATTTAATAACTTCTTATTAAAAATTCAATTTTTGATTATTGTATTTATCGGAGTAAATTCAATATTTTTACCATAAAAAACACTTGTTAATGTTTTTAGAATAAAGATTAAAAATTATAGATAAATGGTTTCTATTTTTTAACCTTGAAGTGTGTTATCTAGTTTAAATTGACGAATAATATAGTATTTTAATATTTCTGACAAAAACAACAACTTCTAAGTTAAAAGGAATGACAGTATGGTCTATAGACTCCGATGCAGTAAAAAACTGCGCTGGGACAAAACGATGTTGATGAGTAAGATTAATACCCACTACATTCTAAAAAACATACATTGTTCTCTTTCCAGAATGAGACGTATGAAGCAGGGGATATAACTCGCTCCCAGGTGGACTATCTCAGGGTCGCCGAGAGCCAGGTGGAGCCTCGGGATAATTTTCCAAGTGAGGCCCCGCGAAAATTAAACAAAATAAATCCTCAAGTAAAAACTTAGATCCTTTTTAGTAAAATCTCTAAAAAAAAGATGCTCAAGTAAAAATTTAGATCCTTTTTAGTGAAATCTCTAAAAAAAAGGCCCTCTTCTTCTGTTTTACATAAACCAACGCTCCTCTAAACTTCTAAAAAAGTAAAACTTCTTCACCTAAAGCTGCCGGGTCCCCCTTGTGCCGCTGCCGGGCGCTTACTTGTGCCCGGGCCCCGGGAATTTGTCCCGGCTATTCCCCCTCTCGTTGGCCCTGGACTATTCGCTGTACGTTCAAGGACGGTTCCAAAACCGAAAAAGGAAGAGTAGCGGGAGTTGACATATCAGTGAACCTCACTAACCACGACCTTACAAGCAGAAATGTTTGCTATAGAATTCAGATTGGGAGAGTTGATTAATTTTCTCTAGCTAGTAAAACAGTGAAGATCTTTTTAGATTGCCACGGAGCCCACAAGGCCCTGCGTTACAGCTGAGTTGACTCAAAGCTGGTTTGTAACTGTTTAAATTCCCTAAAGTATATCGGTGGCCGAAATAAAGTTACATATTGATCAGGTTCCGGATACATCAGTGAGGAGAATAATAAAACAGTTGATATTCTCACTAAAAGGGGAAACAAATTTGAGTTCATAAGACCAGAACCATCTCTGGGTATTGTTAAGAGCATTGCCAAAGGAATTATCTTAAAATGGTCAGAGGATGTGTAACACTCACAAACAGGAATATCCCATTTGAAGGTAAATCTGTTGTTGTTTAATGGCAGGTATAAGACGGGTGCAAAATAAATAAAATACACTAAGAAATAAGTATTGTATTTGCTTGTAAATGTACGCATTTTATCTGAAATCAATAATTGTACACATTACATATATCTACATGAGTTTTAAGTATATGACTATTTTCACTATAATTTCAAAGTTCATTATTTGTGATGCAAAAGAATGGGCTTAAAACATGCATAGAAAAATAAAAAGTACTTATATTGTACACGTTTTTACTTTAAATACTGCAAACCTATGTTCTTTTATTATCATATATTCGTAGCCAAACCTCAAACACTCTGTATATTCTGCAAGCCAAGTAACGTACTTTCGAACAATAGTTAATAATGTAAATACATACGAGTAAAAGGTATGCTTACTATAAAAATCTGATGTATCCAACATATGACTTTCTAATCTAATTATTACAAGCTTTTTTCGGTTATTTTGTACAACCTATTGTAGCACCTCTGTAAATATATTTAGAGGTTAAGTTAATATATATATATATATATATATATATATATATATATATATATATATATATATATATATATATATCCTTAGCAGTATTTTGCGTCCGATAACATGCACAGTACGTTACATTTTGCTTCCATGACTATTTTACGTCCGAATATCGGACGCAAAATAGTTTTCGGCTTTTCCCGCCTTATAAAAGCACGGAATTAAATCAATTTTACAGAGATAAGTTTGTTTTGTGGTTGGGTTTCTATATTTAACTCTTATTTAAAGCTAACCAATACAAGATGGCAGTTATAATGTATTTAATGGACGCAATTTAGTGCCAGATATGAAAGAAAATATACAAAATTTAGTTTGTGAGATTACCGTTAGAGGCGCTAAATAATATACATAATGTATATTATCCTTTCATTTCACTCACTATTTTGACTCCAACTAGCGGCAACACTGTAAAGTGTAAAACCAAATCACTGTAAAGAGCATTGTTAAGTGCGTGGATGTTGGAGTTTATATTTTTTGTTATATTAGTTAGGATTCTAAGGGTTTGAGTGAAGTTAGGGATTTCTAAATTAAATATTTTTTCTGTAAAAACATTTGCGGAAATTACTTTAGGTTATTTTAATTTAATGGATTATATATAAATAATTATTTTAAAATAATTGTTTTTGGGTTTTGATTATAAGAAGTTTTTGGCAAATATCTTAGGTTTTTAAAATTTATTACTAGCCCAATCGGATTAGTATTTTAGATTCTGAAAAATTCGAAGCAGCAATTTTCCTTCGGAATTCGTTGAAGGGGGTCTCTGGTAGTCTAAATTCAAAAAGTTGGGATTCCAAAGTTGTCGTTACCTCCGCCATCTTGATTTAAAGGGTTATTTTTTGTATCTTGAATAACTCATTTATTTTCAATTTTACACGGAAAATAGTTTTTACAAAAGTTATTTAAAATTAAATTTCCTACAATTCTGCTTTTTTTTGTACGATCGATTTTTTTCGATTTATACCCGAAAAGAGGGGGTGAATTTTTGGTTATAGAATAACTCGTTTATTTTCAATTTTACGAGAAAAATTGTTATAAACAAAGTTGTTTAAAATTAAATTTCCTACAATTCTGCTTTTTTTTGTACGATCGATTTTTTTCGATTTATACCCGAAAAGAGGGGGTGAATTTTTGGTTATAGAATAACTCGTTTATTTTCAATTTTACGAGAAAAATTGTTATAAACAAAGTTGTTTAAAATTAAATTTCCTACAATTCTGCTTTTTTTTTGTACGATCGATTTTTTTCGATTTATACCCGAAAAGAGGGGGTGAATTTTTGGTTATAGAATAACTCGTTTATTTTCAATTTTACGAGAAAAATTGTTATAAACAAAGTTGTTTAAAATTAAATTTCCTACAATTCTGTTTTTTTTTTGTACGATCGATTTTTTTGTATTTATCCCTGAGAAGAGTGGGGGTGAACCTAAGTATTGTATTGTCACGTTTATTATTGATGTTGTACCATTATTTTTTCTGTTTGTTTTTTTTGCTGATACCTGGAATTAAAAAGAAACATGATAATACAATGATAAGAGTTTACCCCCACTCTTCACAGGGATAAATACAAAAAAATCGAGCGTACAAAAAAAAACAGAATTGTAGGAAATTTAATTTTAAACAACTTTGTTTATAACAATTTTTCTCGTAAAATTGAAAATAAACGAGTTATTCTATAACCAAAAATTCACCCCCTCTTTTCGGGTATAAATCGAAAAAAATCGATCGTACAAAAAAAAGCAGAATTGTAGGAAATTTAATTTTAAATAACTTTTATAAAAACTATTTTCCGTGTAAAATTGAAAATAAATGAGTTATTCAAGATACAAAAAATAACCCTTTAAATCAAGCTGGCGGAGGTAACGACAACTTTAGAATCCCAACTTTTTGAATTTAGACTACCACAGACCCCCTCCAACGAATTCCGAAGGAAAATTGCTGCTTCGAATTTTTCAGAATCTCAAGCCTGTTCTTCACCTAATCCGATTGGGCTATACGTAAATTATAATTATTTCAAAATAATTTTAATTGTTTGATTAAATATTGGATAGTACTAAATTAAATTTTAGTTATAAGAAATTTGGGGGCAGTTACTAGAGGTTATTTGAATTTAATAGATATATTATAATTCCTTTAACATAATTTTAGTTATGGTTTTAAAAAATCTGATTTAATATTGATTTACATATTGTAAGAAAAATATTATTAATATTATACCAATATGATTATGATTGATATTTATGATTGATGATTATGACTGATATATATGATTGATGATTAATGATTATAATTGATGATTAGGATTCATGATTGAGAATGATGATTAAGATTGATATTTATGATTGATGATTATGATTGATAATTATGATTGATAATTATGATTGATGATTATGATTGATGAATATGATTGATGATTATGATTGAAGATTGTAATTGACGATTATGATCTACGATTATAATTGACGATTATGATTGACGATTATGGTTGATGATTATGGTTGATGATTATGTTTGATGATTATGGTTGATGATTGTGGTTGATGATTAAGATTGATGATTAAAATTGCAGATTATGACTGAAGAATATGATTAATGATTATGCTAGATGAATTATGATTGATTATTATTATTATTATTGATGATTATGATTGATGATTATGATTGATGATTATGATTGATGATTATGATTGATGATTATGATTGATGATTATGATTGATGATTATGATTGATGATTATGATTGATGATTATGATTGATGATTATGATTGATGATTATGATTGATAATTATGATTGATGATTGTGATTGATGATTATGATTGATGGTTATGATTGATGATTACTATTGACGATTATGATTGACGATTATGGTTGATGATTATGGTTGATGATTATGGTTGATGATTATGGTTGACGATTGTGGTTGATGATTAAGATTGATGATTAAAATTGCAGATTATGATTAAAGAATATTATTAATGATTATGCTTGATGAATTATGATTGATTATTATGATTAATGATTATGATTATGATTATGATTATGATTATGATTATGATTATGATTATGATTATGATTATGATTATGATTATGATTATGATTATGATTATGATTATGATTATGATTATGATTATGATTATGATTGATGATTGATGATTATGATTATTATTGATGATTATGATTGATGATTATAATTGATGATTTTGATTGATAACTATGATTATTTATCTATTTAATTTTATATATTTTTATTTATTTATTTTTATTTTTATTTATTTTTATTTATTTTTATTTATTTTTATTTATTTTTATTTATTTTTATTTATTTTTTATTTATTTTTATTTATTTTTATTTATTTTTATTTATTTTTATTTATTTTTATTTATTTTTATTTATTTTTATTTATTTTTATTTATTTTTATTTATTTTTATTTATTTTTATTTATTTTTATTTATTTTTATTTATTTTTATTTATTTTTATTTATTTTTATTTATTTTTATTTATTTTTATTTATTTTTATTTATTTTTATTTATTTTTATTAATTTTTATTTATTTTTATTTATTTTTATTTATTTTTATTTATTTTTATTTATTTTTATTTATTTTTATTTATTTTTATTTATTTTTATTTATTTTTATTTATTTTTATTTATTTTTATTTATTTTTATTTATTTTTATTTATTTTTATTTATTTTTATTTATTTTTATTTATTTTTATTTATTTTTATTTATTTTTATTTATTTTTATTTATTTTTATTTATTTTTATTTATTTTTATTTATTTTTATTTATTTTTATTTATTTTTATTTATTTTTATTTATTTTTATTTATTTTTATTTATTTTTATTTATTTTTATTTATTTTTATTTATTTTTATTTATTTTTATTTATTTTTATTTATTTTTATTTATTTTTATTTATTTTTATTTATTTTTATTTATTTTTATTTATTTTTATTTATTTTTATTTATTTTTATTTATTTTTATTTATTTTTATTTATTTTTATTTATTTATTTTTATTTATTTTTATTTAATTTTATTTTATTTTATTTATTTTGATTTATTTTGATTTATTTTTATTTATATTTATTTTTTTAATTTAATTTTATTTATTTTTATATATTTTTGAGTATTTTTATTTCTTTCTTCATAAAAAATTTTACTCCCTGTTTCTCCACCCTTAAAATATGAAAATCCAAACACCCGAAAATATATCATTATTTATTTAGCTGCAATTTCTACCTTTGGAAATAAGATACTTCCATAAAAACTTTCACCCCACCCCCCGTTTCTCACCCTTTAAATGTGAAAATATAAAATCCCTCAAATACGTCATTATTTACTTAAGATGAGTAACTACACTTCCAATTTTCAAGTTCTTATATTTAAAAAACCAATACCTCATACTAAACTTTACCCCCGTTCTCCCCTCTTTAAAATGTGAAAATCCAAACACCCGGAAGCAAGTCATTATTTATGTACAATTCCAATTTTTAAGTTGCTATGTTTAAAAATCCAATATTTAATAAAAACTTTGAACTCCCATTTCCCCACTTTATAATGTGAAAATCCTTAACACTTAAACAATTCATTACCTATTTATTTATGATGTGTAGCTATAATTCCAATTTTTAAATTCCTACCTTTAAAAAATCGATACTCGCATACAAACTTTCATCCCCTGTTCCCACTTGTTTCCCGCCTTAAAATATGAAAATTCAAAAACGCTACAAGCGTTCACTTCCCCGTTTTCTCCCCTTTAAATGTGAACATCCTAAAACCCTAAAACATGTTATTATTTATTTACGCTCAGTAACTGTATTTCAAACTTTTATGTGTCTAACTTCAAACAACAAAGAGATACAAAGCTTGCTCCCCATTTCCCTCCATTAGAATTAAAATTTTTGAAAATTCTTTTTTGCATACGTTATAAAAAAAACCTATCTTATAAATTTTAGCTTCCTAGACCTAGAAGTTTTGGCGGTAAGATTCATGGGTCAGTCAGTCAATCAGAACAAATAATTTTATATATTTAAACTATTCTTATGGTTGGTTTCGAAATAAATTGGCAAATATTGGCAACACTGTTGGACGTAAATTAATATGTTAAATGAAACAAAAATATTCTTTTGGACGTAAAATAGTAATATACGGATGCAAGATAGATATTAATATAAAAGGAGTCAAAGTGGTCGGAAAATAAAAAAAAAACGTATATAATTTTTTAACGATATGGTCATAAAAAACATATTTTGAGACAATTAATTTTTAGTAGTTTCAATATACTCGATGAAATCTATTCTAAACACACTGTTTCCAGAGATGCAAAATGTATGGGTTATGAAAGGACGCAATATTGCTGCGGGATGTAAATATATATATATATATATATATTCCACATACATCTAACTCGAAATGTTTTCTATATACACTCATTGAAACAAAAAACTGCAGAGTTGCCAGGAATCTCTTAAGTTATCCTGACAACACTGCAGCAAACAAATACTTGACTATGACTAGACAGAATCTGCGCCTAGTCACAGGCATTTTGACTGGTCATTGCTAAGTACGAAAGCATCTCCATATCATGGAGCTGTCAGAATCCCCACCCTGCAAATGGTGCGAACAAGAAGATGAGTCCATCGAGTATATCCTTTACGATTGCTCGACGCTCTCATTTATTAAAAGATTTGTGTTCGCCGAGTATCAGTTAAACACCGGCCGGTATAAGAGAAGCACCTCTTGGCGACGTTGTCAACTACATTAAATCTTGTAGGCTGGCTCACGAGTTAGGAGGTGCCTATCATCTTAGGAGGATGCACAATGGGCCTAATGAGGCCTAAGTGCCGTGGGGTAACCCACCTTCCACACTTTACAGATACACTCATTACCAACGAAAATGCTGAAAAAATTAAATTTTATACTTTTCCTCCAATTTTTCTATTACGGTCCATTTTAGAGAAATCATGTAAAAAACAGAAATTATACAGATCGATATCGCAAACATCTTTTACGGTCCATTTTAGAGAAATTATGTATAGAATAAAAATTCTAAAAAATTATAATACAAAAAACTTATATTTGAATAATTTTTATAAAAAATTATTTTTTTACATTTTGTAAAATTTCTCGAATACGGACCATTTAATAAAATTTTGTATAAAACAATAATTTTAGATAATATTATAAATAACTTTTATTTGAAGAATATTCTTCTCCAAACGTAAATAACAGATATATTTTATAAAATATAAAAATGACCACCCATAAAATACCCCTCCAGATGTTCCGACTCTGCCCAAAATCTAATCAGTTCACTGGAGGCCAAAATAAAGCTTAAGTTTAAAATTTGGTGTTTTTCTTTGTATCCATCAGCTAGAGCAGTTTTTAATACTCTCTATTTTCGTATTTCATCTAAATGTTTTTCGTCTCCTGTAAAATCACTCTAACTTAGGAGGTTCTGATACCTAGTTATAAAAAATACCTAAATGACTTTTATAAATGAAGAAAAATAGATACCTACCAATTGAGTACCCTTCACGATTTTTGTTATATAAAAAATGTAAATCTGCCTTATTTAACAAACTTTGTATATCTAACGATTTCATTAAAAAGTGACCACCCTGTATGTTTTTCAAAACACAATAAAATAAAACTTATTGTAAATTTTCTTCATTAAAATTACGTACTTAGTCACAGTAGTCACTGTCAAATGAAAATCCCATTGAAAGCGCCTAAATTCAAATTGATGCTCGTTTGTTTTCTCTTCGAATGGTCCGTGATCCAAACGACGAGCTTTCATTGGTCGAAATCCTAAAAGTCGCCATCTCTTATAACTAATTCCCCTATCTTCGCACAATGCCAATCGAGGGGAGGTATAAGAAACATTTCGCGTGCATTTCTAAACTAAACAGGTGTTTTTTTAAAGAAATCTTTGTAATTTTTGGTATAATTTTCGTCTACAATCGTTTTATGTTGGTGTTAATTTAACAAGCGTGTTATTAAATAAGAAATGTGTGTTTGTGTGCTTATAACTTAGTTGTGATAATGTACTACACCTCCTATTTCGATCATGTATGGAATATAACAGAAATTTTCTTTATTACAAGTCACCGGTCTACCCTGTTATGCAGATTTGGATATTTTCAACGTTATGTAAGTATATTTAAGTTAATTTACTGAGATATAACTTCTGTTAGTATATTTGTTTGATATCGTGAAACAACGCCGGTATTTATTTGGGTTTTGAGACACGATAAATGAAATCGAAGGGCTATAATTGAACTAATACGAATAATCAAAGCATTTACTACAAACTATATACGGAATACATTATCAATTTTTGTTCAAAAACGGTTTAAAATTAAAAGTTTTTAAAATCAATCTGAATCGACATAATTCTGGGAAGGAAGCACGAAGTGGGTAACGAACTGTCACGAGAAGCTCCGATTCGGGGTTAAACATAAACTATAACGGCGCGAATGTTTAAAAAAGCACAGGTCCGTCTTAGGTAATTTGAAACCGAACAATATTTTTTGTTATATTATATTTAATGTTACTATTTGTGAAATAAATCGGGTTTTTGGATAGGACGATGTAAAATATATTAAAGAACATGGTTTGCATTCAAAATTAGGTGCTTTTGGAAAAAAATGTGGACATGCATTGAACCTTTCGATTTACATTAAATTCAAATAAAGAAAAGTTCCACAGGTCGGATACAAAAATATACAGGGTGGGTCAAAACTAATTGCTTTTTTTGTACCGAAAACATCAGAAAAGACAACAATTTAAAAATGATTTCAATTATACAGGGTTTTTCAGGAAAGTAATACATAAATATCAAAATTAGGTAGGTATTTTAAATATTTTATTTTATATTTGAATTGTTCTAGCTTTTCCCATTATATCAATACAAAAATAGTAGGGGTAGGTGGGATAAGTGTAGACGGGGGTAAATGTAGACCTCCGTATCTTCAAAAAGAATATACTTTTTTAATGAGTGTACACTAATGTAATTTTTACTTATATACCTCGAGTTTTCGACGAATTTTTACGTTTAGGGGTCCCCTGAATCCGTTTTGACTATTTTCGCGATGATGTCTGTGAACGGATAAAGAAAAACACCAAATTTTATACTTAAGCTTTATTCTGGCCTGCGTTGAACTGATTAGATTTTGGGCAGAGTCGGAACATCTGAGGGGTACTTTATAAAGGGTAATTTTTATATTTTAAAGAATATATCTGTTATTTACGTTTGGAGAAGAAAATACTTCAAATAAAAGTTATTTCTAATATTATTATCTATAATTTTTGTCATATACAAAATTTTTCTAAAATGGTCCGTATTCGAGAAATCTTACTAAATGTAAAAAAATTTAATTTTTAGGAAAATTGTTCACATAAAAGTTGTTTCTGATAAAATTTCCTATAATTCTTGTTTTATACATAATTTTTGTAAAATGGATCGTATTCGAGATATTTGAGAAAATGTGTAAATTTCGAATTTTGAAGAAAACTCCAAAACGCTTAAAGAGAAAAATATTATAGGACCCCGCACTTTTTACATTGATTTTGGGTACTGACAGAATTGGTTAAAATTTTGGTATGTTACTTTTCATGTCATAATGATAAACTTTTTTATGGACATCAAGTTTGCAGCTCTACAGGGTGAGCTGTCAGACTGAGTCAAAAGTAAGGAGTGCATAATTAATATTTTCATATATATCTTTACCACTCCTAAATAATTCATGTTTTTTTCATGAAACTTATGGCATGCGTTACAATTGTATATGGCTTGTAATTACTTACTTTCACTTTGTAAAATAAATCATACAGAGTGTTCAAAAAATAGGAATATTAATTACTGAAATAAGGTGCATTTTCATGTATTACCATAATTAGAACATGCCCTCTGATCACTTATTTGTTATATAAATTACTAAATACTATTTATTTATAATACAGGGTGTGATAGAATAATATTTAATACAAAAATATTACAGTTTCTTTACATAGATTGTTAGACTTATAAATCCATATAAAAAAACTACATTTCTAAAAACATGTTTTATTAAATATATTAACTATTTACACACCTTCAAAATCTTACTCATCTTTCAACAGCATTTAAAATAGTCATTAATAAAACACTTATAGAGTACTTTATATAATTTTCGAATCGTGCGTATTCCAGGTACCTACTTCAAAACACTTGAAATATGAGCACACATCCATGTAGTTCTTGAATCAGTCTTACATGTAGGCACAGTAATATCTAGTAATGGGGATTCTCTTGAATTTTTTTAGACTCTATAAATAAAGTGTGCTTCACATTGTTCGCAAATCTGAAATATAATGCAAAAAAAAACGAAGGCACGTCACATAGAAAGTTTTCTAACAAAAATAAACTACCTACTATCAAAAAATTCCTAATAACAAACTTTTGAAATAGCCTAAAAAAAGAAGAAGAAAAAATACAGTGTAAAATAGAATTGCTACGTTTAAATATCCAATTACGATTTTTTACCTGTCGAACATTTGTTTATCCACATTAAACGCATCTGCTCCAACTAATTTACCTACCTTGACTCACGTGATCAAAGATTCACAACATCTCAGATGCATCCTATCTGGATAAAGAAACGCAGCAAATGTAGTCTGAAATTGCAAAGTGTTAACCCTAATGATAATTTAGCTGTTATTTAGTCTAACACTCGTCAACCTTTAATCTTGTAGAATCATTTTGTAATTATTTAAAGTATATAGTAGTGAGGAATAGATAAACAATCAGAATTGGTCAGGATTAAATACCATGAGTATTCATATCATGAAGTTTTTAAATAAATTACTACTGAAAAAACTGTAGAAGTTTTTTTCTGTTTTAATTTAACTAAAATTAACCTAAATTCTCAAAAATAGAATTAAATTCAGAAGTGATAAGCTGACATCTGTAGTGTAATCAGAAAAGGCTTTTCAATTAAAATGTCTTCTAAGTCATTCATTCAAGTCAGAGTTAGTAGAATTATTTCTACGTTTAAGTAGTTTAGTTTATGTAGTAAAAATGGGACTTGCTTAGATAAACAGAGCTGTGATTATAATACAAGCAAAACTAAATTCGTTTCAAGACTTTCTACAATATTTTAGGTATACCAATTTTTCGTTAAATGCATTTTTAGTTGTTTATATAGTGCTATCACACCTTGTATTACTTATAAAAATTATCTGATATAAAATGAAACAAAAAAACAGTCAGAATTCATATTCTAACTATGGCAATACATGTAAAATGCACCATATTTCAGAAACTGATATTCTTAATTTTTTTAACACTCTGTATAATTTATTTTGCAAAGTGTAAGTAATGAACATGAACAAACTATATATAAGTGTAACACATGACATAAGTTTCATGGAAAAAACAAGAATTACTAAAGAGTGGTAGATATATATTTGAAAATATTAATTCTGCACTCCTTACTTTTGAATCGTTCTAACAACTCACCCTGTAGAGCTGCCTACTTGAGGTCCATAAGAAACTTGCCCCTAAAAAGTGCGGGGTCCTTTTAAACATTACAGTTCATCAAATTTCTAGAGGTGTTCGACGCCCAGACAGAGAACGCGCTACGTGTGACTAAGATAGCTATTGTACAGTCTGCACCTGATTTTTTTTGATAAATTTGGCGTTATTTACGATCACATTGTACCTAGAGGACATACAGTAACAGGGGAGTACTATTCTAATGTACTTCGAGGACCCTTAAAGGCAAAATTAAAGAAAAAAAGGCCGCTTTATCAGGACTTTGGCTGGACGCTGCATCACGACAATGCTCCGGCTCATAGATCAATGATTTGTCAACGAACAATTGAAGAATTAGGGGTTGAAATTGTGGTTCATCCCCCCTACTCTCCTGACCTTGCTCCATGTGACTTCCATTTGTTTCCTGAAGTCAAAAAAGAATTGAGAAGTAGAAGATTTGAGTCGGATTTAGAGCTCAACAACGCTGTGATGGGTATACTAAACAGACTATCAAAAAATGGTTTCTCAGAAGTTTATGATAAGTGGATAAAGCGATGGAATAAGTGTATTCAACAGAATGGAGAGTACTTCGAAGGATAGTTGTTGAATTTTTTTAAATAAATGTTTCGTTGTTAAACTACAGTTCATCAAATTTCTAGAGGTGTTCGACGCCCAGACAGAGAACGCGCTACGTGTGACTAAGATAGCTATTGTACAGTCTGCTAAACAAGTTATTTTAAATAGTTTTTAATATTTTTAGGTAATTAAATTTTAAAAGTGTGGAATAGTTTAGGGATTAAATTGGTCTGATTGGACTTTCTTAGAACGTTTTTAAAAGCAGCTAAAGATAGTATGTAGAATTGAAAATAATTATTATGCCATAAAAGGTGTTTTGGAATTCCTTCAACCTTTTGAAATTGAGTCAGAAAATATAAATTTTATAGGATAGCGGAAAATACCTATAATGTTTTTGTAGGCCTTTGTAAATCGTGGAAATAGTTTATATTTTATTTCTACCTTATTAAGGAAAATGGTACCTATTATTAATAACGGTTGTTTCTGAAACATTACTAAAATTTTCGAAATTTTGTTTTTCTACAAAATAATAAACTATACTATTTAGAAAAAAAATTATTTCTCTTATAATTTTATAAAAAATAACAGGGGAATATTTACATTTCTTGATCTATTAAACAAAACGATAAATTATCTCGACGAATGACACCATGTTCTAGTACGGAAGCTAGCTTTACATTTTTGTTGGTGGTTTCATGGGTTTCATATCAATTTTTTGTAATTGTAGTTTACACGTACATATACCTCTTAACACTTGTTTGCTTTATTAAAAAAGTGTGTTGTTGTGATTTAGGTCGAAATAAGTCAAAAACAACTTGAAACCCCATATAAAATCAAAAAGGAGAAACGGAAAAAAATTGAGCCTGTAAATGAACACAACTCAGAAACAAAAATAGCTATCTAATAATAAAAAAATAAAATTTGATTCTTGTGCATCTTCGTTGTAAAAATAGATAATAGTTTTTTGATCTTAGGTAGAGATATAATTTTAATGGTCTTCCGAAAAACTTTCTTCAGTTTCCATATCAGATTCAAAATCAGTCTCACTGTCACTGTTTAAGTTAATTATAAATCTATCAGTTGCCTCATCCAAAGTAACTTCTCTGTCATAAAATTTAGATTCCCACATTTTATCATTATTACAACGAGATTGCCACTCCTCTTTAGAAAACGTATCAAAAAAGTCTTCACACAACAGTTGTACGTCTTGCCTCTTAAATGTAGTGTTGTTACTAGCTACATATTGTTTCAATGATGCCCACACTAATTCGATCGGATTAAGATCGGGATGATACGGTGGCAAACGCAAACAACTAAAACCATGTTCATTTATCATTTCTTCAATTGCATACCTCTTAAATCGTGACTTATGCAATATCACTAAACTGTATAATTGCGTTTTGAGCATATCCTCTTCATAAGCAATATTATGATTCCTTAACCAATCCTGCATGTCAGCTTTTTTAGAAGTTGACGTTGGTGCTTTATTTACCTGGACATTATGGTAAGGAGCATTATCAACAATAATGACGCTTCTTGGAGGGAGGTTCGGAAACAGCTTTTCTTTCATCCATTTAGAAAAATTATTAAAATTCATTTCATCGTGGTAGTCTCCACTTTTGGTTCCAGATTTGAAAATTAACCGGGCATTCGGAATAAAGCCCATTTCACCTCCTGCATGGACAATAATTAGTCTATTACCTTTATTAATTGGTTTCTTTAATCCCTCATTTGAATTATCACTCCAAGCTTTCTGGTGTGTGTGGGAGGCATGAATGTATATTTCATCTAAGTAGACAATTGGACGGCCCTCTGCTCGATAACTTTTTAAACGAATCAGATAGTCTAAACGTAGCTTTTGAATATCAAACCTTTCCATTAATATTTTTCTGTTTGTTTTTGTTTTCCGCCAACGAAATCCTAGCGACTTTATTATTTTTCTTAAACTTTCATAGCTTCCTTTGTACCCTGTAGCTTCTCTAAATTTAGTCAGAATTGTTTTTAATGTTGGAACAATATTTTCCGAGATTAACATGAACAGAATAATTCTTTTTAAAATACCTTTGTCAGCTTCATCTATATCATTAACTGTTTTTGGTTTTTTAATGGTTTTTCTTGGTGATGAAAATTCCGATATCTCACGGTTATCGATTCTTTTTTTCTCTCCAGAAATGCGGACGACAGTGTTTTTAGATACTCCTGTGGCTGCAGCAACACGATCATTTACATTTTTAAATGGCATTGAAGGTGAATTAAAGTTTCCTTCTCTTCTCATAAACTCTATAACATTGGCTATTATTTCGCGAGATTGACTGTTAATCACGCGGCCTCTTAATTTGCTATTAAACTCCATACTTAGGTTCTATTAAACTGTAATGAGCAAAAAACAAACGAAAATAAAAGAAATGTTTTAGCGAAATTTACATCTGACATTTACGTCTGAATAAAATAGTGAAATACTTGATGCGCAGAGTGTACTTTCATTGCGTAAATCCGTCGGCCCCGCCAACCGATGCCTCTCAGTAGTGCTTTCTCTGTCTAGCCGTCGAAAGCCTCTAGAAATTTGATGAACTGTAGCTTTATTCCGTCCTAAGGTGAACTGATTAGATTTTGGGCAGAGTCGGAACATCTGGGGATACTTTATAGAGGATTTTTTTTATATTTTATGGAATATATCTGTTATTTATGTTTGGAGAAGAAAATACTTTAAATAAAAGTTATTTCTAATATTATTATCTATAATTTTTGTCCTATACAAATTTTTTCTAAAATGGCCCGTATTCGAGAAATTTTACAAAATGTAAAACATTTGAATTTTTAGGAAAATTATTCAAATAAAAGTTGTTTTTGATAAAATTCTCTATAATTATTATCCCATACATAATTTCTCTAAAATGAACCGTATTCGAGATATTTACTATAATAACTTCCTATGCAAAGATATTTGAAAAAATTTTAAATAAAAGATTAACTGATTTTCTTAAAAATTATGACATTATTTCCCAGTCTCAGTTTGGCTTTCGAACAGGTTTATCCACTAACGACGCCATTGCAGTACTGACCAAAAAGATTTATATATCAGTAGATAAGAAAAAACTATGTTGATGTGTATACCTTGACCTACCCAATGCATTTGACACTGTCAGTCATATAAGTACTTATATGTATACATTAGATGTCTTGGGGGTAAAACGTTAGATCTATTTGAAAATTATCTTTTTGATCGTCAGCAAGTCGTTAAAATTAAGCTAGAAATAAAATTTGGAGTGCCTCAGGGAACTATACTTGGACCTACTCTTTTTTCATTATATATAAACGATTTATTTTCTATTCATTCACAGGAACAAATCATTAGCAATAATATTTTAAGCTGAAACATGGAACAATTTAAAACAAAAAGTAGAAACAGATATTAAATATATAATGTATTAGTTTAACCATGAACAACTAACAATTAATTTCAACAAGACTTTTTTTTCCTTTTACTTATGAAAGCAATTTACCTACATACAAAACAATTGAATTAAAATATAACATCTTCATCTTTAAAAATGAAAAACAATTTAAAATATTGATAATGTCACTAACACTCAAATGTCAAGCTACAGAAATAAGAAAAAAGAAGAAAATTTTTCCATGTTATTTAGATGGAAAATGGAAAGTTTGGTAACAGGCACTACTAAATATCAATATTAAGAGCTCAAATTTTTAAGGGCTTTTTTCACACCTTCCTGATAGTTGTTAGCCTGTTTTTTAGTTGAAAAAAAAGTTGCTCAGAAATGACACTCTACCTCCCACATTTAAATATTAGTATGGAAATTGTAGACAACTGGTTGTGATAATTCTTTTTAGAACGTATTCTTGAGGAGAAATTTAAATAGCCAAAAAGTGATAACATTGATACATTGCACATGTTTTATAGGGTTTATTTTAACTTAAAAATCTGTACCTCGGAGGTAAATTGCACTATGTCGACATAGTGTAGTTCCATAAAAGTTTTTTTTTTAAGCTTAGCTCATCGAGATCTTACCAGAGATATACTACACCATGTATTAGTGAGCTCAAAATAGAATTTTCCTGCTCACTCCTTTACCTCTCAAGAATGATATTTTTGTAATATTTTGACAGCAGTCACAGCGATTTCCAGTACTTATTTTTTGACTGCTTAAAACGGGTAAGGTTATAGAATGAAACAAGTAACTTTTAAAATAATAAAGTATATATTTATCAGGTACACCATTATTCAAGTCTCGGAGTCGAAATCACAAATAACTGAAAACTTTTCAGTGCCCAAATTTCGGGCCAACCACTCGTTCTTCAGCACAGCCAATTTCAGACAGTCAACTGTCAGTTTCGTGTACAAATTCGTGTGAACGGCGCGCGCCATACCCTCAATTATTACCAAATCGACCGTCTTCATACACTCGCACAAATCTAAAAGATAATAACAATTAAATATAAAAAAAAACAACATGAAAATCAAGATTTTCGTTTCAGAGACAACAAATACCAATCTTTTGTTTAAATTTAAAATATCATCTTTTTTTTAAATATTGACATAATGTCTTGAGTCATTTAATTCTAGAGCTTGTGCAATACTATCCAATGTCCTAAGAAGTTGTATGCGGAATAGAAATTGCCTACAATTATCTTCATTATAGGGAAATTTTTAAATGCACAATACTCAAAACTATACTCAAACAAATAATGATTGAGAGTGAACCGTGTTGTCATATCTCAATTTTACCTTACTAGTTTTTAGCAGAATCAAAATAGAGTAAGTAGTAGAGTTGTAAGTTGTGGCAAATTATAGATAATATACAATCATAGTACTAATAAAAGATATTAATTATAACAAAAATCAGTAATGAGTAATACTTATACATTTCTTGATCATTTAAAATTAATTATTTTATGGATTGTTCAGTATTTGTTACAACTAATGGCATCGGTGTACGGAGCGATATTTATGTCTTTGTCTGTTACGCGTAAAATCCATCTCGTCGATGACGTTCTCAGTAGTGTATTTCTAACCACGAGCGTAACATCGGGTTTTGAAATATACGGTGTGAATTGTAAGTTTTACAGTTAAGTTAGTAAGTAATCGACGTGTTGTAAGAACAATTGGTGAAAATATTAGTGCTAATAAGTGTTTAAACATTAAATAATATTTCTACACCGTTCTAAAACTATGCAAAAAATGGAAAAAAACGAGCAATTCAAGAATGGTTAATTAATAAAAACATCCAATATAAAAAAGATAGTTTAAAGGCAGAACTACTTCAGTTAACAAAATTACACATAGACAAATATAAAAAATTCGCAGTGGATGAAATGGCGTTAAGTCGTGGAATTACAGTATTAAGGTTACCACCGTACCACTGCGAATTAAACCCAATAGAATTAATCTGGGCGCAAGTAAAAGGATATGTGGCACGAGAAAACAGAACATTTAAATTAGTGGACGTGCAACGTTACCTACAAGAAGCCATTCAAAATGTTTCTGCAGAAGACTGGAAGAAATGCATTCAGCATGTTTTAAAAGAAGAGCAAAAAATGTGGGACGTAGACAACCGTATTGAACACAATATTGAACCAATCATAATTAACTTTGATGATAGCGGTAGCAGCAGTGACGAATCTGAGGTTGAAGATTAGAAGAAAATTTGTACACAAAAAGAAGTCTATATATTTAGGTATAATTTTTATTTTTACCATTCACTATTACCATTTAGAAATTATTATATAAATTTGTATTTTTAATTCCTTACACAGACATGAACAATGTCTCAGCAGGATACAAATGTTTATTTATTTAATTATTATTATTGTATCAATTTGTACATTGTTACATAAATTTGAAATAAATATTATTATTATTATGTTTGGCGGTCAAGAAAACATAATCCTGTAGGTTATATCCAAACTAATTATCTTACTTAGGGATTTCCGAAATGATAGGTGCGTGTAAACTTTTATGATTTAAGTACCAATCAAATAGTAATTTAAGCTTTATAATGTCTTTTAATGTTGGCCGAACCCAATTAGGGTTTCTTGGGTAAGGCTGGCTAGTTTCGAGGAACTGCAGGTAAACCGGGAGAGAGAGAGATATATATAGAGGTATGCTTTATTGTCATTAAAAAATTACAAAAATTTTATAGACAAAGCGAAGTAAATTAAAAACTAAATATAATATAAAAAGATTAAAAAATATAAAAATTTAAAAATAACTAAACAAAACAAAATAAAAATATCAATTGCATTGGATATGCAATATCCGTCATTATGATTTTAATTTAAAATTTAAGTAATACTTCTGTATGTGTAACCCAAGAAGAAACTTAAGAGACAGTTCTTTACTGACTTCGGCCGCGACATAATATATAAATATACGTTAATTTGTGAAATAAAGTTAAATTCATTATTAAAATAGTAAAATTGATAATATTGTTTCTGTCACCAAACCAACCCCTGATTAGGTATCTTTCTTATTTTTAATTTGAAATATATATTGTGATTTTTATTAATATTCTTAATTTATTTGGTTCCTACTATAATTACCACAATTATTACTCCGTTTTCATAAAGCCCCACTAATGACTACAACGATTAGGTAAATTACGATATTGCAAAGTTTTCATGAAATAAATAAAAGAAATTGTATGAATATTTTAAATAATTGTACCCTCTCAAAAATAATAAGCACGCCTCCGATTTGGTCGTATTTCTACCTGCTTTCACTCTCAATCATTATTTGTTTGAGTTTAATAAAAATATCTTAAGATAATATTCTTCTCAATCAATGATTTGTAGAAATAACTTTAAAATGATGAAAGAGTACTGACAAGAATAAAACATTTTGGACATATACCTAGTCTGAATCATTAAAATAAAAGTATGAGTAAAAGAAGAAGGGGGAATATTCGAGAAATGTCAGTTTATGTCAAGAACAATCTGGACAGTTCGAGAAGCTATATAAGTGAATGGGCCTGATGTCAGTGATCAGTTTTATGATAGATGTTAAACGTTAATGTTATCAGTTGTATAGTTATTGTAAAAGTTAAATTGAAATAAATTGTGTTATCTTTAATTCTTGTCAAATCATAATACAACATACCAGCCGAAAGATTAGCCAAGTCCAAACAAGGACCTTTTTGTCCGTTTTCCACAAAACTCAATTGTTTGCTTTTTAAACTGTCCTTAAAAATACTGCAATACTCTGCAGCCTTATGACAGTAAGTATTAAGTTCTTGGAAGGTCACATCGTTCAAAGCAGGAAACGTGTTTGCCGTCAAAATAACCTTGGTTCCCTCGGAGAGGAATTCTCTGACCATGGGAAGGATGCCAAGGATGAAATCGACTCCTAGGTTGTCAACGAATATAACGCATGTTTTGTATGGTCGGATCTGGAAAGGAAAACTAAAAATGTACAACTTTTTTTTGTACAAATGTTGTATGTCCAAAATTTACGTTTTGAGTAAAATCGATTTGAAAGTTGGAGGTGACTATGACGAGCTGTATAATTTTAATCAGCATTACTTTGCTGAATGCTAAACTTATTTAAGTGGACGTGCTATATTTGGAAACCATAAAGATTTAATCATGAAGGATATAGAATCCTACCTATCCCATTTTCGACAAAAATGGACATACAATATTTGTGCTCTTAACCATCGATGTTTAAAGTAGTAGTTTAGTGGGAAATAACACATACACACTAAGTCAGATTTGATTAAAAATCCATTAGTCACTTAATGTCATTTTCCTGAACAAAATAATTATATGTACTTAACGAATATGAAAATAAGGTTGTAATAATTGTTAGAAGACATAGTGGATTTTACTAGTTTATAGAGTGGAAGAAATCCAGTCAACTGATCTAAATAAGTCAAAAATAAAAAAAGTACTTAGTGTGTTTTGCTTGTAAACCAACGATATGGTCCTAGAGTTTTTTGGAAAAATTTAAAATATTCTGTAATTGCATCAAATGGTGATTAATCAGTTGTCATAGGAAATTAAATGTCACAATTCGTTTCTTTTAATTTTTGACAGTTTAGTTTTTCTATTCCAGTTCAGGAAAACGTCTTATGATGTAGAAAATATTTACAATTCAAGATCAATTTAAGTACCCCTTAACTTTTTTAGAAAGGATTAAATTTTCTAATCAGCAGAAAGTGTTATGCAGATTGTAAATTATTTTAGTTAAGTCTTACATTTCTGTTTGTATAGTCCTGTGATTGTAACACATATAGACAGAGAGTCGGCGACACAAAAGTAGGAGTGACTCGGTAAAGTCAAAATTTTGTTATTTATATTTTCGATTGTTACCAACATAGCAATCAGAAGTCACCCTGGAAGTATAAAGTAAGGGCAGGGGGTTAAACATGCAATTTTTTTTCGCAAAAGTAATAAGGTACAGCTCTGAAAATTTGCAGTATTATCGGAGATAGCATAAGAAAGTAGAGAAAAAATTGTCAGAAGTCTATAGTCTATTTTTATGTATGAGAGAGTAATAAAACAGCATTTCTAATGCAAAACTTAGTACGGTCATTTTAAATATTTTTACAGAATAATCTAAATATTTCCTAAAATTGTAATAAATGTACCTGAGCTATTACAAGTTTTGGGTCTTTTATTGGTCCTTTATAAACATAAGCTGTACAAAACAATAGAAAAAGGTTTGGACAGGCCAAAAGCCCCGTGTATTAAAGATTACATAGCCGTATCTCAAGATTATTTTCAATAAGTACCTATTTGCCAATTTTGTTTTATTTTAATTCCAAGAATTTCTTACAGTTATCGAATTATAAGTAGATAAATACCTTCCCAACAAATTTCACCGAAAATGCGATTATAGGTTTTCCATTTAGTAAGGAGGTCCAAGTTGTGTATTCTTGACAATTTACTAAATGTTGTTTACTTGCAACTTGCAAGGTGCAGTGTGAATTCTAGTGTGATCATGGAAAATTTGGAAGGGCCGCGTAAACGACAATAAATCGGTCCTTTAACAGTTAATGAAAAAACATTAATATTTAATTGTTTTAAATCATTTACAGACAAACATTTATGTAAAAGTGTTGATGACACAGTGGAATTAGTAGTACGCTTGGTGTTGGGAAATCTACGATTTACAGAGTTGTTAAAGAAGAGAAATGTGGCGAGTTTCAAACAGCACGTAAAGCTCCAGGAAAACCAAAATTTCAATTAGAAAATCTTTTGAAAGAAAGACTTCGAAGGAAAGTGCATGCGTTCTTCTTTAGAAAAGAATTTCCGACAGTAGACAAAGTTCTTGCCACGGTTCGAGATGATAAGGATTACCCTAAAATGAGTCGAAGCACACTATGGAAACTTTTAAAAGAAATGGGTTTTCTATGGAAAAAGCATTCCAGAAAGTCTATTTTAATAGAAAGAAGCGATATTGTAGTATGTAGAAGAAATTACCTAAGGACTAAAAAAGAAATGAGAAACCAAAGAAGAAATATATTTTATTTAGATGAAACATGGATCAACGAGGGACATAAACCAAATAAATTTTGGCAAGATGAAACTGTTACAAGTCGAAGACAGGCTTTTTTAAATAATAATACATAAATTGACAGGTTGGCTGCGGATCTCACCGAAGTGGACGCGATACATTGGCGTACAAAATTATTTTATAGATGTTAATAACAATTTCGAGTAAATAGTTTAATAAATTGTGAATAGCTGTTGAAATTTTGTAAAATTATGATTTGAATATTATAATACATGTTTAATAATTATTTATAATCCATAAATACATGCGTGTGTCCGGTTCCGCCGATAACAATTTAAAATTACTTATTCTATGAAACGACACTGGCAGGTAAACATTACTGCGAAATTCTCGGAGCCGCCCGACGTGGTTTGACGTTTACCCCCCTCTCTACCTACCAAAAGACTTTTTAACTTTTACTTTCTCTATAATGCAAGTTATCACTCGAGACTTATAGAAAAAAATGCCCACAACCAAGTGGTTTAAAAAAAGATTTACAGAATTGGCTAAATTCAAAGAATATTAAGTTCCATCCTGGTTCTGTGAGTAAAGAACTGTATCATTTGTGTTCCCTTCATAGAGAAATTCAAAAAATATGAAATTGATGAAATTGCAAAAAATCGTGGGATGACGGTGGTTAGATCACCACCATATCATTGCGAAGTAAACCCGATTGAACTGATATGGGAACAGATAAAGGGAGAAGTTTCAAGAAAAAATAATTCTTTTAAAATGAGTGATGTTAAACAGTTGTTTTTGGAGGCTGTAAATAATGTGAAGCCTGAAAACTGGGATAAGGCAGTAAATCATACGATTAAAGAAGAAGAGAAAATGTGGAAGTTGGACAATATTACTGATGAAATGATCGAGCCACTCATTGTAAATATTGGTTGCGACAGTTCATCTTCTGATTTCGATTCTGATTTGGATTTGTAGGTAAGAAGTAGTTTTTATATTAAAATTATTATTTATGAACGTAACGTTGTTTAAAAGTCAAAGTTTAAACCCTTATACCTATATAACCCGTTTGACACAATGTTCTTAACATACCTTGTGGAAAAATAAAACATTTTAGAAAAAATTGCACTTTTTTACCTTCAGTTGTTTAGAAGTTATAAGCAGGTTAATTAGGTGAAAATATAAGTGTATACTCGAGGATTAACTTCAAAAAATATTTTAACTATCTACTAAAAGAAGTGGTACGCCTATGGATTAGGAAAGCTTTATTATTTTAATACTCTCTCATACATAAAAATAGACTATAGTGCAATACTATCCAATGTCATAATAGTATAAGATCCGAAGTAAGGCCGACCTTCACCCATTTGTTTAATGGATGAAGGTTTCTTTTTATTAAATAAAATATTTTGAGAAATACGGTCAAAATAAAATAAACTTTTTAAATTGCTACAACTTTGTTAAAATGCAATAAATTGATTTTTTCGGCTAATGATAGTATTTGTTAGAAAATTTCCATTTGGTTTATGGCGTTTGTAACCTTATTTTTTATTTTCTTAAAGTAAAAAATGCTTGTGGCTTGTCACATTTTTATAATAAGCCCTTCAATTATTATACATTATCAAATCTCAGCAAACATTTTTCTTTCATAAATTATTTAAAACAGTGCTCTAAATCATTATGAACAAACAATAGTATTGTTTAACAATTTTGAACAAACAAATTATTAGATATTATCAAATAAAGATACCATTTAAATCTTATATTTAATTAAATTTTTATCTAAACTCGAACTTTGCACATATTATTAAAATATGTTGTCACCAGGAAATATAAAAGAAATTTGATAATTAATATTAAAAATAAAATTTGCATATTTACCTTTAATTTATTAACAAAATCGTCAAATTTATCTGAATACCAAGGTCTTTTCTGGATAATCTTTGAAGCGTCTTGAAAACCAAAATCCTTTGAACTTTCCAGAATATCAGTAACAACTTTGGCGCCCCAATCGAAAAAATTTCCAGCCAATACACCTTGCACTATTTGCAACCATTTTTCTTCGAAATCCGTTATAGAATCTATGACGTCGATTCGTGATTTAAATTGGCTTAAGGCATGTGAGCTTTCCGTTTGTTTCTGAACCAACCACGCATCTTTGAAGCTTCTGGCTCTGAGGTTGTCTTCGTTGCATTCTAGTAATTTGCGAATGCTTAAGGGTTTTAAAATTCTAGAAAAAGAAAACGACAAATTGTAACAGTTGCAAAAATTTGAAGCATGCAAAATTATTGGAAAATATCATACAGGATAAAACAAGATAATTGAAGATCAGAAAATTAAAATTAAGTTATTAAATGAAAAAATCGCTAACCTAGAAAAAACCAGGTAAATATTACTACATATGCTAATATTACAAAAAAAGAAAATGTGAAAACTGTAGAAAACTATCCTAAAGTAATTATAAGACCGAAAAATGACTAGTCGTAAATTATTCCCGTCCTAAAATTAGGAGTATCAAACGAAAAAAAAAAAAAAAATAAAATAAAGGTGCAGAGCTAAAACAAAAATAATTTTTCTGAAGGTGTCAGTATTGAGGGCCAGATAGTCTCTTCACTAAATTACAGTTGCTAATGGGGCATGTTCAAAAATTTTGAAATTTTTTTTATGAATAGTAGAGTTAAAAATAAAACTACATTTTTTTTTATTTTTTTTTATCTATTCATTTGCCGGAGTTATGAATTTTTTTAAAATTTATGACGTCACCGGGAATAGACCAATAGGAGCTAGCGCACAACGTTGCCGGCTAGAAGGTTTACGAGAAGTGATGTACGTTCGTTTGTGTACTCCTTCTTACTTTTAGACTTCTAAAACATCGTTAAACAAATATCTTTTAAATATATAATATCAAATGTTTTTCGAAAGTATTATTTCTGTTTAAACTTTTCCCATATTTAAAGTTTCATTGTTTTAAAGCCACTTAATAATTCAGAAAATGGCAAAATGGCAGCACTGTGTATGGCATATGTCATCATAGTGTCTCGATCAAGAATTTATTTAGAATTTGAGTGTTTAATTTTGTACTTTTTATAAATATTATGACTACGAAAGTGTTTTGTTCCAGAATGTGATAATGATTCACATTCATCTTCAAAAATATTTATTAGTGTTCCTAGAAATTTGGAAAGAAGAAAATCAACCTTCTACTAGCGATGTTTCTCGTAAACTTTTTAATAAAAATACACCGGATTATCAAGATGTAGCAGCAATTTCTGCTAATTGTCCCCTTCAGGAAATTGAAAATGAGGCTACTATAAATTCTTAGGTGTATAACCTAAAAACCCTTCTGGAAGAAAATGCAGAATCTCCTGTAAGTTTTGAAGATACCGAATTTATTCTTCATTTTGTGGAAGAACTAGTGATAAAGAAATAATAGAAAAATGTGGGTATTTAAACAAACTGGTTCCTGGATCCCATATAATGGCAGATAGGGGTTTCAGAATATTTAGCTACTTGAAAACATGGGATGCACTTTAGTAAAGCCACACCTAGTGTATCACAGAATGAAAAAAGTTCTCCAGAAGATGTACAATTAAGTAAAAGAATAGCATCTCTAAGAATACATGTGGAAAGAGTTATAAGAAGGGTTAGTTAATTTAACAAGTTAAAACCACATTTTAAGCACAATTTTAAGCAAGTACATTTACTTAGTAATATCTGCATAATTGCTTGTTAACTTACAAGAACCTATTTTGTAAGAGTAAATATTAATTTAATAAATTTTTTTGTTTGTTTTTTTTTAATTTAATTTACCTAATTATCACATTTCAGGGATTATAATGAGTTTTTAAACAGCCAATGTAATTTTTTATAAAATTTTAACTTTTCGAACAAATCAAAGAGGAATGAGTACCTGTATATGCATAGATTTTTTTGGGACTAAAACTACCAAAACAAAGGCACCTATTTACAGCAGTTTAAAATGAAACATTTTGACAAAAACGCCTATGTCACAGTGATAAATATTAAAAACAACCAAGTTCAGTTGAATGTGGTAGCAAAGTCTATATATTCCAATAAATCGGGTAACTACATGTGGTATCACTGGTGATAAATTTAAAAATATCACAATTCTTGCTACCTTTTTCAAAAAACCAGAAAGTGTGCCTTCTTATCAATCCTTTATGAAAATGACAACAGTGATAAATGTGAAAAAAAATTTAATGTTGCTATTCGTTATTACGATAGTAAAACATGTTTGCAGTTCCGTTTAGTTTTTATGAAAATCTAAGTAAAAACCAATGTCAAAGGGTTATAATTTTTTTTCTGTTGAAACAAATATATCACAAAATTTAAAAATTGATCATAGGTCAAGCTAAAGTAATACCTTTATTGATAGTAGCTTTAAAAAAGGAGAAAGAATAATATTGACTTAAATTATTATTATTAACATTGGTGATTTTTAATAAAAACTCTTCAATTATTGTTTACAAACAAAAATATAAAAATCTGTGAAAATTTTATTTATTAATCTTTTAATAAAAAATGAGAAAAATGAAGTAATAAACAATTTATTTACAAATAAAAAATATATATACAAATCCTAAGAATATAAAAGTACTGATTTATTTTCCTGTAGTGGATGAAGAGGTTTCTTTAACAATCTAGCCAAGTGTACATCAATATTTACGCATTTTGATAAATTAGAGCCTTTCCAATAACACTGAATAGATGTTACAGATGGTTCCTCACTTCTTCTATGAAGCCACATATTTACAACCAACTGAAAAAAATAAAAGGGTTAGATATGCAGTTACAAAATAACTATATAACCAGCTACAAAATGCCTTTATTTTATGTAACAAGACGAGCAGAGCTTTACTAGCTCTGAACGAATCCAGTAAAGAACCTCGGTTTTTCAAAACTTAAAAAAAAACAATCTCACCACATTTTCACATTTTTGAAATATTATAGAGCTTTTCGAAAAAAATTGCTATTTTTAAAAATACAATTTTTTGTTTAAACAGCTATGTCTCATTTTAGGCTATTGAGTATTATAAAATAAAAAATTCACAATTCATTGCTGACTTCAAAGTTTTTTTCTGAAAACAAATGTACTTATCACATTTTTAGGATTTTAAAACAGCCTAAACATGTGTCATAAGTAGTTGTTTTTATATATATAAAAAAAAATTAAAAAACTGAAGTGTCCTGCTGACTTTGTTCCAACAAAGCACCCTGTATAATTTAAAAATAGCAATTTTTTTAGTAAAGTTTTACAATATTTCAAGAGTCTAAAAATATTCTAAAAATGGGGTGTGGTTTTTAGAAAAAAGCTTTAAAAAACCGAATTGCTCTGCTGGCTTCTTTCGAAGGTTAGCAAGCACCATGTATTTTTAAAAATATAATATTTCAATTGCATAAATATATGGTGTTGCTGTTTTTACAGAAAAAACTTTATAAAATAGAGGTGCTTTGCTGACTTTGTTCGAAGCTATAGAGCATTTTAAGTTTTGCAAAAAACGAGGAGCATAAAATTTTTGAAAAGGGTATAAAAATAGCCTAAAAATATGGCATACTTTTTAACTCAAAATTTCATAGGTGCTCTGCAGCATTCTTTGGTATCATAATTATTACTAGGTTCACTAACAAAATCTGTTTCTAGATTATTTTAACACTTGCTGCGATTACAAAAAATGTCTATATGTCAAAATTAGAAAAAAAATATTTATAGGAATAAAGGGCCTTATACACTGTTTATTATATGTAATATAAAAACAAAAAAGCATAATAAATATTACAGACCTTGACATGCAGCATATCCTAAGCATATTGTGCACTAAAAATTTCATTTTTGTTAATTACAACGCAACCACATCAGAAGGTTTTTGCCGTACTTTATGTTTAGGTGTAATTTGTCTCCTTCTCTCTCATGGAAAAATAAATTATCCCTATATTCTTGCTTGGCAGATCTAAAAATAAAACCTGAGATAAATATGTTTTACTTGCTCCATATAAACTGTAACTACCTACTATTAAAACAAAGTCTTACCTTTCTGACTTTTGTAAACTGAGTATTGTTAAAAAATGCAGTAATCATCTCGGTAATCATATTTTCGTTTACAATGGGTAAAACACTTGATTCAACTTTTATAAATCCAGCTGATTCATTTTAATAATAAAATTAAACCAAAACAAAAAACTAAGGTTAGATGTTACTGATGTTAGGTGGTGTCAATTTTAATGTCACTTAGATGTGCGTTCACTTTGACATTCTGTGTGTTGGTTTGTTCGTTGGCTTGGTTATGTATAACAAAAAAAACTTCGACACAAGATGATTGGTCTATTCCCGATGACGTATAATTTCAAATTTTAAATTTCAATTGGGCTTAATTTAAAAACTTTTGGCTTTTTTAACGAACTGACTATTTAGAATAACTTGTATAGCGACTAACTATTACAATATAATTTATAAAACAGTATATCTCACATGTGAACATGGCCCATTATTTTGATGATTTCTTTGTCTCAGCAACTACAAATTTATTATATTGTGTCCAGTAATGCTAATTTAAATTATGTTGATGACTACCCAAGATCATTATACATATCTGATGTAACGCCAGAAGAATTAAAGAATATAATCAACCACTTGAAAAATAAACACTCAACAGTAATGTGATGTTAAAATGCATCAGCATCCATTGAAAAAAGTCAAAGAGAACCTCTAACAAAAAATATCAGTTTTGTCCTATGAGTGACTCTGAGGTGGAATTTGGGGTGTTTCCTGATCAATTAAAAATAGCCTGGATAGTACCTGTTTTCAAAAAAGGTGGAAAACGACAGACCCATTAGTCTTTTAAATTCCTTCTCAAAAATTTTTGAAGCAGCAATGTGTAAAAGTGTATCAGAATTTGTTATGACCTATAACTTATTAAGTAAAAATCAACACGGTTACCAGCATGGGAAATCTACTCTAACGGCAATTTTCGAGTTTGTTCAGCATGTTCTAGGTGATCTGGAGAATGGTGGGCTGGCTATGGGCCTATTCTTGGACTTGTCCAAAGCCTACGATTGTCTAGACCAGTGGTCGCCAACCTGTCGATCGCGAGCTACCGGTAGCTCGCGGAGGCAATTCTGGTAGCTCTCACAACGATTTTAATTTAAAAAAATAACTGCAAAAATCAGAGAAGCTTCCGAAAATACCACAAAAAAATCTAATTGTCATAATATTAAACATAAACAGCGGCAACGTTGCGGTGAGCGATCTGCCGCTGATGCCATCAAGCTAGAATCGGCTAGAACCGACCAGCCGGATCAGCGCGTTAGTGTTCGAGAACGATCAGGATTGTTTTGAACGGGATAAATACGCGCGGCGCGGCGACATTGCGCTTAGTTTAAAACTGAACGCGTAACCAACGTCCAGCGGTTGGGTTAGTAGAGAACAACAAAAAATAATATTATGGCAAGCAGATGGCCGTGTTCGTCAGGATGGTTTTTAGTGATTTTACGATTAAAAGAAATATTTTGAAGTTTATTCCACTGAAAGGACACACTACTGGACAGGAGTTGTTTTCTCATTTAAAAAATATTATTTCTTCCGAGAAAATTCCAATATCGAAAATGGTAGGCTTGACAACCGATGGCGCTCCAGCTATGGTGGGTTGTGATAAGGGTCTGGCGGCATTATGTCGTAAAGATGAAACTTTTCCGCAATTTCTCTGTTACCACTGCATTATCCATCAGCAAGCATTATGTGGAAATTTCCTGAAACTAAACAACGTTATGAAACTGGTGGTAAAAATTGTGAACAAGATTAGAGCTCAAGCGTTACAAAGAAGATTATTCAAAACCTTGGCCGATGAAGTTGACTGTCAATACGGGGACCTACTCCTTCACTCTGAAGTCCGATGGTTAAGTAGAGGACGGGTGCTGAAACGTTTTAATGATGTCCTGTCTGGCATAGTTCAATTTTTCAAACAACGCGATGAACCGACTCCGGAACTAGAAAATTCAATCTGGCTTAAGAGATTTTGGTTTTCTCGTGGACATTACAGAGAAATTAAACGAACCTAATTTGCAGCTTCAGGGGAGAGACAAAGAACTAGCGGAAATGATTTCTGATATAAAAGCATTTATCAAAAAGCTGGAGTTTTGGGAACAAAACCTAATTAACAGCGATGCCAAGCATTTTCCTATTCTTTCAGAAAAAATATCTCAAAATCCATTAGAACCCTATGACAGCAAATATCATGTAGAAATAGTTTCTACCCTGAAGAATAACTTCAAAAATCGTTTTAAGGATGTCAACGAAATGGCTGTAGTAGCGCAGTTTGTTGTTTCACCCTTTATGGAAATTGATATCCAACAGTTTGCAACTTGTGTTATGCAGAACTTTGGCGAAGACATAGCTGCAACAGAAATGGAAGTAATTGAGTTTCAAAATGATTTAGCCTTAAAATCGTTAGTCTCAAGTACCAAATGTATCTGGTCTATTGTAAGTAAAGACAAATATTCAGTTCTATGCCGTGTTGCCTTGAAAGTGAAAGCATTATTCAGTTCAACCTATTTGTGTGAATCTTCTTTTTCCAATATGAAGTTTATTAAGAACAAATATCGCAATCGACTTACAGATGAACATTTGGATAATTGTATTCGAATGGCTGTATCAAATTATACTGCAAACATTAAAAAAATTATCGATGAGTCTGAGTGTCAGCCTTCTCATTGAACGTGCTTTTTTATTTTTTAATGTTTATGTTCATGATAGTGCGTTACTTTTTTGTTGTTATTATTAACTATTTTTAAATCTTACGTGACATGCCGTTGTGGCTGGATAAAAGTTTGAGTTTATTTTTCAAACACCTTCGTTTAGTAGGTAGGAATGTAGCTATGAACAAGTACGTACTAGTAATATTAGTTATTTTGTTATTAGTACCTATGTATTACCAGTTAAATAGTAAAATAAATACATATAATGATAAATTAACTGAATTAAACAGGGTTATGATTGCTAATGAGAACTGTGTGCTAACCAATTATGCAGATGACACAAATATCTTAATAAATACATCTAATATGATGGAATTAACCCTAAATGCAGAAAGAGATAACTACAGCTAAAAAATGGTTTGAAATAAATTAATACTCAATGAGGGCAAAACAAATGTGGTACTTTTTAAAACCCATTAAAACAGAGATGAAATGCCAATAAATATTCAACTAAATAACTGTATATTTACGATCTCAACTAGTACCAAGTTTCCGGGGCTATATATTTATAGTTTTCAGTGCTGGGAAAGCCATGTTGAGTTTGTATGTACAAAACTGAGCCAGATCTGTTACAGCATCAGAGTTGTGAAGAAATATTTGGAATGGGATAGTTTAAAAATGGTATACTTTGCAAATTTTGAATCCAGAATTAGATATGGGATAATATTCTATGGTGGGAGCAATTCAATTGAAAGGGTTTTTTATTGCAAAAAAGAATAATGCGGATTATGCCCAGTTTGAATATGAGAGAATCGTGTAGAGGTAAATAAGAGAAAATAAAATCTTAACTCTGATCCAGGAGTGCTTAATTTTTTTATTTAAAAATAGAGGCTTATTTTCAAATTTTGAACCAACAAATGCTTATATATTGAGAAATATAAACCTAGTATATCCAATACATAGGCTGACAGCTACAGAAAATGGAGCAGGGTACAGCTGTGTAAAGTTGTACAATAAACTGCCTGATGCAATAAAAAGTAAAAACTGTTTTGTTTAAGAATTGTCTTATTTACATGTATTATGATTGTTCCTCAAAATAATGATTATTATTATATTTTTCCAATGCGATTGAAGACTGCTGTTGTAATACCTATTCACAAAAAAAGGAGATCCTTCCCTAGTAGAAAATTATAGACCAATTAGCCTTTTGTCTTGTTTTTCCAAAGTTTTTGAAATTGCTATGTGTAACAGACTATGGCCATTTTAAGAAATAAATAATGTTATCACAAGTACGCAGCATGGGTTTCAAAGTGGTCTTCAATTTTGTTGAGAGAATTTTACACTTTTTAGATTCAGGAAATATTGTTCACGGAGTTTTCATAGATTTAACAAAGGCTTTTGATTGTGTGAATCACCATATACTTCTTAATAAATTATACAAAATGGGGGTGCGAGGTAATGCATATAACTGGTTTCAATCATATGTTTCAAATAGGACACAATAGGTTTGTTTCAAATAGGACACAATAGGTTTGTTTTAAATATGACAATAGCGAATATTACTCTGAAACAAAAAATACTATTTTGGGTTTTCCACAGGGAAGTGTCTTAGGTCCTATTTTATTTGTATTATGTATATCTAAACGATTTCCCAAAATTTTTTACAAATGAATATATAGCTCTCACTAATTATGCCGATGACACAAATGTCTTCCTATCTAGAAATCATTACAAAATACTTGAAAAAGATACCTCAAATGCTGTACATTTAGCTAAAACTAATTGCATACTTTTCAAGCACAGTCGTAATAAAAATGAATATCCAGAGAATATTAACTTATGTAATAATTTACTAAAATATTCTAAATCGACAAAATTTCTTAGTTTAATAATTAATAAGCATCTAACTTGGATGGAACATCTACATTCACTTTGTGGAAGGCTGAGCAGAGCTTTATTTGCATTAAAACAAGTTAAAAAAGTCATAGACCATTCTTATCTTATATCAGTGTATTATATTATGATCTATTCTAGGTTCACACTGTCAAGAAGTCTTTGTAATACAAAAAAGAGCAATTCAAATATTTTTTTACATACATTCAAATAGTTCATGATTATTAATCAAGAAAACAATCTATTAAATTCTATTCAAATTGATTCGATTAATGAAGTCTTTGATGCTGTTAATATAACAAATAAAATTAATTTAAATGAAAAATTCCTAAATGTCTAACATTTCAATATTAGAAGTATTAAAAAGAATTTTGATGAGTTGTTAGTATTTCTAGAAAAGTTACAAAAATTAATTATTGTGATATAATAGTTTTGACTGAATGTTTCCAATTAGAATCTATTTCTCAATTTAACCTAGACAGCTTCACCATCCACTATAACAATGGTAACATTAACAGAAATGATGGTGTTGTAATTTTGGTCAGGTCAAATCTAAATGCAGAATTAAATATAGTTTAACTGGAATATTCTGATATTTGTGTCAGTAAAATAAATCTAAAAGTCAATCATCGGACCATTGGCATTACAGGTGTATACAGGTCTCCTCAAACCTCTGCACAAGCATTTATAAGGGATATAAAAAAATTCATACCACATCACCTAAATAGAAATATTGAAATATTCATAGGGGACATTAATATTGATCTCCTAAATGTAACCAATCAAGTAACTACTGATTACCAAGCAACTTTTTACTCCCATGGTTTCATGTCATACATAAACACTATTATGAGGCCACAAAGTAAAACATACTTGGATCATATATTCTTAAAAAATAGTATTAAGATCATGTCTTACATAAACACCATTACGAGGCCACAAAGTAAAACATGCTTGGATCATATATTCTTAAAAAACAGTATTAAGACTGAAAATCTATCGGTGAACTCTTATGTAATCAGCTATGATATGACTGATCACCATCCTATTATGACAAATATCTCACAATCTGCCAAAAACTACACAAGTTCCTACAATACATATAAAACTATAACTAAAATTGATACTGATAAATTAAAACAAAAATTCGAAACTGTAAACTGGGAAAGTGTTTGCAATGAAAATAATCCAGAAATTGCAACACAACTTTTTTATGACACGTATATGTTCCTATTGTACTGGAAACTTCTGTTACTGATTACTTCACCACCATAGTCCAAATTGTTACCCCCAAAAAAGGAGAAAATGTATTAAAAAAATAGTAATTTTAAAACTTACATAAATTATGATGCTCTAACGAATAAACTAGAAAATGAAAAATGGGAAACTGTCCTATTTAAAAATAATGTTTGTCTGGCTACCAATAACTTTATTAATATTGTTAAAACTAAAATAAAAGAAAGTGAATACATCAAAAAAGTTAAAAATAAAGAGGTAAAAAGATCCCCTTGGATAACAAAATCATTAGTGGTTTCTTCTAATATAAAAGATAAACTTTACAAAAAAATGAAAAATAATAATTCAATCGATAATATTAAAAATTGTAAAAATTATAGAAACAATTTAAGAAATTTAATCAGAATCGCTAAATCCAATTATTATAAATCAGAAATAGAAAAAAGTAGCAAAAACTCTGCCGATCTATGGAAATCAATTAATAATATTATGAATCAAAACAAGAAGTCTAACAATATCTGTGAAATACTGACAAAAATGGTTTAAAAATTTATGATAAAAAAATTGTTGCAAATGAATTTTGTGACTTTTTTCCAATATTGGGAATAATCTTGCTAAGCAAATAAAACCCGTTGACAAAAAATTTAACAAAAAACTCTTTCCAAATTCGTTGTATTTATTAGATACAAATGAAAAGGAGATCATTAATATTATTAATTCTCTTAAACTAAATAAAGCTCCAGGAATTGATGGTATAAAATCCGAAACAAAAAAAAGTTGCTGTACCATTAAAATATATTATTAATACATCTTTTCAATTAGGAATCTTTCCAACGCCATTCAAAACGACAATCATAAAACCATTATTCAAAAAAGGAAAAAAAGACTTAATGACAAATTATAGACCAATTTCATTAATAACTAATTTCGCAAAGGTTTATGAGAAAATTTTAAAGATACGTATCTCACAGTTTTTGAACAAATACAATATAATTTCCGACAAACAATATGGATTTAGGGAGGGAAGATCGACAGAAGATGCAATAGCTCAATTGATAAAAAATATATATGAAAATATTGATAAAAAAAGGCATCTCTATGTATCTTCATCGACCTTACAAAAGCATTCGATACGGTTAGTCATACAAAAATGATCGATACACTACACGAGATTGGTTTCAGAGGTCAAAGCTATGAATTACTTCGTTCATATTTAAAACTTCAATTATAAAACCTATTTATAAAGCTGGTAATCCAAAATTAATAACTCAACTATAGGCCTATTAGTTTAATTAGTAATGTGGCCAAAATATTTGAAAAATGTGTGAAAGA
The DNA here is from genome assembly GCA_927349885.1 of Psylliodes chrysocephalus. Lineage (NCBI taxonomy): Eukaryota > Metazoa > Arthropoda > Insecta > Coleoptera > Chrysomelidae > Psylliodes > Psylliodes chrysocephalus. The sequence goes on from OV651830.1 coordinate 14,729,834, forward strand.
TACGAGAACGAGACTGGTGCTATAACTTCTTTCAGAGGTAACATTTTATAACCCAAAAAATGAGACCTGAAAGCCTTATATTTAATGTACTACCCCGCAAGTAGGCTTTGATTTAACTTTTGACATTTGTTACAAATTAATTATTGAATTGTCAGTGTTTTGCGTACCCATTGAAAAATGAAAGTGGAGCAAAGATACGCGATAAAATTTTGTGTTCGATTGGGTAAAACACCAACTGAAACTTTTGAAATGATTAAAGGTGCATATCTAGATAATAGTTTATCACGATGTAGAGTGTTTGAGTGGCATAAAAAGTTTAAAGACGGTTGTGAATCAGTTGAAGATGAACCTCGTCCCGGTCGACCACAAACTGCGAGAAATTAACGACTTGATACAAAATGATCGCCGGATTGGCATAAAACGAATTTCTGACAATGTTAATTTGTCTTACGGTACCACTCAAAAAACTATTCATGAAGATTTAGAGTACTGGAAGATCGCGGCAAGATGGATTCCAAAAGTGATGACCGATGAACAAAAAGCAATTCGAGTGACAATTTGTCAGCAGTAGAAAAGGCAATTGCAACGTAACCCACAGTTTTTAAATAATGTGGTTACATGTGACGAAAGTTGGTTTTATCATTACGATCCTGAATTGAAGTCTCAAAGTATGCAATGGAAGCATAAAGGGCGCCCAAGACCGCAGAAGACCAAAACTGCTAAAAGCGCTGGTAAAGTGATTTTTTTTGATAAATTTGGCGTTATTTACGGTCACATTGTACCTAGAGGACATACAGTAACAGGGGAGTACTATTCTAATGTACTTCGAGGACCCTTAAAGGCAAAATTAAAGAAAAAAAAGCCGCTTTATCAGGACTTTGGCTGGACGCTGCATCACGACAATGCTCCGGCTCATAGATCAATGATTTGTCAACGAACAATTGAAGAATTAGGGGTTGAAATTATGGTTCATCCCCCCTACTCTCCTGACCTTGCTCCATGTGACTTCCATTTGTTTCCTGAAGTCAAAAAAGAATTGAGACGTAGAAGATTTGAGTCGGATTTAGAGCTCAACAACGCTGTGATGGGTATACTAAACAGACTATCAAAAAATGGTTTCTCAGAAGTTTATGATAAGTGGATAAAGCGATGGAATAAGTGTATTCAACAGAATGGAGAGTACTTCGAAGGATAGTTGTTGAATTTTTTTAAATAAATGTTTCGTTGTTAAACTACAGTTCATCAAATTTCTAGAGGTGTTCGACGCCCAGACAGAGAACGCGCTACGTGTGACTAAGATAGCTATTGTACAGTCTGCTAAACAAGTTATTTTAAAAAAGTTTTTAATAATTTTAGGTAATTAAATTTTAAAAGTGTGGAATAGTTTAGGGATTAAATTGGTCTGATTGGACTTTCTTAGAACGTTTTTAAAAGCAGCTAAAGATAGTATGTAGAATTGAAAATAATTATTATGCCATAAAAGGTGTTTTGGAATTCCTTCAACCTTTTGAAATTGAGTCAGAAAATATAAATTTTATAGGATAGCGGAAAATACCTATAATTTTTTTGTAGGCCTTTGTAAATCGTGGAAATAGTTTATATTTTATTTCTACCTTATTAAGGAAAATGGTACCTATTATTAATAACGGTTGTTTCTGAAACATTACTAAAATTTTCGAAATTTTGTTTTTCTACAAAATAATAAACTATACTATTTAGAAAAAAATTTATTTCTCTTATAATTTTATAAAAAATAACAGGGGAATATTTACATTTCTTGATCTATTAAACAAAACGATAAATTATCTCGACGAATGACACCATGTTCTAGTACGGAAGCTAGCTTTACATTTTTGTTGGTGGTTTCATGGGTTTCATATCAATTTTTTGTAATTGTAGTTTACACGTACATATACCTCTTAACACTTGTTTGCTTTATTAAAAAAGTGTGTTGTTGTGATTTACGTCGAAATAAGTCAAAAACAACTTGAAACCCCATATAAAATCAAAAAGGAGAAACGAAAAAAAATTGAGCCTGTAAATGAACACAACTCAGAAACAAAAATAGCTATCTAATAATAAAAAAATAAAATTTGATTCTTGTGCATCTTCGTTGTAAAAATAGATAATACTTTTTTGATCTTAGGTACAGATATAATTTTAATGGTCTTCCGAAAAACTTTCTTCAGTTTCCATATCAGATTCAAAATCAGTCTCACTGTCACTGTTTAAGTTAATTATAAATCTATCAGTTGCCTCATCCAAAGTAACTTCTCTGTCATAAAATTTAGATTCTCACATTTTAGCATTATTACAACGAGATTGCCACTCCTCTTTAGAAAACGTATCAAAAAAGTCTTCACACAAAAGTTGTACGTCTTGCCTCTTAAATGTAGTGTTGTTACTAGCTACATATTGTTTCAATGATGCCCACACTAATTCGATCGGATTAAGATCGGGATGATACGGTGGCAAACGCAAACAACTAAAACCATGTTCATTTATCATTTCTTCAATTGCATACCTCTTAAATCGTGACTTATGCAATAGCACTAAACTGTATAATTGCGTTTTGAGCATATCCTCTTCGTAAGCAATATTATGATTCCTTAACCAATCCTGCATGTCAGCTTTTTTAGAAGTTGACGTTGGTGCTTTATTTACCTGGACATTATGGTAAGGAGCATTATCAACAATAATGACGCTTCTTGGAGGAAGGTTCGGAAACAGCTTTTCTTTCAACCATTTAAAAAAATTATTAAAATTCATTTCATCGTGGTAGTCTCCACTTTTGGTTCCAGATTTGAAAATTAACCGGGCATTCGGAATAAAGCCCATTTCACCTCCTGCATGGACAATAATTAGTCTATCACCTTTATTAATTGGTTTCTTTAATCCCTCATTTGAATTATCACTCCAAGCTTTCTGGTGTGTGTGGGAGGCATGAATGTATGTTTCATCTAAGTAGACAATTGGACGGCCCTCTGCTCGATAACTTTTTAAACGAATCAGATAGTCTAAACGTAGCTTTTGAATATCAAACCTTTCCATTAATATTTTTCTGTTTGTTTTTGTTTTCCGCCAACGAAATCCTAGCGACTTTATTATTTTTCTTAAACTTTCATAGCTTCCTTTGTACCCTGTAGCTTCTCTAAATTTAGTCAGAATTGTTTTTAATGTTGGAACAATATTTTCCGAGATTTACATGAACAGAATAGTTCTTTTTAAAATACCTTTGTCAGCTTCATCTATATCATTAACTGTTTTTGGTTTTTTAATGGTTTTTCTTGGTGATGAAAATTCCGATATCTCACGGTTATCGATTCTTTTTTTCTCTCCAGAAATGCGGACGACAGTGTTTTTAGATACTCCTGTGGCTGCAGCAACACGATCGTTTACATTTTTAAATGGTATTGAAGGTGAATTAAAGTTTCCTTCTCTTCTCATAAACTCTATAACATTGGCTATTATTTCGCGAGATTGACTGTTAATCACGCGGCCTCTTAATTTGCTATTAAACTCCATACTTAGGTTCTATTAAACTGTAATGAGCAAAAAACACAAACGAAAATAAAAGAAATGTTTTAGCGAAATTTACATCTGACATTTACGTCTGAATAAAATAGTGAAATACTTGATGCGCAGAGTGTACTTTTATTGCGTAAATCCGTCGGTCCCGCCAACCGATGCCTCTCAGTAGTGCTTTCTCTGTCTAGCCGTCGAAAGCCTCTAGAAATTTGATAGCACCAAACTCGTTATTTTCTGATACAGCCTCGTAGACTGACAGATTTTTTAAAAACTAATGACTTACTTCCCAAACACCAATATGGCTTTACTGAGGGTCTTAACTCAGGAGATGCTATGCATGAATTGATTTCATATGTTACTGATGAAATGAATACTGGTAATAAGTGTATAGCTATATTTCTAGATCTAGCAAAAGCATTTGACACGGTGCCACATCAGAAGCTCTTAAATGTTCTTGAACAGAATGGAGTGAGGGACATCCTGTTGAAGGTTTTTGAAAATTATTTGACACACAGACAACAGAAGGTAAAGGTCAGAGACAATGTGAATAACCCTGAAAATATACAAATCGGAATGTCTCAAGGGACTGTTCTGGGACCTATACTATTTAATTTATACATTAAGAGCTTAACTCAGATTGATATTCAAGGTAAAGTTGTATCATATGCTGATGATACAGTGCTAGTCTTAAGTGATAAAGATTGGGAAGCTGTCAAGACACGTGCTATAGCTGGAATGGAACATGTCAAAAACTGGCTGGATGTTTTTAAATTGCCTTTGAATGTTAACAAAACAAACTACTACTTTTTCAAAGACAGTGGCTGATTGATCTCAATTTAGAAGCTTAACTTGTCAAAATTTAGACATACAGGAAACAGAAACATCCAAATATTTAGGTATAATTATAGACCAGCACTTAAAATGGGACTGCCATATAATATACACTATTGGACAAAAGTGAAGCAACTTTTATGATAAAATCAAATATTTAATTATTTAAAATAACACGATCAACCGTGAGAATCAAAATTTATGTAGTTTAAGTGGTCATAATAGGCTGCTATGATAGGTGAAATGGGATTGTTTGCAAATGTCAAATAAGTTAGTATGTAATAATTTATTTCAACAATACTCTTTATTATCGCGACAAAAGTATAACAACTTTTATGAAAAAATTTTGTATTTCATTTAACAACTGAAAAATCACAAATATGGTTGAAGGGTTAAAACAAAATAAGAATAAATTCTTAATAATTAATAGGATATCCATAATTAGATATAACTTTTTGGCAACGGCGCGGCATTGATGAAATTAAGTTTTGGATAGTAATATCCGACATATTAATCCAAACTTCATTAATTTGATCAATTAAGGACTGTTTATTTGGGAATCTTGTAGTCCGAATACGACATTCAACTTCTTCCCAAAGGTTCTCAATGAGGTTGAGGTCTGGTGATTGGGCCGGCCACCTAAGAACCTGGACATTGTTCTCCTGAAACCATTCCTGAACAAGGCGAGACGAATGTTTCGGATCGTTGTCCTGTTGGAATATAAATTGCAAAGGCATCTCCCGCTGAGCATAGGGAAACATAACGTTTTGGAGTATGTCTCTGTAGACGAAGCGATCCATAATTCCGTCTATAAAATGTAGTGGGCCTACTCTGCTCCACGAAAAACAACCCCATACAAATACACTACATTGTCCGTGCTTTATTGTTGGCGTAACATACTTTGGGTGAAATCTCATATTAACCGGACGCCTGACACGCTTCATTCCATCAGAATTAAAAATTTTATAACGACTTTCGTCGCTAAACAATACTTTTCCCCAATCTTGAACTGTCCAGTTCAAATGTTGTTGTGCAAATTCAAGTCTGGAACGGCGATTTCTTTCAGAAACCAACGGTTTCTTGGCAGGACGTCTGCTATAAAGTTTCGCCTCAACTAATCGTCGTTGAACAGTCCTCGCACTGACTTCCAGTTCGGGAATTTCAGCAATTATCCTTGGTCCTGACAACCACGGATCTCTTTGAGAAATTCTTTTGATTCTCCTATCCATCCAAAATGTAGTTTTCCTGGGCCTTCCTGATTTCGGCATTTTTTCTACATGTCCTCTTTCATTATAACGTGAAATTATTTTTGAGACACTATATTTGGGCAAGTCGAACTGTTTGGAAATCGCAATCTTACTCTTCCCTTCTAAAAAGGCGTTTACGACCATTTCTTGTACCTCCGTACCAGTGTTGCCAGTCTAGTACAGTTGTACTAGATCTAGTACATTCTCTGAGAATATGGTACTCTAGTACACTCGAAACAAAATCCAGTACTTTTTCCAGTGTACGTTTCCATTTGAAGTGTAAAATATATTGGTCAAAAATTGCAAGAGAAATTAAAATAGTTGTTAAAAATTACTTCAGAGATAAAATAGTAGACATTTCTCGAGAGATAAAACATTGTTTAAAAATTGCACGAGAGATCCAATATTGTTCAAAAATGGCTTGAGAGGTAAAAAAGTGTGTTAAAAATTTGTCGAAGTATAAAATAATATTAGAAATTGCTGGAAGGGTAAAATATTGTTCAAACATTGCTCTAGGGATAAAAATACTGTTAGAAATTTAATGAGAGATAAAAATATTTAATAATTTTTGACAGATTAAATAGTATTATAAATTGTTAAAATCGTGTTCAAAAATTGCTCGAGGGATAAAATACTATTAGAAAATGCTCGAGAGATAAAATATTGTACAAACATTGCTCGAGATATAAAATATTGTTAAAAATTTATTGAGAGTAAAAATATTTTTATAAATTTGTCGAGAGTTAAAATATTTTGCAGTTTGCTAGAGATAAAAAAGTTGTTAAAAATTGCTCGAGAGATAGAATAATGTTAGAAATTTATCGAGAGATAAAATTTTGTTTAAAAACTGTTCGAGATATAAAAAATACTATTAAACATTTCTCGAGAGATAAAACATTATTTAAAAATTGTTAGAAAGATAAAAAAAGTTGAAAAACATTGCTCGAGAGATAGAATAGGGTTAGAAATTGTTAAAATTCTGCTCAAAAATTGCACGAGACATCAAATATTGTTTAAAAATAGCTTGAAAGGTAAAAAAAGGCTATTAAAAATTGCTCAAGTGATTAAATAGTGTTAATAATTATACAAACATTGCTCGAGGGATAAAAAAGTTGTTAAAAATTGCTCGAGAGATAGAATACTGTTAGAAATTTATCGAGAGATAAAATATTGTTTCAAAATAGCTCAAGAGATAAAAAAAGATTTAAAAACTGTTCGAGAGATAAAAAAGTATCAAAAGGTATTAAAATCTTATTCAAAAACTGCTCGAGAGATAAAATAGTGTCAAAAATTTATCGAGTTATAAAATATTGTTTAAAATTGTTGTGTTCGTGTTCTCTATAAACCTTTTTTTGCTCTTTAATGACCATACTTCATAATTAGAAAAATCTGGTAATTTTATAGAATCTAGTACATTTTTATGAAATCTGGTACATTTTTTAGATAAATCTGGTACATTACAAAAATATATTCTGGCAACACTGCTCCGTACAGATTCGTTTTCCTTTTGGCATATTTAATTCTGTAAATATTAGAGCTGTTAAGCTTAATTGAATTGAAAAACGTCATTTTAGAACTTTACCTGTATCATAAACCCTTTTCCTGTAAACCAAATCAAAGAGTTGCTATACTTTTGTCGCGATAATAAAAGGTCTAGTTGAAATAAATTATTACATACTAACTTATTTGACATTTGCAAACAATCCCATGTCACATATGACTGCAGCCTACTATGACCACTTAAATTAAATTATTTTTATTTTCCATGATTGCTCATTTTATTTTAAATAATTAAATATTTTATTTTACTATAAAAGTTGCTTCACTTTTGTCCAATAGTGTATATAGCAAAAAAACTTAGATTTCTGATTTATAAATTTTATTTTCTAAAACAATTTCTCAACCAGGATCTACTAATAACATTATACTACAGTCTAGTAGAATCTATACTATGGTATGGAATCTTAGTATGGGGAGGCCTGTATGGAACTACATTAAATCAGTTAAATGTTATTCAAAACAAAATCTTGAAGCTAATACATAAAAGAGATAGATTGGGTCCCACCATAACTTTATATAATGAAAAAATTAGCAATGTTAGATGTTTATATATTCACGCAGTGTGTTGTTATATACAAAAAAATTAATTTTTAAAAAACCCTTTAGAACACAGAGATAACACTAGAACTGCATCGAACATGTGCATTAAAGTACCAAAACCAAATAGTGAGTTTTTAAAAACAATGTAAATTATCTTGGAACAAAGTTGTATAACGCTTTACCTCTTCATATAAAATTATTAAACAAATATAAAAAATTCTGTAAAGTTAGCAAAATATACATTTTCCAAAATAATGAAAAGTTTATCAGAATATTCCAAGAATAATACATGGATTTTTTTAAATAGTTTTTTTTCTGTTTCTTGCATAAATTGTTCAAGTTTTATTTTTTATTTTCTTGATAATTCATTAAATATAATTAAAATAAAATTTTAATTTTTGTCAGCACATACAGGTGTTCTCACCTAGGTGCTTGTTATTATATAATTGGTTTCCATTATTGTACTTTATTGTAACTTATTTATTATTATAACTCACTGTAACTTATAACTATTAAAAATTAATAATAAACTAAAGCTTACAGAATTATGTAGAGGTCACTTTAAAAATCTAAATTTGTTGACAGTATATGCTAGTAACGCATATGAGTGTATTATGTTACTGTATAACAAAAAAGTATATTCAACGAATATATAGCAGAACTAAGCCATTCAAGTAATTGATAAATAATAAGAATATAAGTGGCCCAAGATTGGAGGCTTGAGGCTCACCTGATTTTGAATGATGAATTGTCATTGTTGAAAACAAATGGCTACCTATGTTGAAGCTACATCAAAATATTGAAATTTGTGTTAATTATGAGAAAACCGAATGTACTTGATTGTGAAAACTGTTCTTCTGTATCTCTTCCTTATTTTCTTTTTGCTGTACTTCCTTATTTTCTTTTTGCCATAAACTTAAAATACAAAAACTACCCTACAGAAAAAGGGATGCTGTTACAATTGTTTGCAATTTTATAATACTCTCCCTGATCTTTTAAAAAACAAATTTTGATTTATATTGAGCCTTACAGCTTAAATGATGTAAATGAAGTGATTGTAAGTAGTTATTATTTGTAAATCAACATAAATCTATACTAGTTTTCAAAGGTAATATGGGTTTTTTTGGGTTTTCCCATATTTCTTAACAAATACATCACTATATTCATTTTTAAGTCACCCAAGTATGGACTTTGTAGGTAACCAAACTAGTACAGATTATCTGACTTATACCATATAATTTTATATGTATTTTTTTCTGTATAATATTATTCCTGGCATTAATAAATATCATTATTATTATTATTATTTTAATTTACTTTAGAGTGGGTTGTACAATGGACAGCTAAAATTTAAACTTAAAACTGTGAACTTCATTGTATAATTATCGGTTATTGTTAAACATAGTTTTAAAAATCACATTTGTACTCTGAATATAACCAATTAACAATTAAGAAACTCCTGTTAGCTAAACTGAGTTTACATCATTCTCTGTGTCTTTAAATTGTATAGGACATTTAAAAAACAAGACCATACATAAAGAAATGTATAAAAATCATTTCATCGAGATACTATTGCTTTTTCTTAAACAGTAATAGATAGAAAGTTGGTTAAATTAGACAAAAGTTGTGCAGTTTTGTGCTTATTAAAATGGTACCTATGATATCTACAGGGAGTATTAAAATATCAGACAAAACATTAAAATTGTCATTTCTTTGAATTAATTCATTTTTCTATCTGTTACTGTTTAGGAAATAGCAATACTGTTTCTATCAAAAAGTAGGGACCCTCTTTGTGCAAATTTTCAACAGTTTTCACTCATTTAAGTAGAAATTCTCTGATTCAAATTCGCAGATTATCCAGACGTTGATCACTATGAAATTGATATAAAGGATAGGACATAAAAAATCATTATTTACTTACGTGGGGTCCAAATTGATCTGTTGTACTAATATATGAAAGTCTTGATAGCACAATTCCGCTTTTTTGGTGGCTTCAGGATCGTCTGGATGCAAATATTTGGCTTTGTTCACGAACTTCTTCACCATCTGTTCTAAACAATTCAGCCAATAATCCCTGGCTTCCAGATTATTTATCAGATCTAGAGAATCAGGGTTATAATTTTCTGGGTTTTTCAGTAGGGGACATACGTTGTTATCGTTTCCAGTCATCTTAAATTATCTTCTTGAGACCGTAACACTTATAAAATATTTATCAAGGTACTAACATAATAATAATCTATGTTCGGTATAATAATATTGTTTGTTTTATTTTATTATATCAAATTTATACATAAAGTACTTACTCGAATATGGAAAGTTAGATTAAATAAGTTGATTGTTTCCTAAATTGCAATGTTTGTCCCAAACTTACTGTTATTTTTATCTATTTTGATTTAAGATTCAATTTTTGATTTGTGTGGTTATATTTTTGACTAGAATCTAACACGTTCTCATCACAATTGATCGGGGTTGAAAGCGGGTGTAGAGTGGGGCAAATACTCATTTTCTATCTTCAAAATAAAGCAAATAATGTATCGTAATCTTTAGAAGAATGATTTTATTTGACATATCTGTGTGTTATTGTATTAAATAAGTAATATTTAAATACGTACGATACTTAATTTTATATGTTATTAAAGTTTTCCCTACTCGAGCCTCTTGATCAATTTGAAAGTACTCTCAGTAGATATTTATCTATTGTTGGAAGTGTCTACGCCTCCAATGCTATGTTTTTTAATATTGTAAATTGTATTTAAATTTAAGATAATTAAAAAAATCTTCATCAAACCGATGTTTATTCATAGAATGATCCCTCAATAGGTATATAATTCTTTGTTTTTGATGAAACTAAATATTTATTCTGCAATAAGAGATTATATATAACTTATTAAAACTCCCTTTGTACGTATAGCCATAATTTATTTTGAAAGTGCGCAACCAGTAAAGCAAATGTGGGTAATGTTGGTTGCCTACCAGTGCAAAAACGTTTAAGGACTTTTAAACAGTGGCGGATCGAGCACGTGGGAATAAATAAAAATATATTTATTGAAATAGGTAACCCTAAAATTCAAAATACAAAAATCAGGAAAAAAAATTACAATTTATGACTGAACAAAACAGAAAAACAATTAAATATAAAAAAATAAATATTTATATAAATTCCAAATACAAAAGTCTAAAATACAAAATATACATATTAATACAATCAAATAAAATTTTTTAGTGACACAGGAAAATCCACATTACATTCAGGGATATTTGTGAACATACAAGAGTAGTTATTGCAGTAATTCGCCATTTCATTATCATTTTCAAATTCCTTATTATGTAGGTTAACAATCTATAAATTGGTATTATTTCTTTTATGATTTTCATTAGTTGCTTCAGATATTAATTGATAAGTTTTTTTCAGATCATTTTTGTTTTGGTTTATTTTATGGTTATAATAGTCATTTTTAGTTGATATTGATATTAGTTTGTTTAAATTATTTCTAAATGTTTTATAGTGAATTTGTTTGTTAATAATATAGTTTGTATAGATCTTTTTTAAGTTTATCCCTAGTTTTAATAGAATTAATTAAACCAATTGTTATCCATGGCTTTATTTTTTTATTGAATTTAATTTTAATATTTTGAGTGGTTTGACATGTTTCAATGATATTAAGATACGTGTCATAAAAAAGTTGTGTCGTAATTTCTGGATTATTTTCATTGCAAATACTTTCCCAGTTTACAGTTTCGAATTTTTGTTTTAATTTATCAATATCGATTTTAGTTATAGTTTTATATGTATTGTAAGAACTTGTGTAGTTTTTGGCAGATTGTGAGATATTTATCCTAATAGGATCATGATCAGTCATATCATAGCTGATTACATAAGAGTTCACCGATAGATTTTCAGTCTTCTTCTGTTAGTTTTTTGGCCTCCACCCTTAAGGTATTTACCCAGAGCAGGTATGTTAGCTTATATTACGGGAATATTCATTAAAGAACGTCTGGAATTTTCCATCTTCCCATTGAAAAATCCATGTTCACTCTTTTCCATTGGTTTACTAATTTAAAAATATCAGGAGCTGGTATTCTACTAATTGGACCATAAACATGTTCTCTATTGTATAATCTTATTTACTACCTATATTCACTATATATCTTTTAAATACAAATTCAAAAAATTTTAACACACAAATACTAGACACATCAGACAATATTCATTTCACGATGACCGATTTTGATAAAGATTTTATCGGAAACATACAAACTTGACTTCCAATTCTGAGACCGCCATATCGACGTTGACACCACGGCATTAGAATCGGAAGTCGGTTTTGAGTCTTAATATTGTTTTTTAAGAATATATGATCCAAGTATGTTTTACTTTGTGGCCTCGTAATAGTGTTTATGTAAGATATGAAAACATGGGAGTAAAAAGTTGCTTGGTAATCAGTAGTTACTTGATTGGTTACATTTAGGAGATCAATATTAATGTCCCCTATGAATATTTTAATATTTCTATTTAGGTGATTTGGTATGAAATTTTCTAAATTCCTTATAAATGCTTGTGCAGAGGTTTGAGGAGACCTGTATATACCTGATGTAATGCCAATGGTCCGATAATTGACTTTTAGATTTATTTTAGTGATACAAATATCAGAATATTCCAGTTTAACTATATTTAATTCTGCATTTAGATTTGACCTGACCAAAATTACAACACCATCATTTCTGTTAATGTTACCATTGTTATAGTGGGTAGTGAAACTATCTAGGTTAAATTGAGAAGTAGATTCTAATTAGAAACATTCAATCAAAACTATTATATCACAATAATTAATTTTATAACTTTCTAGAAATACTAACAACTCATCAAAATTCTTTTTAATACTCCCAATATTGAAATGTAAGACATTTAGGAGTTTTTCATTTAAATTAGTTTTATTTGTTATATTAGCAGCATCAACGACTTCATTAATCGAATCAATTTGAATAGAATTTAGTAGAATATTTTCTTGATTAATAATCATAAACTATTTGAATGAGTATACAAATATTAGTTACGTTATGTTATTGATCTGTATTATGTGTTTTATTTTGCAATACCATTTGATAATATTTCAAAGAGGGACAAGTCAAATCCAGTGCAGAATGGTTGTAGTCGTACTCAGGGCCGACTAGAGGGGGGGGGGGGACTAATTTCCGGCGCCCGGGCTTAAATGGGGGCAGGTTTTTTTTGTTCTACATGAGAATTTCGACACAAGATGAGAGAGGGAAGTTAAGTTTAATACTTAGATAAAAGAGACCAGAGATATAACATACACCGGTTTTAAACCTGCGCAAATGTTGCCAATTTCTAAAGAAGGGTTAACGGAGTGGGGGAACTGGGCGCCGACACGCGGCGACCCGAACTCTGTGACATGGACCGGACTTTGTTTATTAGCATCTTAATGAACTATTAGGTTTATTTAAAAGGTGTTAAATCGAATTTTATATTATGAAATGAAATTAACGTGATTTTTTAATATCAAACAGATGCCACGACATTTTATGTAAAGAGAAGACCTTTTATAGAATATTTGGTTAGCGTTTATTTACTACGAACTTTTCTGCAAGAGATTACAGTAAAATGTTGAAATAGAATATATTGTTAATAGAGCAAAAAATGTTACTCATTGTCTACGAGTATTATAAAAATAGCATGTGCGCAGGCTAATACTGCAAATCTACCCTTATGAGTTGAACATTATATTTTTTCTACGGCTATTACATATTATTAAAAATTAGTCAAAATGAGAAAATGCTGTTTTGTATTGTAACCTCAGAAAAAAGTATATTAAGGCTTCTTTCTTTAAGAATATTAATTATTATAAAGGATGAGTCACATAAAACTCTAGAAATGCATATGTCTGAAACCAGATAACATTTTAAAATTTAAATCTATTAAAAGTCATTTGGTCGCTAGGGATGAGTGATTATCGAAATAAATTATCGATCATTGAAAATAATCGATTATTTTCGATCAATAGATTATTTTCAAACAATATATTTTTTGTCATTTCCTTTAAAATCGACTACTTGATTATCTTTGAAAAATCAAAAATAATCGATTAATTAAAAAGCCAATTAACCGATAAATCAGTGTTTACAAAATATAATATAAATAGAATTATCGTTTATTTTAAATAATCGATTATTTTCAAATAAACCATTTTTTTTCGTCCATGGAAACAGATTATTCGATAATCTTTGAAAAATCGAAAATAATCGATTAATCAAAAATAATCGATTAATTAAAAAGTCGATTAACTGATAAATCGATTTAAAAAAAACAGAATGATCGATTATTTTAAATAATTGATTATTTTCGATCAACCGATTATTATCAATAATCTATTTTTATTGTATTTCCTTTAAAATCGTTAATTCGATTATCTTTGAAATACCGAAAATAATCGATAATTCCAAAATAATCGCCTAATCGAAAATAATAAATTAATTAATAAGCCGATTCTATGATAAATCGATTATTACCAATAATCTATTTTATTGTATTTCAAAAATAATCGATTAATTAAAAAGTCGATTAACTGATAAATCGATTAAAAAAAAAACAGAAATATCGATTATTTTAAATAATTGATTATTTTCGATCAATCGATTATTATCAATAATCTATTTTTATTGTATTTCCTTTAAAATCGATAATTCGATAATCTTTGAAATACCAAAAATAATCAATAATTCCAAAATAATCGCCTAATCGAAAATAACCAATTAATTAAGAAGCCGATTCTATGATAAATCGATTTTCCAAAAAATAAAACGAATTATCTATTATTTTCTAATAATCCTTTTTTCATATTTCCTTTAAAATTGATTATTCGATTATCGAAAATAATTGATTATTAAAAAGCTGATTATCCAATAAATCGATAATTTTAAAAAAATAACAAAAATATCGATTATGTAAAATAACCGATTATATTCAATCGATTATTTTCATATATCTTTGAAAAATCGAAAATAATCAAATAATTAAAAAACCGATTAAACGATAAATCGATTATTTTGAATAAATCTACTTTTTTGTATTTCCTTTAAAATCGATTAATACATTATCTTAAAAAAAAACGAAAATAATTTATTAAAAACAGCGGATAAATCGATTTTCATTAAAAAATATCAGAATTATCGATAAATCGATTATTTTTGTAACCCCTATCGGTCGCTTGCTTTTATCTGAGCATTTAGCTCCAAAATTTAGAGATTCGGATTTTTTGATCCAGTTATCTTTGAAATCGCATTCGATTGTATAATAAATAAATATTGCTAAATTTTGGATTTTTTTTAGTAAACGAAAATTATGTTCGAGTTGTTTAGGGGTTTGTAATGTAACATTTTATTAACGTGACTAAGGGTCGTTGTGTTAAACGAAGTTTAAAATTACATTTTTACATTAACACTGTCATTTTAATCTCCTGTAACTTTAGTATTTTTTTTTGCTTATACTAGATTACTTTGTTTTAAGACTGAAAATTCAATGTCACTTTCGATTTGACCGCAAATAAGATGAACCTTAAAATTTTAAGTAGGTCATCCTGTATTTCATCTAATATTCTTATAAAAATAAAATTTAGCTAGCAACTATGATTCTTTACCTCTTATTTATCTACCAAAAAGGGCTAAAAACTACCTTTAGAAAACATTCTTATAAAACTACTTTTTAAATACAAAATTTCGTTAGCAATAATGCCTATTTACTATTTATTTAAATTAAATGTTCAAAATTTTACCCTTTTGTAAATTTATGTAAGTAATATGAAATCTGATTTCTGATGGTTAATATTTATTGAAACCCCTTAATGCGGATCTGAAGTATTCAGCCCAGAGAATCATGGCGCTTTATGTCAAAACGTTAATAAATATTTACCGCTGAAAACGAATATATTCATAACAGTAGTACTTGTATTATATGTACATACAATTTTTCAAGATACATCGTGACATTTTGAACTTGAAATTGAATAACTAGAACACTTTAAATTGCTAAAATACCAACAAACAAATCAAAAAACAGCTGTCAATGGTGATTAAACTCAGGTGGAGGTGATCGCTGAATGGAAATCGGAGCAATTCGGGTGGCGTCGTGCAACAATGATTTTCAATTGGTGGGTTACTTTGGCTTAAAATAGACAACATGCGCAGTGTGCAATGTTACATCTTCGGTCTCTTTAATCTAAGGTTTATTAAAATTAAATACAAGCAGAGGAAAAGTTTTAGCCTAGAGAAGTTTTTTCGACTGAGTACTTTTTTTTTAGAAGAAGAAGAAGCAATTGAAGTAGGGAGAATAGTTTCTTGATGTGAGGACCTTTTTTTTTTAGAAATAATTCTATTTCAGTAGAAGAGGAACAGTTTTTGGTTAAAGATTTTTTTTTGTCACGGGGCCCGATCTAGAGAATTGTCCTGGGGCCCGGCCTGGCTCTCGGCGGCCCTGTTCGTACTCAGTTTTATATTTTTCGTTAGAAGTTTTACAGTTCTTACAGTGTATTTTATTCTTTGGACACAAGCTAGCTTCATGTTCTTCACTACAGTGTGGCACACGATTGCATTCTTACAGTTACCTTTTTTATGGTAGAAATCTTGACATTTAAAACATCTGGGTATCTTTAAATCTTCATAAACTGGAAGTCTTTCCCATCCTATACATATTTTTGCCTTTGTATCAATTGTTTAAATGCAGTTCCTAAACATTTATAGTATACAGTATTAAAGCCTTTTTTCGTTTTTCTGATATATGTGGTTTTTATTTCACCTGTTATGTCATTCTGTTTCACAATGGACTTGGTCATATTCTCCGTAAAATTGCAGATTTTCATTCTGGGTGTTCTCATTTTTGTCATATCTACATCATATGAATCTTTTAATTTATCTTGAACAGCTTTTTCCAGAATTTCAACTTCTTTTTGTTTGACAAGAAAGTATAACGGAACCATTCTTTCCCATCTTTAATTGTTTCACTCCAACTTTTAAGTCAGTTAGGTTAATATTTGTTCCTAAATCTGTTTTTGTTTTGTTTCCACTCTGTGGTATGTTCGGTTTAATAATAATTTTTGGAGGGTTATGTTTTCGTTCATTGTCTTCTTTTTGTAACTTCACCATATTAGCATAAGAAATGGTAGGTACAATATTTATCTCTTTTTCTTCAAATTCTTTAATTTTCTCTTGAACCATTTTTATTATTTCACTTTTACTATTTATTATTTTATCTTTACTTCTTATTATTTCATCCTTACCTTCATTTGGTACGCTTTAGTGGGCAGAGATCTTAAATCATTTTCTTAATTTATAAACTAAATGTGGGTACGCCACTGGATATTATATTTGTATGATTGCTTATTGTTAGTAGAAAGTATTGGTGTTTATTTTATTTCATTATTTCACCTAAACTTTTTTGCCATCTGATAAGGTTTGGTACTTTTTTGCGTTTTTTTCCTTGGTAGATTTTATTTCGGTAAAATTGCAGAGATAATGCATTAATCTATGCAACTGTGACTCACCTAAACAGTTTATTTACTACACTATATTACTATCACATTTTATTTAAATTACTAGTTGTTTTTTTTTAATATTATATAGTTTATATCGGTAGAAATATAGATTTATTTGCCAAGTGAAACAAACACGTCTTCTCACCTTGAATAACTATATTTAATATATTGATACATTTATTAGTTTGATAACTTTTCCTGATATGAAATATTCATTGATTCAAAATTTATTATCAAATTTGTATTAAATGATTCAAATATTGAATAATGTAGCCCATTTCTTAATTAGCCGCTCTGTCTAAAATACCCTGTATACTGCATTCAAGTTTCACGTCCAATCTACCCGAGGAGCAACATTTGGCGAAAACATCTATTTACATGCGAGGCCACATCGACCAAGTCAACCCTTTCGAATTTTGTTGAATTTATGAATAAGTGATCTGTTTTGAAGCTATTCTCTAACGGGCGCCCACGTGTGATATTGAAATAGAACAATTTGACCTTTCCAATATCCCGTGTGATCTTCTAAATTCGATATTTATAGTTTCCTAAGAAACGGCTGCTAATATCTTATAAATATCTTAGGAAAATTATGATCACTTAAAAAGTATCCAGAACAAAACAAAAATTTTAAAAAATTATTCTATTTTTTGTATGGAATGAAAAATATTTGGTATTTTGAAAAAATACATTATTAAAATATAACAATCAAAACTGAAACGAAAAAACGGTCATTATGATCGATTAGGTGAGAGTGTATTTATTAAAAAATTCTGTGATAATCATTGGCAGTCGCGGTATATGATATTCCTGGGCATTCGTCTGTAGAAGGAGCAATCCAGTCATTCCACATGTTTTTTGCTTTAAACACGATCAATGGGAGAGCTTTAAATCCATCAGCGCTAACAGCCATCAGTACAGTGTTATTTTCCCTTCCAGATCCAGCAGTTGTTCGCGATGAAGGTGCTCCTCGTTTTCTCACCACTTTAGTATTTGATGGATCCAGAGAAAATCTGATTTCGTCTAGATTCTCAATTTGACAAGGTTTATCGTGTAAGCTAAATTCGTCTGTTTCTTCAATAGGTCAAAATAGTTATTTATAATAAAAGGGGATCCAAACACTTTTTTCTTGCGTATTCCACTGATTGAGGTTTTTTTATTGACAAATTATGTCTCTTGGAAAACCCCAAGACCAATCTTCTCCCGGTCGCCCATTCTTAAATGGTGTTTTAAGATTATTTCCAGTGACAGTATTAAAAATGTCACGTCATATTAATCCCTACCCCACATACTTTGATTTTCTTTTACTATACGGAGAATGGTCGCACTGCGCAGCTTTCTGAGTGCCTTTTAAAAGGAGATAGAAAACTCTGCCATTTTGAACCCTTATTACGTGTTGCCTACATCTTGGCGCAATATTTTTAATAGGTGCGTTTCTGCTTCGGAATTGTCGGTTTTCTTGTTTTAATCTGACAGGTTAAAACGACTAAACCGACAATTCCGGAAGCAGAAGCGGATGATTAAAACGCACCTGATATTTTGCTTGCTGCTGTCAGTGACAGTGAATATTATTTTTGAAATCACAGTTTATTGCTAAAGAATCAATTAGCTCACTCGGACCAGTTGAAAGTTCCAAAATAACATCCACTCCATGGATACAAATTCAGGATACACAGAAGACTGCTGTTTTATTATAGGCGGTTGTCATATATTGTATTATCTGAGTTGCGCAGTGTATAAACTGGAACATTGAGATAAAAAGTGCCGACGCAGAGTGAGCGATCTGATTCTTTAGCTATAAACTGTGTCATAGGGTTCAAAATGGCCGCTCCCTATGTTGGGCGTGTCGGACCTCTCTCTTGCCCCGTATAGTAATTAAAGTATGTGCCCTACCCCCATTATTCCATTGTGATTAATCATTCGTCGAGTTTAGCTTCTTCATTAATGGATCTTCCAATAGATCAGTGGTCGCCAACCTCTCAATGTGTTGAGCTACTTTGTTAATTTTGGAATAAACAGCGAGTTACCCACACGGAAGCCACGTAACGCAACGTAAATGAAATAATCCACAGTTAATTTACCCTTATATGTATTTATTTTACTATTTAACTGGTAATACATAATACATAGGTACTAATAATAAACTAATAACAAAATAACTAATATTACTAGTACGTACTTGTTCATAGCTACATTACATAAACATTGAAAAATAAAAAAGCTCGTTCAATGAGAAGGCTGACACTCAGACTCATCGATATATTTTTTTAATGTTTGCAGTATAATTTGATACAGCCCCAGGCAGCACACTTTGGTATAAATTACGTATTTTTTTAGGTACTACCATACGTATGAATACGGTTGATGTACTACCCAAATATATTCGTGAAAATGTCCGCCTTATAAACGTCGATTACTAAGAATTTATCCACCTATAATTAAACGTTTTTACTATACGTCTATATTAGATTTATAGTTGTAGTATATTTATACGAATTCACTTTGGTATAAAATACGTTTTTTATGTACTACAATATACGTGTGGATACTGTTGATATGCTACCCAATATATACGTGAAAATGTCCGCCCTATAAACGTATATTTTTTTTATTTTTTATACGTCTAACATTACTACTTTATCTACCTTTAATTATCCTGTTTTATTATACGTCTATATTAGACATATTTGTATGATTTTTATTAATGTGTAAAATGCGTCTACCTGATATTGTTTTAAATGTATTTCAAACACAAATTAAATAAAGTGATCAAAACAAAATTTCTAGAAGAGGCCATGGAAAAATGTTAATATTTCTTAAATGATAGTTTGGATTTTATCAATAGCAGGTGTGTGTATACACCAGAAATAGGCATTACTCGTATTTCTATTTTGGTTGTAATTGGCCTAAATGTGTTGTGTCCTAGACGGGCCTTAACTAACTTAAGCTAATCTTGCATGGCACACCTAATCGTTCGGTCGGTTAAGTCGCTTGGGTCACCCCCATTCCTATAACGAAAATGTAACTCAATTTAAAATAAAAACAACTGACAAAAAAAAAAGAAAAATAAGTATGCTTGGCATAACTAGGTAACCTAAAAAATACGTATAAAAATAAACAAAAGTAAGGTTATGTTTTGAAGTTTCTATAATCATTTAACACACTGCACGTACCTATAAAACAGTAGTTGTTGTAAAATGCAACAATTATTAAAGGAGTAGCTAAATTAAAACATTAATAGAAACTTACCCATGCTTTTAATTAATATCGTAAAAGCCAGGACGCCAAACCAACATGCAACAAAACGTGTACATAAATGAAAATACACGAACCGATTAACCTGCTCCCACAAACCATTCCCTACACTGAACAATAATACTACACATACGCATGAGTAGAAATGAGAAAAGACCGTACCACTAGTACTTCATCCTCCATCCGCCATCTAAAAATAGTTCCATGTGGATGGGGAATTTGTTATAAATATTACAGGTAATATAATTAAAAAAATTATGGATGTAATGTAAATAAATATATCTATAAGCTTTTAATTTAAATAAACCTAAATATATACATATTATTTACTTCTGTCTACTAGTTCATCGTAAACTGGTATTATGCGTTTAAGGTGACTTATATTTAAACGTAGAATAATATAGGTATATTAACTAGTATCGACAAACAAAAGCGTTTAATTTATCTGTTAAAAAACGTTAACGTATAAAAATGGTAGATGGTAAACGTTTAAAAAATCAACCAAGACGAAATTTAAACGGGAATTATAAACGAAGAAAACATATTGTAATATAATGTAAATTTATACGAATTTAATTTAAATAAACCTAAACGTATATTTAGGCCCACTGTATATAAATAGTTCATCGCAAACTAAAAATAGTCGTATATTGTTAACTATATTTAAACGTAGAAAAATTTACAATTATATACCATAGGATGTATATAAAAAACGTATAATATATCGTTTAAAACACGGTATGTATAATAATCGTAAACTGTAAACGTATACGGAATCAACCAATACCAAAATTAAACGAGTATTACGTATAAAATACGTTAGTTATACTAATGTGTGCTGCCTGGGGCCATTTGAATACAATTATCCAAATGTTCATCTGTAAGTCGATTGCGATATTTGTTCTTACTAAACTTCATATTGGAAAAAGAAGATTCACACAAATAGGTTGAACTGAATAATGCTTTCACTTTCAAGGCAATACGGCATAGAACTGAATATTTGTCTTTACTTACAATAGGCCAGATACATTTGGTACTTGAGACTAACGATTTTAAGGCTAAATCATTTTGAAACTCAATTACTTCCATTTCTGTTGCAGCGATGTCTTCGCCAAAGTTCTGCATAATACAAGTTGCAAACTGTTGGATATCAATTTCCATAAAGGGTGAAACAACAAACTGCGCTACTAAAGCCATTTCGTTGAAATCCTTAAAACGATTTTTGAAATTATTCTTCAGGGTAGAAACTATTTCTCAATCTATATTTGCTGTCATAGGGTTCTAATGGATTTTGAGATATTTTTTCTGAAAGAATAGGAAAATGCTTGGCATCGCTGTTAATTAGGTTTTGTTCCCAAAACTCCAGCTTTTTGATAAATGCCTTTATATCAGAAATCATTTCCGCTAGTTCTTTGTCTCTCCCCTGAAGCTGCAGATTAAGTTCGTTCAATTTCTCTGTAATGTCCACGAGAAAACCAAAATCTCTAAGCCAGATTGAATTTTCTAGTTCCGGAGTCGGTTCATCGCGTTGTTTGAAAAATTGAACTATGCCAGATAGGACATCATTAAAACGTTTCAGCACCCGTCCTCTACTTAACCATCGGACTTCAGAGTGAAGGAGTAGGTCCCCGTATTGACAGTCAACTTCATCGGCCAAGGTTTTGATAATCTCCTTTGTAACGCTTGAGTTCTAATCTTGTTCACAATTTTTACCACCAGTTTCATAACGTTGTTTAGTTTTAGGAAATTTCCACATAATGCTTGCTAATGGGTAATGCAGTGGTAACAGAGAAATTGCGGAAAAGTTTCATCTTTACGACATAACGCCACCAGACCCTTATCACAATCCACCATAGCTGGAGCGCCATCGGTTGCCTACCATTTTCGATATTGGAATTTTCTCGGAAGAAATAATATTTTTTAAATGAGAAAATAACTCCTGTCCAGTAGTGTGTCCTTTCAGTGGAATAAACTTCAAAAGATCTTCTTTAATCGTAAAATCACTAAAAACCATCCTGACGAACACGACCATCTGTAAAAAAATATCATTGCTCATTACTTCTACACGTCTCATCACTGTATTAGCAGAAAGTTGCATAGATTTTATAGCTGAAACTGTCTCGTCTTTATTTCTAAAGTTGGCAAATAACGAATCAGCAGCTTCTAAAAACGCCTGTTTTATCATTTTCCCGTCTTCATAAGGTTTCTTTTTTTGTGCAATTATCTGAGACATACGGTACGATGCTTCAGTTGCAGCCTTATTTTTGTCGACTGTTCTTAAAAATATTGATTGTTGTCCAATTAACTGCTTTTTTAACTGTTTCAGTTTCTGCTTTCTGGCGGCAGAATGTAGTGGGAATGATTTTTCAAAATTAGAATGTACAGTTTTATGATGTCTCTCAATATTTCCTTTTTTAGCAACGGAGACCGAAGTATTACATAACAAACACACATTTTTATCTTTAACTTCTGTAAAAAAGTATTGTTCTTCCCATTCCGAATGAAAGTGGTATGTCTTTACCTTCTTACAACTGCTTGCCATAATATTATTTTTTGTTATTCTCTACTAACCCAACCGCTGGACGTTGTTTACGCGTTCAGTTTTAAACTAAGCGCAATGTCGCCGCGCCGTACGTATTTATCCCGTTCAAAGCAATCCTGATCGTTCTCGAACACTAACGCGCTGGTCCGGCTGGTCCGTTCTAGCCGATTCTAGCTTGATGGCGTCAGCGGCAGATCGCTCACCGCAACGTTGCCGCTGTTTATGTTTAATATTATGACAATTAGATTTTTTTGTGGAATTTTCGGAAGCTTCTCTGATTTTTGCAGTTTGTATTTTTTAAATTAAAATCGTTGTGAGAGCTACCAGAATTGCCTCCGCGAGCTACCGGTAGCTCGCGATCGACAGGTTGGCGACCACTGCAATAGATGAACTTTTATTGCCTCTAATTCCTCGCCTATGGTAACTAAGTGTCATCTGGGGGATACCCTATTTCGAGCACCATATTGGGTATTCCTCTATGTATTTATACCAATGCTCTCTGAAGGGTGGCCTCATCGTAGGTTGAACGATTGTTAGATTTTTGGAAATATTTAACTGACCTGTACTTAGCTTTTTCACTTACAAAAGCAAAAGCTTTAAATGGAAGTTCACAGGTACTTATCAGATATTTAACCGAGGTACTCCTCAGGGATTAACCTGACCTGTACTTAACTTTCCGAATGATAAAATTAACAGTTAATCGTCTATTCTGACAAATTTCGAATTTCAACAGTTAATAAATTAATTATTATTGGTACAACATACCTTTCAACTTTCTCAGTGGCGTTGCTTTTTAGGCAACAACTCCTCAAAAAAATACAAAATTGTAAATGTCAACTTATATTTTTTTTCAAATTACAGCGTTACTTACCAATTTTGATTAAAAATTATTTCAAATAAAAAAAATATTCCAATATTCCACATGTTTAAAAAATAATGAAGAAATATGATGACGATGGCCGTAGGTGCTTATTTATATATATTTTTGTATACTTTACCAGATTTATTTGTGCCTTTTTTAACTTTGGTACATTAACAATGATTGACTACCAATGTAACCTGACACACATTTATAAATTATTAGACAAAAAAAATATAAAAGTCATCTAACGATTTATAAATATATATGTATATCTATGATATGTGTAACTTCACTCTCAAGGAATAAAAAATGTATGAAAACAATGAATTTTTAAAAAAAATTTGAAAAATGAGTTCAATAATACTTGAAATGGATTAGGCAGATCTTCGGTCGATTGGTTATTGGACTAAATATATGATTCAAAATACGACAATAATGTTTTCAATCTCAAAATCATCATGTTACTTTTAAATGAGGTTTCTATGATTCTACTACTTTTAAATTTACACATTGTCTGTTCCTGGGTTGTTTTTAAGAAATGTTCCAACGCAAAAGCTCCATTTACAGCGCCCTATAATTTGAATTTCTCTTATAACCGCTAGATGTCGTAGTTCTATTATTGACGGTTATCTGTGAGTTTATTTTTCATTTATTCATTTCCACTTTAAATAGGGTATGTGTAAACTATGTCAAAGATTTTGGTAATCAAGTTTTAAAACAGTTAAGAGCATTTTAGTGGTTTAATGATTTAAAAACAGCTCATTTGTTCCATTCTGAATCCGCCATTTTGTTTTGTGAATTATCAAGTTCCGATTATTATTAAAATACATTTATATTTGCATACCTTGCTCTGAGATCTTGTATTTTAAAATGAACTTATTTTTAAGAACCCATTTTCTACGTAAAAGTATTACTAGTCAATAGAAATTTTGAAGAGTTCAATTTATAAATCAATGTACAAACATTTTTAAAAAAGATTCCCAAGAACAGCTTGAAAATATAGTAAATATCAAATTCCTATTGAACTCAGTTTTCTTATTCATTCTAAAACGCAATAAAGATTACATTATAGTGAAATGAATACAAGGGCACAATCTAATAATATCCCGGTCCAGTATACACGCAGTACTCCTCATACTCATCAGCACTACTGTCGGCATCGTAAGCCATCCATTCGCATTGTTCATAGAGATCTTGTTCTTGTCTATCAGAGCCATCGTCAGTATCGTTAAGAGCCTCCAAGATGGAGCCCCAAATATTTATGCCACCCATATGCGCGTTACAGCTAAAAGTTTGTACAGGTCTTTGAACGTATTGACGACGAGAGCTCACTTCCTTTTCTCTGTCCAGTATTATCATCTTTCTTTGATACAGTACATCTGGTGGTCGATTCTTTAGGATCTTTTCGATGATTTGGTCCAGAGCTAATGTGTGTACCTAAAATATAAGAGTACAAAGGCTCGAGCTAATTTAATTACAGAAGCTGTTAAACAACTGACCTGGAAAGCTATTTTAGAGCGACATACAGGACAATCCACATTAGTTTCCCTCCATCTTTCTATACAGTATTTACAGTAGGTGTGAGAACAATTTAAAGTAGTCGATTCGATGAATATTTCAGAACAAATTGGACATTTCAAATCGTCGTCTAGTTGACAATGGTCAATGCTTGCCTCGTCGCCTTTCTGGAATCCTCTTCCTTTCATTGTGCAAGTCTGCCCATGGGGGGGCATATTGGCGTTCATAGTGCTGCTAGTAGAAGGGAGACTGTCTCTCTTTATCACAGGTCTTGGTTCCATACTTAACAGTCCTTTATTCATCGATCTTTTGGATGTTCTTTGCCAAAACACCATGGTTTAGTTAATTATTCTGAGAATTTTGATATAATTTTGATACAAAATTCCTAAACTGTTGACATTTTAAAATGTTGTTCGTAGATGTCAATGTAATGGTTTTAGTATACAGGATGATACAGGAAGGTAAATATACCAGTAGTCGACACCTTAAGGCCAAGTTCAACGCGTTGTCAATGACAAGTGACGGCGACTTTTTTATCACAAGAAACACAGCTCTGAACGATAATATTTTCAAAAACTCTTTTCAAAAATGGGTTCAAAATACTGTAAAAATGGTGAAAAGTCTATAGTTTGTTTTACTTTTAATGCATAATACTTTAATAAGTGATGTTATGTTATGTTGATAATGGGGTGTTAATAAGTGATACTTAACAAATATTTAAAAGTTAGTTATGAACTTTCCACCATTTTTTATAGTATTTAAAAATTTAAACGCAAAATACATTCTCTTATTTTTGCCTAATTATTTCAGGAATCTTGTGATAAGATTTAAAAAAGTAGAGCCCATAAGATGCTGCCATCTGAACAGACGGAATAGACCAGTGGTCGCCAACCAGTCGATCGCGAGCTACCGGTAGCTCGCGGAGGCAATTCTGATAGCTCTCAACGATTTTAATTTAAAAAATACAAATGGCAAAAATCAGAGAAGCTTCCGAAAATTCCACAAAAAAATCTAATTGTCATAATATTAAACATAAACAGCGGCAACGTTGCGGTGAGCGATCTGCCGCTGACGCCATCAAGCTAGAATCGGCTAGAACCGACCAGCCGGACCAGCGCGTTAGTGTTCGAGAACGATCAGGATTGCTTTGAACGGGATAAATACGCACGGCGCGGCGACATTGCGCTTAGTTTAAAACTGAACGCGTAACCAACGTTCAGCGGTTGGGTTAGAGAGAGAGAGAGAGACAGAGAGAGAGAATATATGTTTATTGTCCAAGTTAAAATACTTATTGACAAACACAATATTGTACAAATTACAAATAAATAAATAGTCATACAAACACAATATTGTACAAATAGTATGCAAATTACAAATAAATAGTCATTAAAATATAAACAAACATTATTATAAATTAACATTAATACATACATCTAAAATAAAATAAAACTAAATAAAACACATATCACAGTGTCTCGTCATTATAAAATTCTATAATATTATAATAAGGCCTAGTTAACAGAAATCTCTTGAGCCGCTTTCTAAAACAATTCTGTGACTCAACATCTGTCAACGTATGTGATAGCCTATTGTACATTTTGATACCATTGTATATAAAAGAGTTACACGGGATGTATTCGATTTATATTTCGACTTGTTCTTATGGATCATGCAACAAGTTTCTAAGATAAATAAAGATGTTAATGTTAACATTTCTTGTTTTAAGAACAGCGGTCTGCATGAAACTAATCTGTGTGCTCCACATAAGAACCTTATTGCCCGTTTCTGCATTATAAAGACTCTGTCAAATAACTCGGCAGAACAGACTCCCCAAAACTGAACAGCATAACGTAGATGGGAGTCAACTAACGCATAATATGCAGTTTTTGCTGCACAAACTCCCAATTCATGAGAGGTGGTTCTAATGGCATAACAACACGATGCGAGTTTTTTTAAAAGTGAATCCACATGAGATTTGAATTTCAAATCCATGTCGATATTTAAACCCAAAAATTTTGTACAGTTTGTGGCTTCTACAGTATCCATATCTATTAAAATATCAGGAACATTACATTTAAAGGTTAGTATTTTTGTTTTTTTTAAATTTAATGACAGAAAATTTGCAGTGCACCATGTTTTAAAGGATTTTAGGTCATTACTAATATTTGCATAAAGAATATTGACGTCTTTATTGTGCCACAAGATAGTAGTATCGTCAGCAAATAGAGTGAAACTTCCTGAGATATTTAACTTACCTAAATCATTGATATAAATTAAAAACAGGGTGGGCCCAAGAACAGAACCTTGAGGGACACCCCATTTTATGTCACTTGTGTTCGAGTCTGAAACAGTTCGGACTAACTGTTTGCGACCTAAAAGGTAGGATTTCATCCAACTCAAGGCCACATCTCTTATGCAATAAATTTCAAGCTTTTGCAGCAGTACTCCATGGTTGACACAGTCAAAAGCTTTAGTCAGATCACAAAATACTGCAGCTACGGCCTCGTTGAAATTTAAACTTGTATAAGCTAATTCCAAACAAGAAGAAACAGCGTCCGATACGTTTTTGTTGTGTTGAAAACCGAATTGATTTATGTCCAATATATTATTTTGGTCTAGATATCTAACTAGTCGAGTTTTTACAAGTTTCTCAATAATTTTTCCGAGTGTCGGAATTAGAGATATGGGCCTAAAATTAGATGGCTCAGTCAAGTCTCCTCCCTTATATAATGGAACCACAACACTCGTTTTAAGAAAAGGAGGAAAAGTACCTTCAATAAAACTTTTATTTATTAAAATGGATAAAACGTCTAATGCAGAGGTAGGTAAGTTTTGAAATATTTTTACTGACATTCCATCATGTCCTGATGCAGTTTTGTTGTGTATGTCATTACAAACTTTTAATATTTCTGAGGAATTTGTTTCTCTTAAGAAAAATGAATATTTAATTGGTGACGATTTTACAAATTCTAATGGGTCAGTTGTTCTATTTAGATTTTTTGTTAGATTTTCAGCGATATTGCAATAAAAAGTATTGAAATCGTTAGGATTTATATTTGCATTGCATGATTTATGGGTACTTTTGCCTCTCAATTCATTAATAATAGACCAAGTTTCCCTTGCCTTATTTTTTGAGCTCTCGATTCTTGTATGATAGTACATATCTTTAGCTTTTCTAATAAGTGTTCGATATAAAGATCTGTAGCGATAATAATAGTTTAAAAATAAATTATTTTGCGTAAATTTTTTTTTCCTACGACCACTTAGGAAAGTGACACATATCACACTATATAGTCCTATGGAAAGTGCCCTATATCACACGCGTATGAATAAGAATTTACTTTCCACCCGAGTGAGAATATGTTACTTTCCGCAGCAGCTGTCATAAAATGTCAAACCCATAATTTCTATTTTGATCGATGTAATGTCCATATTAATACTAAAATCGATATGATTTTTAAATTATTGAAATTGTTGTAAATTAGATCCTAGATATTTATCTTTAACAATTATTATTAAAATAATTTTAAAATAACTAAGATTATGTTTGCTTTTTATTCTGGTTAAACATATAACCGATTAGATCATTCAATTGAGGAAAGGCCTGTTAGCTCAGTTGGTTAGAGCATCAAACTATCAAATTTGCCATTTGAGAGACCTGGCAAACGACCGCGTTCGAATCCTGGCGGGGCCAGAACTTTTTTGTTTTTTTTTTATTTTTTTTTGTTTAAAAAATATGAAAATTGAATAAATACGATTGTTGTTGATTATTTTTTTAAATACATTTTAATTATTATAATAACCTGGTTTTACATTTTTTTATGAAAATATTTTGTGGTCGTAGGAAAAATATTGTACATCACTTGTGTGAAAAGTGATTTTCCATACTCGTGTGATAGTCGCACTCGGCTTGTGCCTCGTGCGACAATATTTCCCACTCGTGTGAAAAATGTCACTTTCCACACTCGTAATGTAATATACTATATATAGTTGAGAGATCTCATATTTTTTGATGAACATCTTAAACCAACTGTAATCCACGGCTTTTTTGGCTTAATTTTTATTTTTTGAATAGGGAAAGACGCATTAAAAAATTTGCTTAAATTTAAATAAAAATCGTTAAAAGGAGATATACCAGTAAAGCAACTGTACCAATTAAAATTTTTACATACTAGTAGAGAACAACAAAAAATAATATTATGGCAAGCAGTTGTAAGAAGGTAAAGACATACCACTTTCATTCGGAATGGAAAGAACAATACTTTTTTACAGAAGTTAAAGATAAAAATGTGTGTTTGTTATGTAATACTGCTACGGGGTGTTTTATTAACCCCGTCAGCGTAGCCACTAACTACCAGAAAGGGTTGGAGGAGAACACAAAAAAATAAGAACACTTATAAAAAAAAACAATTATATTTTCCACTATCAAAAATATAGACATAATAAAATAAGAACAATCTACTTACATTCTTTTGAGGGCACCCTTTGTTCACTGGTTAGACACAACCTAACTTTTGTATCTAATTTAACTTAACCCCCTAGGCCGACGCCCCAAGCCAGCATGACCCCGTATCCATTCTTTTCTCGCATTCCCCACCGGTGTTTTTAATATTGACCAATTGTTTAGATAATAATAAATTGCTGATAATTAAAATATTTTGTTAGATGGATTTTATAATATACTGGGCGTCATTTAATTTATTTAGATATTTATTAATTATTTTATAACGTAACATGTGCCTCCCCTCGATGAAAAAAGGACTGCCCTCAGTCCCTACGTATATTTATGTTGAAAGAAAAATTAAGCATGAAACATTTTAACCTACTATACATTGAAAAAAAAAATATTTTTATTCCGTGTCCCCTCTGGCTAGTCCGGATCTATTTTTCTGTCCTGGCATGAACTGTTTCTGGGCATTTCTATATAATGGATGTTAGCTGCAGTAGACAACCGGGGCAAAGCATTTCTCTAGACAAACGAAACATTGGTTGGACCTTGGAATTTGGTTTCTCGTTTCATCCCTCGTTTCATTATTCATCATCATCATTCATTATTTTATAACGTAACAATACTTCGGTCTCCGTTGCTAAAAAAGAAATATTGAGAGACATCATAAAACTGTACATTCTAATTTTGAAAAATCATTCCCACTACATTCTGCCGCCAGAAAGGAGAAACTGAAACAGTTAAAAAAGCAGTTAATTAATTGGACAACAATCAATATTTTTAAGAACAGTCAACAAAAATAAGGCTGCAACTGAAGCATCGTACCGTATGTCCCAGATAATTGCACAAAAAAGAGAAACCTTATGAAGACGGGGAAATGATAAAACAGGCGTTTTTAGAAGCTGCTGATTTGTTATTTGCCAACTTTAGAAATAAAGACGAGATAGTTTCAGCTATAAAATCTATGCAACTTTCTGCTAATACAGTGATGAGACGTGTAGAAGTAATGAGCAATGATATTTTTTTACAGTTAAGAACTGACTTAGATAACTGTGTTTATTTTTCACTTCAACTGGATGAATCAACAGATGTCGTTGACACTGCCCAGATGGCCGTGTTCGTCAGATGGTTTTTAGTGATTTTCCGATTAAAGAAGATCTTTTGAAGTTTATTCCATTTAAAAAATATTATTTCTTCCGAGAAAATTCCAATATCGAAAATGGTAGGCTTGACAACTGATGGCGCTCCAGCTATGGTGGGTTGTGATAAGGGTTTGGTGGCGTTATGTCGTAAAGATGAAACTTTTCCGCAATTTATCTGTTACCACTGCATTATCCATCAGCAAGCATTATGTGAAATTTTCCTGAAACTAAACAACGTTATGAAACTGGTAGTAAAAATTGTGAACAAGATTAGAGCTCAAGCGTTACAAAGAAGATTATTCAAAACAATGGCCGATGAAGTTGACTGTCAATACGGGGACCTACTCCTTCACTCTGAAGTCCGATGGTTAAGTAGAGGACGGGTGCTAAAACGTTTTAATAATGTACTATCTGGCATAGTTCAATTTTTCAAACAACGCGATGAACCGACTCCGGAACTAGAAAATTCAATCTGGCTTAGAGATTTTGGTTTTCTCGTGGACATAACAGAGAAATTAAACGAACTTAATTTGCAGCTTCAGGCGAGAGACAAAGAACTAGCGGAAATGATTTCTGATATAAAAGCATTTATCAAAAAGCTGGAGTTTTGGGAACAAAACCTAATTAACAGCGATGCCAAGCATTTTCCTATTCTTTCAGAAAAAATATCTCAAAATCCATTAGAACCCTATGACAGCAAATATAGATTGAGAAATAGTTTCTACCCTGAAGAATAACTTCAAAAATCCTTTTAAGGATTTCAACGAAATGGCTTTAGTAGCGCAGTTTGTTGTTTTATCCTTTATGGAAATTGATATCCAACAGTTTGCAACTTGTGTCATGCAGAACTTTGGCGAAGACATCGCTGCAACAGAAATGGAAGTAATTGAGTTTCAAAATGATTTAGCCTTAAAATCGTTAGTCTCAAGTACCAAATGTATCTGGCCTATTGTAAGTAAAGACAAATATTCAGTTCTATGCCGTGTTGCCTTGAAAGTGAAAGCACTATTCAGTTCAACCTATTTGTGTGAGTCTTCTTTTACCAATATGAAATTTATTAAGAACAAATATCGCAATCGACTTACAGATGAAGATTTGGAAAATTGTATTCGAATGGCTGTATCAAATTATATTGCAAACATTAAAAAAATTATCGATGAGTCTGAGTGTCAGCCTTCTCATTGAACGTACTTTTTTATTTTTCAATGTTTATGTTCATGATAGTGCGATACTTTTTTGTTGTTATTATTAACTATTTTTAAATCTTACGTGACAAGCCGTTGTGGCTGGATAAAAGTTTGTGCTTATTTGTCAAACACCTCTGTTTGGTAGGTAGGAATGTAGCTATGAACAAGCAGGGCCGACTAGAGGGGGGGGGGGGGGGGGGGGGGGGCAGCCGGGACTAATTCCCAGGGCCCGGGCTCAAATGGGGGCCCGGCAGTGGTAGTTTGTTACTTTCAGAAGTTCGACACAAGAGGGGGGAAGTTTTTACGTGAAGACTTTTTTTTTTTTAGATAAATTTAAGCAGAGGAGGAGAAATTTTTGCTTGGGGACCTAGGGACCCGATCTGGAGGAATAATGATAAATTAACTGTGGATTATTTCATTTACGTTGCGTTACGTGGCTTCCGTGTGGGTAGCTCGCTGTTTATTACAAAATTAACAAAGTAGCTCAACACATTGAGAGGTTGACGACCACTGATATAAATTACATCACTTCTAAAAGATATATTAGGACCATTTACTAGTTTTTTGTTTTTTTTTTGGGTATATGCATTGCTAGCAACAATTGTTGGAATATTATTTATATATTTTATAGTTTTGTTTTCACGGTTATCTAAACATTCCTGCAGCTTCCTTTTGACATTAAAGAAGTACTCTCTTTGCGCTTTTGTTTGATCAGGAAAAATTTTAATAGATGGAATTTTTATCATTTTTAACACCTTAAGAGCTTTTTATGGACTGGGAAAACAAACTTTTAGTGGACTATTTTTGTTTTGATCTTTGGTCAGTCTGAACACCCATATATTTGTAATATTAACATCAATATCTTTTAGCAGTTCTTTTACTGAGTCTTTATCTTCTCTTATTTTGTTTGCAACTATTTTTTGTTTCGATTCATTTACATTTAATATAATAATGTTTGATGCCCTCTTCTGTCTTTCCGCCATTTCCATCATTAGTTCTTCGCTGTTAATTTTAACTACATTTAAAGTGACATCTTTTTCGTTATTTTGATCAGATGCCTTATTTTTCAAGTTTTTCAATGTTAATTTTTACTTGCTTTAACTCTTTAGTTAGTTCTAGAACTTTTCAAAAACCTGTTTCACATTATAATAATAAAACAAGAAATCCTTGTTAACCTTTTATTTTAAAAAAGTAGATACCACAACCACGTTAAGTAGATTAAAAAAAAATGTATCCTGATTTACTTTTAACAAAATTCAATGCTTATTTTATCAAGTATTGAAAAAACTTTAAAATTACAGAAAGACTATGTTCTTTGTTTCAAAATAGCACCAAATGAAAGTGAATACATACAAAAAAAGAAGTTCGTGTTAATATATCTTTTTATCAAGTTTCATGTTATGAATTTTTGCTGCAAGAAATGTATTATGCTATAAAATAAATATAGAATATGTTGGATACAATTATGTAGTGATTTTCGGAATACCAACCTGGTAAAAAGATACTAACCGTTATTGGATCTTTTATATTCATTAAATTAGTTATAATTTGAGGTTACATTGAAAAAGATACAATCTAATGAATACAATAATCTAGACAAAATAAACAAATATTATGGTTGGTAGCAAGCATTGATTAAAATTCCAATAAACCCCTCAAACTATCAAGATATAGCAGCAAAATTACATAGCATGAAACGCAGGTTTTAATTTTAACCACCAAAACTCCTTTTTTTAAGTATTTATATCTATAACTTCGATTTCATCGGTAGCTGTAGCCGAATTTTGGCACCGAAGGTCGTTTTCCTCCCCTAAGTCTTCCCACTCTGGGTCGTCTTCAAAATACATAATGGTCACTTCGTTGAGATGACGTCTCGCGTTGACGTACTTCGGAACCATGTAGTAGCTGCTCAAGCCGTTCATACGTCTCATTTTGATCCAACCGCTTTTGTTTTTGCTTTTCATCGATTTCTTTTCTCGTTCTGCCATCAATTTTTCTCTGTGTTTCTGCAAGGCTTTCGGTAGACTGTGGACGATGTTTTCTGTGGAAAATATATTATTTTTGAATGAAAAATAAAAAAAGTATTGTTCTTCCTATTCAGAATGAAAGTGGTATGTCTTTACCTTCTTACAACTGCTTGCCATAATATTATTTTTTGTTGTTCTCTACTAACCCAACTGCTGGACGTTGGTTACGCGTTCAGTTTTAAATTCTAAATAATAGACATAATTGTTTTTCATAAATGTGGGATGAAGTCCGCACATCCTTGAATCTCAACCATCATAATTAGAGTGAGGAACTAGCCGGGTGCAAGCATACATGGCATGAATATCGAGGCAGGAGCTTAGAAAAAGTGGGGGATTTAGTTAACAAGTACTTCCCAATTCTGTACCCACTGTACTGAGTCTAATTGCATAGTAAGAAACTTTCAATGTGTAATGAGTATCGCAAGTACTTTTCAATACTCCATTCTCATGTAGGTACCTTGTATATACTATGTATATCATGTGTACTCCCCATTACTTCAAACACAATGAAGTGGTATGAGTGTAAGTATCTTATGTGTAGTAATTGCTATGTATATCATGAAGTGTAGTGAGTTTAATCTAAGTACCTCTCGGGTATAACTATTGTACCGTACAGAGCGTGAATATCGAAGAAACTTAAAAGAGGTAGGGGATTTTTGTGAGGATATATAGTATCGTACGTATCCAAAAAGTTTAAACATCGTGAGCTTCCACAGTGTATGGTTTCAAAACGGCTAAAAATATCTTATTTCTTTATAAAATACATACAAAAACGGAAAAAAATAACATCAAAATCTTTCTCAAAAATTTAAAACAAAAAAAAAGTAAAACGCAGAAACATTGGCATACAACGTTTTCAACTAAATAACCTATTATGTTTGTATTAATGGAGATCTACGTATAATACGCAAACCTCGAACTCAGGTAAAAAAGAGCCGGGGTCCTTTAGGTATCTAGTTGGGATAAGTTTAGTAGAAATATGTGTTTTTTATGGTCGCCATCTGTAACGAAGTTTAGGTATGTCTTCTAGAGTAGGGTGATGAGATTTGGTAGAACCCTGTTTTTAATAGTTTTCGGATTATTTATTGTGGGTAGAAAACTACAATATTTTAAAAACAAAATAAGTAAATATTTGATGAAATATTTAGCTGTATATTATAATTACTAAAATATCGAATGTATATTGAATTAGTAGTCATTTATATACATATGCTAGGCTTTTTTTTTAAATTGGATTCACAAAAATATCAAATAAATAATAAAAATAGTGTAATTGTGTTATAATATTTATCATCTGTGGTAGAGCCACTGTAAATATTTTTTACGTTTAATTACATATAGTATACACTTTATTTCATTAAAAATTTTTACAATTATATTATAAGTATAACTTGGCCCATATTTGTTCCTTTAATAACGGCCATGTATTGTTTCACATTATTACGATAGGTGGATAATGTATTCCGCTAAGCTCAGGCCTAAAGACGCCTTCTTAAAATCAAATGAATAGTATAAGAAATACGGTAAGGTACCTACATGTGAATGGAGTATTGAAAAGTACTTGCGATGCTCATTACACATTGAAAGTTTCTTACAATGCAATTAGACTCAGTACAGTGGGTACAGAATTGGGAAGTACTTGTTAACTAAATCCCCCACTTTTTCTAAGCTCCTGCCTCGATATTCATGCCGCGTATGCTTACACCCAGCCGATTTCTCACTCTAATCATGGTGGTTGAGAGTCAAGAATGTGCGGACTTCATCCCCCATTTATGAAAAATAATTGTCTATTATTTAGAATGTACTTATGATACAAAACGCTATGTATGTTACAATAGTAATAACCTCTCGGTTACTTAAATTAAACTCATTACACTTCAATGTGTATGCAGTAATGAGAGGTACTTACGATACTCATTACACATGGTGTATAGGGTAATTAAAAAGTACTTACTATGCAATTCATATTCCTAATATACAAGCCTGAGAGGCACCCGCTTAAAGCTTACGATTTTAAACTGATTTAATTTGGATATGGGCGCTATTATACAGGGCTGCCGCAGAGATATTTAGAAATGTACTAGAAAATTCGAGGAAAATGTACTAAATTCTAGATGGACTGTCATTTATCAAAAGTGTTACGTAAGTTGTCAGTTGTCATGTCAAATCTTGTCAAATGTCAACTGTAGGATGGATGGGCGTTATTTGTTTTTGTTGCTTATGTACTTTGAAAAATTGGAATTGGAATATACCACTGGAATATACCGATACGTTAATATGAATATAGTTTTGTTTTAAATTTTATTATTTTAATCAAGTTTAAAGGCAAGTTTTTATATGTTTATGAAGGTAAATAAAAATTAATTGTACGATCATAAACCAGTCACTCACACCAGGATTCTGCACAATAGATAATTTGGCAGAATCTTGGAGTCGGTGACGGGTTTCTGTTCGTTATTGGAATAGACCTTGTGTAAAATCCCTTTTCTTTGGGGAAAATACCGCCAATATTTACAATACTTACCCTTATATCGGAAAACTTAGGATTTCTATCATAGATGGTGCCACAAAGACGATCAGTATTTCAAATTGTACTAAATTTGCCTTAATTTGACTTAAAATATACTTTTGTACTTAGCCATGAGAAATGTACTAAATTTAGTACAATTGTACTGAAACGGCAGCCCTGCTATTATATACAAGTCTGAAGATGCGTGAAGGGTGGGGTTTTACCCCTTCTACCAATGTTTACGTGGCCCGTGTCTGCTGGAGACTAGCGTTTCACTCTAGCTATGGCGGTTGAGAGTCAAGGATGTGTTTAGATATGGACTTATTTTCCCTATGTCACAATAGTATTCACTGAGCTGTATTTAGATTAAAATTATTACATGATATACATAGTAATTACTATCTAAGAGGTACTTACACTTCGATGAGTATGGGTACTTACCATGCTCGTTACAGACTGCATGATATATATAGTAAATACTCTCGAAGAGGTACTTATACCTCTGAGAGGTACTTACACCTTTATGTATATGGAGTAATGAGAGGTGCCATTACACTATGCAATTACACTTATTACAGTACATGATAGTAATTGGGATGTACTTGCTAATTGCACGAAGGGTGGGGGATGGGTACTTAGGATAATTACTAATTACCCAATTACCTCTCTCTGTACCTCTGACATTGGTCCAGAACTGGCTAATCTCATCTACTGACACCCTATAGGGACTTCTTTCATAGATACATAATTATTGCAAAATATTTTTTGAAAAAAAAAATGTTGGTCAGTCAATAATAGTAACAATAGTCAAATAAATCTACATAATTAATCGCGAAACTTGCTTTAAATTTAAAGCAGAAAAATTTAATGACAGAAAAAGAAATTAAATGATTTTGTACCAATAATATTATCCAGGACCAACGTAGGAACTTGGTGTATGATTTTGGAACGGCATATGGGACAATCAGACTGCTTAGCGGTCCATCGATCTATACAGTATTTGCAAAAACTATGAGAACAATTCAACGTTGTGGCTTTCATCAGTATTTCCGAACAAATTGAACACCTTATATCGTCCTGAAATTGAGTATGTTCCTCGACGCAAGTGTAAGAATCTACTTCCAATTTTCGAATTTTCTGATTTGATGGTGACGTACTGGATATGGCTCGTTTCAGGGAGATTTTAGAGGATTCCATAATTCTAAATAATTGATTTTTGTTTTTTTTTTTGGTTAGTGGTGAATCTTAAATTGGAATGACATTTTCAGTTTAACGTGGTTGAGAGGACGTCTTAAGTTGAAGGCTGAAATTTAGGGTTTGACGTTTCGCAAAACGGTCTGAATTTATCTTAGACTAGGTAATAAAGAGAGGACTAATAACGCCGCTGAAAATTTTGTTTCATTCTGACACCAACGATATTCGATCAAAGGCGTAACATGTTGGAAATAAAGGTATAAAGCAAGTTTAAAGCGTAAAATTTAAAATAAATAAGTAACAATAAATAAGAGACAAGAAAAAATATATTGAAATAAACTGAATAATAGTTTACATAATAAAATGATTGTTTTTTTTTTGAAATTTCGCAAATTAAAACAATGATCTATATGTATTACAGAAAAATTTATTTTTAGTTAATAAAGAAAGACACTACACAGATAGCATAGACATGTTTTAAAGACATCTTAAAGACGTTTTTCTACACCCGTATTATAATAATGCACTTATATGCCCATAATCCGTTTCATAATGATACCCATTATGATACAGATTTTTCATTATGATACAGATTTTTAATCAATAGAAACCTACAATTTTTCAATCAAGCATGACGTTTGACGTTTGTCCTAAATTCCTATGTAATTGTTTTAGTTGTCAAAACGTATTAAATTTTCGTAGGTAGCTAAACTTCGATAATTATAATATTAAAATGTCTGATATTAGCGATATAGAAGACTCCTCCACACATATCGGAGAAAGCAGAAAATACAGTACAAAATATTTTACCGCAAAAATCTAGGGAAATACCAATACCTGAAGTAATACCATTAATTACAATTTTGTAGAATTTTTTATAGAAATACGAGTAATTACTGTTATTGTGTTCAATACCAATATAAATATAATATTTATAGGTCTTGATTATTTATCGGGTGTAGAAAAAATAGCGTATGCAACTCTCATGTAATGGTTATTAAAACACTCGCATAAACCATACGAAACTCGCCTTTGGCTCGTTTCGTATCCCGGTTAATGCTCGTGTATTAATAACCATCATTACATGATCGTTGCATAATATACTATTTTCTACACCCGTATTATAATAATGCACTTATATGCCCATAATCC
Organism: Psylliodes chrysocephalus; assembly: GCA_927349885.1. NCBI lineage: Eukaryota > Metazoa > Arthropoda > Insecta > Coleoptera > Chrysomelidae > Psylliodes > Psylliodes chrysocephalus. The sequence goes on from OV651830.1 coordinate 14,768,917, forward strand.
GTTTCATAATGATACCCATTATGATACAGATTTTTCATTATGATACAGATTTTTAATCAATAGAAACCTACAATTTTTCAATCAAGCATGATGTTTGACGTTTGTCCTAAATTCCTATGTAATTGTTTTAGTTGTCAAAACGTATTAAATTTTCGTAGATAGCTAAACTTCGATAATTATAATATTAAAATGTCTGATATCAGCGATATAGAAGACTCCTCCACACATATCGGAGAAAGGAGAAAATGCAGTACAAAATATTTAGCCCCAAAAATCTGTGGTAATACCAATACCCAAGGTAATACCATTAATTACAATTTTGTAGAATTTTTTATAGAAATACGAGTAATTACTGTTATTGTGTTCAATACCAATATAAATAGAATATTTATAGGTCTTGATTATTTATCGGGTGTAGAAAAAATAGCGTATGCAACTCTCATGTAATGGTTATTAAAACACTCGCATAAACCATACAAAACTCGCCTTTGGCTCGTTTCGTATCCCGGTTAATGCTCGTGTATTAATAACCATCATTACATGATCGTTGTATAATATACTATTGTTCACGACGTTCGTGACGTTTTGAAGATGTACACTAGTATCCAAATCTTAGAATATATATGGTCACGAAGGAGGAATCCTAAACGACCTTGGAATCGCGATGGTATCTAATTTTGACAGTGAACTAGACGAATATGGCGACAAGTGTTTTCGGTCTACCAGTGACGTACTGTCATAAAGGGGCGTAGAAAAACACATTTATTTAGCGTAATGTTTTGGTTTTGAATGTACATGAACATTTATTTACGACTTATAAAATTTTATTTAAAACTATTATTTTTCTTTTATCTAAAATTTGGTTAGTTTCCATCTGTGAATTCAACGTGTACACGCTGGGGGGAGGGGGTTAAAACACACATTTTGGACATAAAATAACATAATCAGATACTAAATATTAGTTATTTGTTTTAATATTATTTTACTAATATTTTTGTGGCATCTCTGAAGTGGAAATTTCAGATGTTAGTTTATAATAAAATATTCTGGAGATTTGTTGTGGATAACGGTATTTTATTTTGTTTTCTCTTTTTATTGCTAATTAGGTATTAAGCTTCACTTTACAGTACAATGTAATTAGGGCTTTAGATTTGTTTGCGGTATTTCGGGTTCCAAACCTTACTAGATCAAGGAGCTTCTCAGGTTGAGTCGTGGTCGAACTGGTGGCGCCTTATAAATATTTTCAGGACTCACCCCAAGCCGGGTATCCCTTTTTTTTGCTCGTGCACTCACTTCCGTGGCCCGTGTTAGCACATGGCAAATTTATATCACTCCCTTAATGGAAGAAGGTCATAACTCAAAATTCAATAATTATGATTTATCGTGGTTTAAAGATTATTGTTTATTTTACTTTCTTATACTAATTTAACAATGCAGATTAAGTAAATGCTTTTATTATAGTTTAGAGCTATTAAGTACTGTACTCAAGTGGTAATAATGAGATTTACTCTTGGTTGATAAAATTATGATTTTGAACTAATTGTGTCTTTCCTCTCTAAAAAAAAATATGACTTTTTATTCTGTTTTTTTGAAATTTTCGTCATATATTAGAGTGTGACGTTCTTTTAAAAAAATATTTAAACTATTTTAATAATGTGACATAAACAAAAAAAAAATATTTTGTTTTGTTTTTATTAAGAAAGTACAAAAAATATTAATCACTAATTTATATTTAAGATTTGTATGCTGGTTCCAGTGTCAATCTCCGAGCAATTACTAATAGAGGGAGCGTGATAACGAGTTTGTAGGCGATTGTTGTGTTAGCAACATCTGTTGAGGAAGTGAGGAAGCGGGCACAAGGGGGAAGGTAAACATCCTTCTTGTTCAGTGGCGTATCATTTATCTATAAAAACACATATTGTCCAAACGTTTTAATTGTAAAAAAAAACTAAAAAATTTGCTAATTTTAAAATAAATACCGTCTTATATGTGTCTAATGCAGGAAATGAAACAAAATCACTGTAAAGGTCTAATTTTTTCAAGTGAAGAATAAAACCTTAAAATCAATTTTAATATAAATAAATACAGGAGTGAATAGTTTCGGCCTTACAGGAACATCTTCAGGCCTGTAATACAATAATCTTTAATTATTATAATAGGTTGGTCACTTACGAATAACATTAAATAGTATAAACCATAAAAATGGATCCATATTGTAGCGTTACAGCATTATAGAATTAAAGCTGTGAAAATAAAAGAGCAGTGCAAACTTAACTAAAAATAAGAAAACTGAGTACGGAATCTACAAGAGAAGAGGTGAGAATGAGCAATTACGAATGCATTTAAATTGCTCGGTATAACAAATAAAGCTGATAATGTAGTGGTATAGTCCCCGTCAAAGAAGGTCTGTATATGTTAAAGAGGACGGCGTTTTCTCTGTAAATCTGGAGAATGTAAGGATGGAGGAAAGACGAATCTTGCTGGCTCAGGTGGCTAGAAAAAGGAGCGTGTAGATGAAAGCTCCAGTAAATATCGTCACTTTTTTATTCACTCACCGTTTCGGCTTTATCTTCGAAATTCATTTTCAAAAGGAAATAAAAGTAATCATTCAAACAAGCATATAATAAAACAACATTATACAACAATTCATTATATTTAATAAGCTAATAAACGTTTGTTTCAATAAAAAAAAAACATATATGTGAATATAAAAAATATATAAATAGATAAGATTAATATCAAAATCAATTTGAAAATACAACAGATAATAAAATGAAATAAATTAATACAAGTACAAATAGCAGTTAATAACATACCTTCTAAAAGTAACACATTTTAAGTAGATAAATGTTTAAAGAGTTTATTTCTGAACATAACTAATCTAACGTTTTTCCCCTTTTTAATATTATTATGAGGGTTTTTGTAGTTGAAATGAAAATTATAATTTATTTTGGTCCTAATAAAAATTTAAACATAGGTTATCAAAGAGTAAAATACATAATAGAACTTCATAATCTTAAATCGTTATCAAAAATTAGTAATGGTAAAACTTCAAACAATAATTAGATTCTTAAACAAATTTCTAGTTTTTGTTTTGCAAAAGACTTTTTTGCCTTCTTCGGTTGCCTCTGCCATTTTTTTTTAGTGGGAGAATTTTCCTATGAAAACCAGTAGTACCATCAATTGGTTGGTAAAATTTTGATATTTTGTGTCTGGTAAGTCTTGTTAAACTTTCTTCTTAGGAAGCTGTAACCTTATGGAGAATAAAAATTTAATGTTAGATCAAAAGCTCTTAATTGAGAATTATATTTGTAAAGGCCGTTTTAATAATATTTTGCAAAAGTTCTTGGAATCGTTGTTAACAGAAACCTGCAAAAATATATCATTTTATTCCTAAAATATAAGATATCACACAATGCACATTCATATAATATCATTGTGCTAGAAAAATACTAGGTAGGTACTGAGACAATTTAAAAAAAGTATTTCGAGAAACTCAACTTTTAATGTCATCATTGTACTTTTTTATTGCTAAATTATTAATAATGTCATTTTGTGTAGTTCGTTGTGATTTGTATAATATATATTATAAAAACCTATCGTCAATGTTAATGTGCCAAGTTTTTTTAATAATTATGTCCTTGTTATAGTAAAAACACATTTAAACACATTTTTAAAGTTTTCTGGATTTCTGCTTTAAATTATCGTACAATTGAACTGACTAATTGTGTGTTTAAGTAAAGGTATATCTCTTTTTACTTTCCTATCTGTATACAGATATAAGGAAAGTATAGGAATCATGATTTTTTTCGACCTCGAGTTTTCGACGGATTTTTACGTTTTGAGGTCCCCTGAATCCGTTTTGACTATTTTCGCGATGATGTCTGTGTGTGTGTGTGTGTGTGTCTGTGTGTGTGTGTGTGTGTGTGTGTGTGTGTGTGTGTGTGTGTGTGTGTGTGTGTGTGTGTGTGTGTGTGTGTGTGTGTGTGTGTGTGTGTGTGTGTGTGTGTGTGTGTGTGTGTGTGTGTGTGTGTGTGTGTGTGTGTGTGTGTGTGTGTGTGTGTGTGTGTGTGTGTGTGTGTGTGTGTGTGTGTGTGTGTGTGTGTGTGTGTGTGTGTGTGTGTGTGTGTGTGTGTGTGTGTGTGTGTGTGTGTGTGTGTCTGTATAACGCATAACTCATGAACCAATACACGGAAAAGCACCAAATTTCAAACTTAAGCTTTGTTCCAGCGTCTAATGAGCTGATTAGATTTTGGGCAGAGTCGGAACATCTGGGGGGGTACTTTATAGGTGGTCATTTTTATATTTTATGGAATATATCTGTTATTTACGTTTGGGGAAGAAAATTCTTCAAATGAAAGTTACTTCTTATTTTATTATCTATAATTTTTGTTATATACAAAATTTTCCTAAAATGGTCCGTATTCGCGAAATTTGACAAAATGTAAAAAAATATCTTTTTTTATAAAATATTGTTCAAACAAAAGTTGTTTGTAATATAATTCTCTATAATTTTTGTTTTATAGATAATTTTCTCTAAAATGGACCGTATTCGAGATATTTTGAGAAAATGTGTAAATTTCGAAATTTGAAGAAAACTCAAAAACGGATAAAGAAAAAAACATTAAATTTTAAACTTAAGTTTTATTTCGGCCTGACGTGAATTGATTAGATTTTGGACAAAGTCGGAACATCTGGGGGGGCTACTTTATGGGAGGCCGTTTTTATTATTTTATTTTGGAAATTAATATCTGTTATTTATGTTTGGAGAAAAAAACTGTTCAAATAAAAGTTACTTCTAATATTATTATATATAATTTATGTTTTATGTAAAAATTTCCTGAAATGGTCCGTATTCGAAAAATTTGACAAAATGTGCAAAATTCTGATTTTTATCAGACAAATTGTTGAAATAAAAGTTGTTTGCGATATCGATCTCTATAATATTTGTTCATACAAGATTTTTTTAAAATGGCACCGATAATGGAAAAAATTGTAGGAAAAGTGCTAAATTTAAATTTATCATTATTTTCATTTTCAATGAATATCTATAGAAAAATGTTTCGCGGTAGATGTATGTGGACAATGTATATATTTAGTTTATCCTCTAAACATTTATAGAGATGCTGCAATAGGTTGTACAAAATAACCGGAAAAAGCCTGTAATAACTAGATATGAAAGTCATGTGATGGGACACATCAGATTTTTTGTTATAACAGTCTTTGTATATTGTTCTAACTTTTTAGATAATCAGAGAAAACAGTAAGACATCTTAATATATCCTATTTCACCAACAAAAATGTAGAATAATTATTAATCTCACATCAAACGAAAAAAAGTCATTTTAGGATGTCCTAATAGGTTTTAATTTAAAAACTAAATAAAATGTATATTGCAAATGTGTTTAAATTAATGAATGTTTTTATACCTGACTATAGCACCAGACAAACGTTTTTATAGATCATAATGATCTGCATAACTCAAAATAGTCAAAATCCACATTATTTAAATTGTTCTAGTATTGTTTGAGCATAACGATGTAAACTCCAATAATAAATATTCACATTTTTTTGGGACGTTTTTTAAGGAAATTAAAAAAAAACATGAATAATGTGATTCTTGTATCTATATAATATAGTTCATTAAGTAGTGATTTAGAAGCAAATTATGTTCTATTTATAGAATAAAAAATCTCTCATAATATCTAAATATTTATATTTTGGACAGGAAGACTATTTTATGTTTTTGGCTCTGAATAGTTTTCTTAATAATTTTAAAACCTTCCTTAGCTCTTTTGGGATATTCCATGCATATCTTAGAAGTTCATTTTGTTTAAACCTAAAACAAATTAAGTACAAAAAATTAAAATTTAAACAATACACAAAATTAGTCTTTTAGATTAGTTAAAAAAAAGTGTCAACAAAAAAATGGCTATGCCTTTTTCCTTAAACATTCTTTTTGAAAGAAACTTAAGTTTCTCTACTTACTTGATGTTTTAGTATTTTAGTAGCAGATGAATATAGTGTAGAAGTAGTGACAGGATTGATTATTATACTTCTTTCGTCGAAATTGCATTTTTTTTTAATATTTTCCTCCCCTGAGGTTTGTAATAAAAATGTTCACTAGCATAAAAAGTTATTCAGGTGGTCACTTGTTGAATTCCTATATTTTAGAACCATGAATTTCTTTCTCATATCAAGAAAAGGAAACCTAAAAAAAATAACTATAATCTTTACAAAGATGTGATATTAAAATAATAATAATAAGTAATTAACCTTTACTATAATCATTATGAGATGGATGAAGACGAACTTAGCTGGAGTTTACTTGCTCTTAATTTTAATTTTTCGATAAGAAAATAAGAAAGTTTAATTGCAAATTAAAGGTGATTGCCTAATGCACCGCCTCTGATAATTAGGTTGTGTCTGTACTTACTTATGATATTATCTTGAAGAAGCATTTTCAACAGGCCTTTTACACATAAAGCATGTTTTCACCATATTATTAGAGATAATAAATCTTAAATATACATTTACAACCCTTACAACGTTATAAATAATAACTTAGCAACGCTGATTAAATAAGCCAATTACAGAAGAGGTATTTTCCCCCTCGGGGGGAGTAGATGTTGCTAACAAAATTTAGCGCAGGGAAGGGGGGAAGACTCCCTCTAGTAGTAATTGCTCGGAGGTGTCAATGCTATGTTACTCCTGTCGCGAACTGTTTTCACAGTCATTTCTGAAAAGTCTACCTGAGAGTACGATGTTTTATAAAAAATTGTAAATGGATCATTCTTTTCACTTTTTATAATCCTGATATTGTTTAAATTTTCGCCTCCAACAAGATTTCCAATCTTCGAATTTAAAAGTTTTAGATCGAAAAAATCCTTAAAGGTTAGCTCCTTTACTTGAAATGTTTGCCAGTTTTTTTTGCACCTTGAATTAAAGTTGTGTACTCGCTAGGGGCTTGATTTTAAGTAACGCTTTGCTTGCCGTTCGATTACAGAATGGGCACAATCGCCCTCGTTCTGAGTATGTCCTGTTACAAGGAATTTATGGCATATCGATTTAATATTGGAATACTTTTTTAGTGCATACATGTACATAGAAATTATCTACTTATTTTTTTGCTGGTCAGCGCAATTATCTGAGAAAAAACGAATTCAAGATCATCGTCAGGTCTATTTGTGCATGTTTGCTCTATACAGCTCAGCAAGCAGGATCCAATCTCATTTGCCCCTCGATTGCCAGATGTCTCATCCAAGACATTCGTCTAATTTTGCGTTTCCTTTCATTTCATAGATTGTAAAATTCAAAACATTTAATTGACTTGTAATAGAAAAGGGACACATTTCCCTTAGGACATGTAGTTGTTGCTAATTCTTATTTTATCGTTGTTTTTTTTTTTCAAACGTAACAAATCCTTTTCCATGATGTGATTTTCATATTAGGTCATTAGTTCCTCTTTTTGAGTGTCTGAGGCATTTTCATAGGAAACACGAAACGCACATTGGTCAGCTAGCGATTTACCAACTTCTATGTATTCTCGTGTAATGGTTTTCGATCCGAGGAATGCTATTTATGTGACGTATCATTTCTTTTCTAATGTTTTCATCAAGTTTTGAGTGCCTTTGATGTCTTCCTCTACGAACATTTTTTAATATTCTAACTTCCGAGCGCTTTTCCACAACTGTACGAATTGGTCTGTCTGTGATAGCCAATGTAGATTTATAGTTTCATTTAACGTGAAATAAAATCCATTATTATCGCTTAACTTCATGGGCATAGTACTGATATCTGGGTTTCATTGCAACCATACAGGAGGATATAAAGTTGCGCTGTTTATCAGCATCACCAAGACCCCAGTATTCTTGAAAAATCTATTAAGAGAACATTTGGTATATTTAAGTAGCATTTAAGCCTACATGTATTGTTGCAAAGGGCTCCCATAGTTCTTTCATTCATTGGTTTATTAGTTGTAGACGATACGTATGCTTTTCCTTGATCTTTTAACTTTTTCGCCAAATTTTTCTTCCATGTTGATTTATCAGCTTTACGTTTTCTAAAAGTAGGTTATATTATTAGTTGTTTTTACGTGTTATCTAAAAAATGCAATTTTTTGAGTTATTACCTTCTTCTATAAAGGGAGTGATATATAGTCAGGAAGGAGGAATCCTAAATGACCTTGGAATCGCGATGTTATCTAATTTTGACAGTGAACTAGACGAATTCTATTTGTGTTCGTTTTTGTAAATAACTTTGTAATAAATTATATAGGGCGCATCACATTCATACAATAAACTTCTATTATACGAAAAAAACGCACATGATATAGTTAGTAAAGAGTTTATTTACTTATGTACTTCAACCGGATCACAATCTGCTTTAAAATGACGTGAACACAAAAAATTAAGATATTTTGGCTCACAATTTGTTTGTTGCATGAACTCAAGCCATAACTATGTTTTTTGAGATTCTTTAGGAAATCTGAAAATTGTCTACCTGGGATTAATTTATATAATTTGTAAATCTAGAATCTTCAAGAAAATTGTTTACTTGCAATCAATTTATAAATCTAAATTGAACAATAATTTATTCATTTTAACAACCTCATAAATATCTTAAAATTGCATAAAAGAATTGTTAAAATAAAAGTATGTATACCCTATAAACCATGAGACTACGCCTATGAGCACAGTTAAGCATAGACGCACTTACCATGTTTGTTTACAAATTTAAAACATTAAAAATTTTAAAAATCTTTAATGTGGTTAAAATTGAGAAAACCAAATACTTGTTTATGAAATGTAGATTATTCCTTTCTACTTTTAGCTGTGCTGCTATATTCATAAAACGAACAACTCACCATATTGTCTTGTTTGTCTTTTAACGCGAAAAAATTTAAAATTAACAGCAATACTAAATAACAAATACTAACACTAAACGCTTTTTAAAAATGTCTACAAAACATACGCTTGATAAAAGTTTAAATTAACACATAAAATATCCAAATTATTAACAAATTTTAATCACTAAAATCCATAATACAACATGACTACCACTTCCGTTAGATCGTTTAAATTAACGCGGACATAACATGTTCCTTTTCCTGACTATATATATTCTAAGAAATTTATCATGGAATTATTTAAAGCCAGGATTTACCCTTCCTTCTATTGCTGTCAATACAATGAAAGATTTTTCTCAGGAGTCAATTATTTTTGTTCATTCCTCATTCTAAAACATGACATTTTTATCACCTCCTCAATAAGAGTATCTGTTACACCCGTGTAAAATAAAATCCTTGTCCAGGATAAACAAACGTTTATTCCAATAAAATTGCAGCAATAAATCCTCGTCTGCCCCCTTCGCCCCCTCGAACTCATCTAAAACAAATTACACCTATCGATTGGCGGTGGTGAATTTACTTGTTAAAGCGTTGTTATGGCAACCGCCCACCTTTCTCAGATAAAAGCCGAGATCCTTATCGGAAATAACTGAGAAACCACCTGTTTGCCTACTACGATCCTACGAAGAGAAAAGGTAAGCAAGATTATTAGCAATTATCTATCCAGAGTGCCGGGGGAAAAAGCAGAATAATTCGTTGTTTATGGGATTGGCGATGATCCGGTAGTTATAGGGTTAATAATAACGGAGTTTTTTTTTTATTTAATTGTATTAAATTGTTCGTGTTGAAGTTAATGGTTGTTTCGCATGTGTTGCCTTTTTTTACTATTTATACGATTGATTGTTGTTTATTGAATTTTTCTTAATGACGGTACAATAAATTATTAATATATATATATATATATATATATATATATATATATATATATATATATATATATATATATATATATATATTCATATAAAATTAGCGAATACTCTGTATAATCTCATACTATTCGGTATTGTTATAATGGGAAAAGCGAGGGCCATTCAAATATAAAATATAATAAAGAGAATTCCATTTAAATAAGCCTAACTTTAATATGTTTCACTTTTTTGGAGAACCCTGTATGACTAAAATTATTTTTAAATTATCTTTTCGGACATATATCTCGTGAAAACAAATAATTTTGGCTTTACAGACCGAAGCGTTACCTTACAAGGTTCATTTTGTAAAATTTTAAATAGATATATGTATAAAGACTTTCTGATCTTTTTTTTAGAGAAAATAAAATATTAAAAAGTTCCTAGGGAGAAACGTTTATATTCGTAAAAAGTATTTATTATTAAAATTAAAACCAATAATTACAAAATGTGGCAGTAACTTAAATGTCATTCGCAAATAAACATATTTTTTAACCATATTTGTTAATAATATATCGAATTATTTATTTAATTAAATTTCAAAACGCTCGTAAAAAAATTGTATTTATTCCGGTCCTGTTCTACTTCAACTGTTACAATAATACAAATAATTTAATAGCGCCATCTTTAAAATTACTTTGAACTTCTTACTGCACAGATTCCTTCTAACTGTGGTTAGGGCAGACCCCACTTTTGATCTGCATTGTCCCTAGCTGATTAGGTCAATTAATAATAAGCTTTTATTTAAAACCAAGATTTCAGGAAAACCAAACATTGTTTTGAAGTGAGATTTGTTTCATTTATTTCTTGTACCAATAATTGACACCCCTGTCAATGACTGAAACCAAAAGGCTGTTAGATCTTATATTTAAATGGTATATTGCAGACTTTTTAGACAGTATTACAACAGTGTATATCAGTATTTGCTTGTGAACCAGTGATTGACAGGGTATGTCAATCTGGAACATACTGGTTTTGTTTGTTCCAATTATTGACACTTTAACAAAAGTGAGGTTTTAGGATTTGCATGCATAAAAACCAGTAAAAACCCATCAGTTTTGTTTAATACACCCCCAGGAATAGTTTAAATAAAGTTAACATGAAGTGATAAGAAGTAGATATATTCAATTTGGTATACTGACCTTATGAAATGTCTTAAAATAATAAACAAAAAAATATAGAGTACCCAGTATAGTAAAAAGTTAGTAAAATAAAAACTAAACAATTGTATTTAACTGTATATTAATCACTAAAGAATTCTACTCCATTTTTGGAAGGTTCTTTGGTTCACCATATAATTGGACTAAAAGAATTAAAAATGTATTCTAATTTAAAAAACAAGATACAATTAAAATAGGTACTTGATTAAATTAATTTTTTTATGGAATTATAAAATGTGGATCCTCAAAAATAAATTAAATTTTCGTAATATTCTTATTTCCGAATTTTCTTATAATTTGCCTACACTATTGGAACAAATTCATCTAATAATTAATGATGTAGTAAATCTTTGATGTCAAAGTTCATTATGACCAACAGAATAAATAATCACTGTATTTAATGAGTAAATATGTCTTAGCAAATCAAAAATAAATATTATTACGTTTTATTATATTTGTATCTCTTATTTCCGATTTAGAATAATGGAAAATGGAGGAAATGGAAAGAAAATAACATCGTTATGGAATATAAAGGATGTGAATATAAAAGGAACGTGGAGTGTTATAAAAAAATTTAAATATGAAGACTTGGTTGGATTTCTTTATCAACCCAGGGATCCTTCGAGTTTAGGAGTAATACGATTTTTGTTTGGTGAGTAAAATGTTTAAATATCAATATACAGGGTGGTCTATAACAGTTACAATGTTTAAAAAAATTAGTAGAGCTTATGGTTGTTGTCTTTGAGTATATAGATTGTCACCAAAAGGGATGAAAAATATATTTTTTGTATCTGGTCTTAAATTCATTTGTAAATATTGTACAAATAACTTAATAATATAGAATGTTTTACAAAATTATAAAATAATAAAGGTTAAAAGACAAATAGGTTAATATAAATAAATGGACATAACTTTTGATTCTACTATTGTGAATTTGTTATTTTTCTTTTGATTTATAATAAGTAAGAAGGTTTTAAGTTTTTTTATATATAAGTTTATTGAATGTCAAATTTAATTTCAGATGATAAAGCAATACTAAATTCATCCAAAATTGTTTTTACAAATAGATTACTAAATTCTAAAATTAAAAAAAAACAGATTGTTTCATTTATAAAAAACTGGCGTATTTATTTAGAATAGCGAACAGTGTTTTTTAAACCTAAGAAAGAACTATTACGTTATCAAAATCAACAAAGTAAGTAATATTTGCAAAATTATTAATACCTACTATCTGTCGCAAATGAAATGTCAAGAGGAAGGTTAAAAATATTTATAAAAAAAGGAAATGACTCGTAGAATTCGTTAAATATCTTCCATCAAAAAAGCCGGCTGACTTTCACTGGAACAACGTACACAAAGCACATCCATAAATGTGGCTCGAAGGACCAAAATGGTTTTTATATTTAAATTTAATTAAGTGGACTGTATTTTCTAACAACAGGTGCCGTCAGTGGCGTGTTAGAATATTCAACAACTTTGCTTCGTGTACATCAAAATTACTGACGTCAGTTTCGGTGAAATTGTAATACACACACTATTTGTCACAAAAAACGATTTTCGATGAGATTTCTGTCAACATTTGGTAAAGTAACGTTAAAATCCAGAATCCATTTTATTACAAATATATTTTATTTTTGCGTTTTGTTTTGATAGAAAAAAGGACCAACCCGTGACAACATTTTTCGTAAAAAAATACTTACTTTACTGCAATTGCCATATCACGTGATCTATTCCACTAGACTGACTATTTTATAGGGTGGAAATTGTTGACAGTTGATAAAACAAACAATAAATTACCACTGTGGGGTTATTTTAAAACTCAAGAGAAAGTGAATTATTTCAACATTTTTATTAGAAATTTTATACGTCAACGTGGAAACAATATTTTTAAAGAATTAAAGTTTAAAAGTAAAATATTTTTGTTCAAAATACTCTCCCCTCTCTTTGTAACACCACTGGCCAAAGCCAGACTTACATGAGAAGCAAACAGCGTTTACATTTGGGTTGCTTCGAGTGTACCTATTTGTAAACCTAATTTATTTTGTAGGTTTTTTAATGCTATTGGACTTATCAGAAGAAAGAGGTGGAGCAGACATAGATACAAGATGGGGAGATCCAAAAGATTGTCATTTCCCGTTATTTTCCTCTTTGACCAATCCAGGATATGTCAAAATTTCCTTTGTTTATTTATTAATGTGGTTAGGTAGGTTAATCGTCTATTTTTCTTATAAAAACAATTAAGGTCTCTAATATTTAATGTTTGTATAAATTTGTCAAACTATATACGTTTGTAAATTTTTCAGGTTGTTGTGGAATAATGTTGGGCTACAAATTCAGAATAAGCATTTTCCTATTTGGAATTCCCTATTGGTACCTTCTCCTATTGGATAAGTCATTCTGGAACAACCACAGCTATCTGTTTGGAATCGTCACTATTTTATTGATGGGCTCATCGGCAAACCATTTTTTGTAAGTTAAAAACTGTAATAAAATCAAGATAATACGTCATAATAATTTAGGAAACAAGACACTTTTGTACTTGTAGGAAATTCACTCTCACGTTCTGTTAATAGTAACAAAATTGTGTAATTTTAAAGATTAAAAATGTCGACCCCGAAACTAGTCACTTGTTGTAGGTTAGAAAGTAACGAGATGTGTTGAGATATTGGTACTAAAGCGAGAACAAAACAAAGTGTGTTTTACTCGATGCTCGAGTGAAACATTTTTTTAAATTTGATTGATATAATTGCAATTTTACTTCTTTTTTCAGGTCGATTGACAGCTATATCGATCCATCAATACGAAACGCTGATGTGCCATATTGGAATTATTTTATTTTAAAATACCAGTTTTTTCTGTTATATTTTTTGGCTGGTCTCAAAAAAACAGATATGGAATGGTTGGAAGGCTATTCAATGAGCCATTTGGGAGAGCATTGGGTTTTTTCTCCCTTTAGGTATGAATAAAAATATTCATTCTGTGATTTCTTCCAATTTAAAAAAATGTTTTTTAATTTTTTAGATTTTTGTTGTCCTCTGAACAAATTGATTACCTTATAGTACATTGGTTCGGATTTTTATTGGATTTAACAATAGGATTTTGGATGTTGATAGAAATTACCAGACCCGTTGCAATGTTATTTTGCGCCTCTTTCCATTTGATGAATTCTAGACTTTTCAGCATCGGTAAGTCAACATAAATTATTTTGTGGTTTAGTTGTTATTAATACCTACTACGTGATGTTTCACACGCATTAAAGAGGCAATATATTTAGCTTGTTAGTCTGTTTGTTAGCCATTTTTTAAGCAATTTGGTTTCTTATTCGATATACAAATGGAATTAAAATGTAGGCTTAGTATTTTGGTATTATTTTCATCTCTACTAAATGATCTTAAGTATATTTTATAGATATTTAAATAAATCTTGCATATTAAGTTATTTCGAGGAAATTAAATGTCAAAATTAGATTCTTTTGGGTGTTAGTCAATTGGAATTAGGTTTTTAATGCGTAGAGAAATAGAAATCCTGATAAAAATAAAAACTTTGACTTCTTTTGACACAATTTCACTATGAACAGAGATGAGAATGATCGGAAGCAGGCATTATATATACATATATACATTTTTCGGCGTCCTTTCCCAGTTTACCCATAAACGATGCGTTTTTATAAAAAAAATTACTAGACTTTTTTGAAGAACAATAATTTTCTATCGATTATGTGAGGATTATGTAGCTGAGTCGCTGTCTGCCTTGTAATTTGAGGGTGTGTCCTACTAATGTTCTAGAATCAACGAGAGTGAAATTTATTAAATTATTTTGTAGTTTGTTTGTTATTAATACTTACTACGTGATGTTTCACACGCGTTGAAGAGGCAATATATTTAGCTTGCTAGTCTTTTTCTTATTTCTTTAGCAATTTTGTTCTATACAAAAGGAATTAAAACGTGGTCTACCTGTAGCCTTGCTTAGGCTCAGTATTTTGATATTATTTTCATCTCTACTAAATAATCTTGAAAATATTTTATAGATAAGTAGCTAAATCTTGGATTTCGAGGAAATGTCTGGTATAAATAAATTTGATAAAATATTTCGATATGAACGTTAATTAAAACTTTTGTGTCAACGTTATAATTGTTCTGGGTTTTATAATAGTTAGTAAACTGGAAGTTTTTAATTCAGATTCGACACAGGTATTTCAAAATGTGTTCATAATTACGTTATGGTTTCCCATTAATTAAAATCAAACACCCAAAGCCTAATGAGCTAACTTTTGTTAAAAGTATCTCAAAATGTTCGTATATAAAACAGTAACACTGTTTCAGTACCAGGGTTATTCATAATTCAGTACACAATAGAAAAGGATGAATGGAAAAGAATAGAAATCTAAAAAAATCGATATAGAATTTATAAAAACAGGGAACTCATTTGTACTTGTAAAAATTAAAAATTGAAACCAACAAACCGAAAAAAAACTCTTTTTTACCTTCGATATTCCTCTTGATCCCACCGGAACTCTCATTTCGCATCCGCCAGGTTATGTTTATCGTCATTGAACGATAATAATTTGCTGCTTTTAAAATGGTCCAGTTAAACAAACCAAAAGGACATTATTTATTATTTCCAATCAAGGGGGACCTTTTTTTTATTACTTAAATACGATTCTATACAACACCGTTTTGAATATTCATAAACTTATTTAGGATATGTCATCTTTAACTTCTAAAATACTCAGATACCAATTTTAGTCGAAATCTTTCAATGTATACAGGGTGTATCAATGAAAAGTCCCAGGCCGAATATTTTGGTAAAAAATAGAGATATTTTAATTCTGTAGAAACCAGTTTGCAAAATACTAAGAGAGCTTCAGTACCAGATACAAACTGATTTTAAATAAATCAATATGTAGATGGCGCTGCGCTCAATAATTTTTTTTCGATGGGAAGATCTTTTTTATGTAGCGCTTTTTGTAAAAGATTAATTTTTAAACAGATTTTGCTCTATAAACTAATTCGATAAATATAGCCATTTTTGATACACAGAGTGGGCCACTAAAAACAGTTCCACTTTGTTATTTGGCATTATTCATTTTATTTTAAGAAAATGCTAAAACAGGTCGATTTTTAATTGAACACATCTGTCATATGTCAACCCCCTTCATCATGCTTCTTCAACCCCTTAATTTTAAATAGGAATAGTACCATGTATACATAATTAGATTCAAAAATATGACTGCTTATTGGGTTATTTTTAATTTATCGCCCTCTAGCGGAATAAAAAACTAATACGTATTATAAAGTTTTATTTTATGAGGCACAATAAATGGTTTTGTTATTGGCCCACACATGTAGCAGAACTGGTGCACGTTATCTGCAATTTTTGCAAAATGATTTACCAGAACCGTTACAGAATTTACTAATTCAGTTAGACATGATGTGGTTCCACGAAGATGGAGCAGGAAAGATGGGGAAATCAAAAATATGACGGTTTTTGCGATACTTTTAATTTTAGCGGGATAAAAAACTAACTGTAACACTTCATTTGAAAGGTAATTTATTTACGAATTCAATGCATTAATATAAATATCTTTATATTGCACTTGCAATAGTTTGAAAATTAGTCATACATTAGTTTTAACATTATTACTAACTTTATTGTGTTGCAAGTGCAGTATGAAGATGTTTAGATTAATGTTATGTAATCCATTGAATTAGTAAAAAAAATAGCTTTCATATGAAGTGTCACACTTTATAATACGTAATCATTTCTTATTACGCTAGAGGGCGCCAATATTAAAAGTTCATATTTCTGATTCTCACATAAAATTACCTTTTCAATGACTTGTCCTATATAGTACATTTCATATTTAAAATTAAGGGCTTAGAGAAGTGAATAGAAAACAAATGTTTGTATTGTAAAAATGTGTTCAATTTGGAATAAAAATCGATTTATTTTAGCATTTTTTAAAAATGCGATGAATAAGGCCAAATAACAGGGTGAAACTGTTTTTAGTCGCGCACTCTGTATATGGAAAAATTTCTAGATTAATCGAATTAGTTTTCTAAAGCCCCAACAATTTCCCCTATCGTAACAATTTTTCTTAATTCCCCTACAATTTTCCCCCATTTTTGCAAAATTACTCGTTCCCCCCACAAATCCCCCTTATTTCTTCACAATTTTCCCAAATTCCTCCATAATTCTCCACAATATTCTCAAAGTCCTACACAATTTCGCAATCATTACAATTTCTCCCAATTCCTGCCATAATTTGACTTAATTTCCCCCAAAATTCCCTCACGCCACAACAATTTAATTCCCCAAAATGCCCCATCCTCGCACAATTTTCCCAAAATTTCTCCTATTGCAACAATTTTTCTCAATTCCCCTTACAAATTTCCCCCATTTTTTGCAAAATTCCTCGTTCCCGTTACAAATCCCCCTCATTTTCTTACAATTTACCCAAATTCTCCCACAATTCTCCACAATGTTCTCAAAGTCCTACACAATTCCGCAATTATCATAATTTCCCCCAATTTCTGCAATAATTTTACTTAATTTTCCCCAAAATTCCCTTACGACACAACAATTTTTTCCCTAATCCCCTAAAATTCCCCATCTTCGCACAATTTTCCCAAAATTTGCCCTACACAATTCCACACAATTTTACCTTCCACAACTTCCCCTATTGCAACAATTTTTCTCAATTCTCCTTACAAATTTCTCCCATTTTTTGCAAAATTCCTTGTTCCCGTTACAAATCCCCCTCATTTTCTTACAATTTACCCAAATTCTCCCACAATTCTTCACAATGTTCTCAAAGTCCTACACAATTCCGCAATTATCATAATTTCCCCCAATTTCTGCAATAATTTTACTTAATTTTCCCCAAAATTCCCTTACGACACAACAATTTTTTCCCTAATCCCCTAAAATTCCCCATCTTCGCACAATTTTCCCAAAATTTGCCCTACACAATTCCACACAATTTTACCTTCCACAACTTCCCCTATTGCAACAATTTTTCTCAATTCTCCTTACAAATTTCTCCCATTTTTTGCAAAATTCCTTGTTCTCGTTACAAATCCCCCTCATTTTCTTACAATTTACCCAAATTCTCCCACAATTCTTCACAATGTTCTCAAAGTCCTACACAATTCCGCAATTATCATAATTTCCCCCAATTTCTGCAATAATTTTACTTAATTTTCCCCAAAATTCCCTTACGACACAACAATTTTTTCCCTAATCCCCCAAAATTCCCCATCTTCGCACAATTTTTCCAAAATTTGCCCTACACAATTCCACAAAATTTTACCTTCCACAACTTCCCCTATTGCAACAATTTTTCTCAATTCTCCTGACAAATTTCTCCCATTTTTTGCAAAATTCCTCGTTCCCGTTACAAATCCCCCTCATTTTCTTACAATTTACCCAAATTCTCCCACAATTCTCCACAATGTTCTCAAAGTCCTACACAATTCCGCAATTATCATAATTTCCCCCAATTTCTGCAATAATTTTACTTAATTTTCCCCAAAATTCCCTTACGACACAACAATTTTTTCCCTAATCCCCTAAAATTCCCCATCTTCGCACAATTTTCCCAAAATTTGTCCTACACAATTCCACACAATTTTACCTTCCACAACTTCCCCTATTGCAACAATTTTTCTCAATTCTCCTTACAAATTTCCCCCATTTTTTTGCAAAATTTCTCGTTCCCGTTACAAATCCCTCTCAATTCCACACAATTTTCCCAAATTCTCCCACAATTTTCCACAATTATCTCAAAGTCCTACACAATTTCCCCCAATTCCTGTCATAATTTTACTTAATTTCCCCCATAATTCCCTCACGCCACCACATTTTTTCCCCTAATCCCCCAAAATGCCTCATCCTCGCAGAATTTTCTCTACCAATTTTCCCCCAATATCTCCTCATTTCGTTTATTAATTTCCTTCATTCCCCACTTTATAGAAAAAAATCTGTTTAAAAATGCATCTTTTACAAGATGAGCTACATAAGAAAGATCCTAATAAAATCTGGAAAGACGTCTTTTTCATGATTGTAATACTTTCTTCTAACCGAAGAATCTCACAAATTTCTTTACAATTCCACACATTTTTTTAGAGTCCCCCGCAATTTTCCCTATCGTAACTATTTTTCTGAATTCCCCCTACAACTTTCTCCCATTTTTTGCAAAATTCCTCATTCCCCTCTCAAATCCCTCTCATTTTCTAACAATTTTCCCAAATTATCCACACTTTTTTCAAAGTCCTCCATAATTCTGTAATCACCACAATTTTTTCCAATTGTAGCCATAATTTTACTTAATTTCTCCCAAAATTCCCTCACGCCACCACAAGTTTTTCCCCTACTCCCCCAAAACTTCTCCATCCCCGCACAATTTTCCCCACAATTCTCCACAATTTTCTTAAAGTCCTACACAACTCCGCAATAATTACAATTTCCCCCAAATCCTACCATAATTTTACTTAATTTCCCCTAAAATTCCCTCATGCAACCACAATTTTTTCCCTAATGTCCCAAAATTCCCCCATCTCTGCACAATTTTCCCAAAATTTCCACCACCAATTTTCCCCTAATATTTCCTCATTTCGGCCACAAATTTCCCACATTTTCCTTTTTTATATAGAAATAAAAAAACATCATTGTTTTTTAGGTATGTTTCCCTATGTATGCCTAGCGACGATGCCGCTTTTTTGCGAAGAAACATGGCCGAAAAAGATACTTTCAGTATTTAGTAAGAAGGAATTGGATTCAGTACCTAGTCAGTCTTGTATTTATAAGACGTCTACAAAAGATAAACACCTACCGACGAGATCAAAATGGAAACAAAAAATTGTAACGATGTTACTTTTATATCACTGCGGGTTGCAACTATTTTTACCTTACTCTCATTTCATTACAAAAGTAAGTTTGAAGGCATTTAAACTATACATAGATACTTAAATTTTTATATCCCTTTCAGAAAACTTCATATTTAACATATTCATTCCAATATTCACTTTAATTTTACATGAACTCATTAAACATCCCTCGTATACAAAGCTTCAATTAAAAATCTATTTGGCAATTAAAGCCCGCCCGCTCTTGACCCAGCGTTTTAAAAATAATCCTTCGTCCTCCAGAGACAAAACAAACGAGCGCGTTGCAAACATGTCCTGGCGTTTTAACTTTGTTTTTTTTATTTTTTATTTCTTTATGTTTTTTTTTTCATCCTCTTGTGCGGAAACGAAACGAAACTTTGCAGCAAAAGGCATTAAAATTACATGATGCAGTAGATGTTTGCTTTATTTATCTAATTAGAGAATTAGAGTGGACGCTTCAATGTGAAAATGTTATTACTGTGGGGGCTCATTAATGGAAAAAGCTTTAGGAGAAAATATGTTCGCTAAAGAGGATAATATAATTATCTGATTTTAATTGGGATGTGAATTTTTTGAATTAGGTCTTACCTTTAGATTTTTGCTATCGGGGACCTGCACGCATTGACTCTAAAGGGTGTGGACTGTATTTAAGGGTTGGTGTTTGAATATTCCGGGAGGTGTTACCGAGTCAGTACCGAATTACAATTTTTAATATGTGTGTACTTTGAAGTAATCGCGCAAAAACGACAAGTAGGACAGTACTCTTTTGAGGAAATATAGTTATTATGATGATAATAATTACTTTAAAATTAAATATATTAAATGAGTGAAGAGTTATGTAAAAAGAATAATGTTCCAGGGTTACAACAATTGGACAAATGGATTATACGGTTATTCGTGGGATATGATGGTCCATTCCTGGGACACAGTATTAGTTGTAGTGAAAGTGATTGATAACAAAACAGGAAAAGAACTATTTGTAGACGATGACGCTTTTACGACCAATGACAGATGGAATAAGCATGCTGACATGTGCGTTCAGTATGCTCAATGTCTTAAAAGAAATTTAGAAACTACATATAATAACGGTGAGATTTTTTATTTATAAATTGGTTTTTGCGAATATTATCACCATTAACACTATTATTATTATCATCATCATCATCATTTTAATCCTTTTCTTAAAGTAACGTCGGTATTTTTCTCCATACTTTCATAAAAGCAACCAATATCCCGGAAGGTTTCCTTTGTCTTGTCTTTCTTAGTTTTTTTATCAAGCAGCATCCATACCAATTGCTGATCCCTAGTTGGTTTTCTTCATAAATGATCAAAGAAATATTAGAAGATTAGAAGTTAGATTAAGACGAAGGCCAAAAGGAAGAGGCTGAAGAAGATGAACCAAAGAATTCGAAATTCCATACCATTTATTGATCCCTAGTTCAGTCATTTTTTTAAGTTTTTATGAAAGTTTGGAGAAAATATTTTTGGTATATTTTCCAAATAAAACACAAAATTTTCAGTCGTTTTTTAATTTAATTTTTTATGAAAGGTTGGAGAAAATATTTTTGGTATAATTTCCAAATAAAACTAAATTTTTAGTCATTTTTTAATTTAATTATTTATGAAAGTTTGGAGAAAATATTTTTGGTATATTTTCCAAATAAAACATTACATTTTCAGTCATTTTTTAATTTAATTATTTATCAAAGTTTGGGACAATATTTTTGTTATATTTTCGAAATAAAACACAAAATTTTTAGTCATTTTTTAATTTAATTTTTTATGAAAGTTTGGAGAAAATATATTTGGTATATTTTCCAAATAAAACGCTAAATTTTCAGTAATTTTTTAATTTAATTTTTTATAAAAGTGTTGAGAAAATATTTTCGAAATAAAACACTAAATTTTCAGTCATTTTTTAATTTAATTATTTATGAAAGTTTGGGAAAATATTTGTGATATATTTTCGAAATAAAATACAAAATTTTTAGTCATTTTTTAATTTAATTTTTTATGAAAGTTTGGAGGAAATATTTTTGGTATATTTTCCAAATAAAACACTAAATTTTCAGTCATTTTTCAATTTAATTATTTATGAAAATTTGGAAAAAATATTTTTGGTATATTTTCCAAATAAAACACTAAATTTTCAGTCATTTTTCAATTTAATTTTTTATGAAAGTTTGGAGAAAATATTTTTGGTATATTTTCCAAATAAAACGCTAAATTTTCATTAATTTTTTAATTTATTTTTTTATGAAAGTTTGGAGAAAATATTTTTGATATATTTTCCAAAAAAATCAACAAATTTTCAGTAATTTTTTATAAAAGTTTGGAGAAAATATTTTTGGCATATTTTTCAAATAAAACACAAAATTTTCAGTCACTTTTTAATTTAATTAATTATGAAAGTTTGGAGAAAATATATTTGGTATATTTTCCAAATAAAACACTAAATTTTCAGTAATTTTTTAATTTAATTTTTTATAAAAGTGTTGAGAAAATATTTTCGAAATAAAACACTAAATTTTCAGTCATTTTTTAATTTAATTATTTATGAAAGTTTGGGAAAATATTTTTGATATATTTTCGAAATAAAACACAAAATTTTTAGTCATTTTTTAATTTAATTTTTTATGAAAGTTTGGAGGAAATATTTTTGGTATTTTTTCCAAATTAAACACTAAATTTTCAGTCATTTTTCAATTTAATTATTTATGAAAATTTGGAGAAAATATTTTTGGTATATTTTCCAAATAAAACTAAATTTTTAGTCATTTTTTAATTTAAGTATTTATGAAAGTTTGGAGAAAATATTTTTGGTATAGTTTCCAAATAAAATACTAAATTTTCAGTCATTTTTTAATTTAATTATTTACGAAAGTTTGTAGAAAATATTTTCGGTATATTTTCCAAATAAATCACTATTTTTTTGAAAGTTTGGAGAAAATATTATTGGTATATTAATGATCCCTAGTTGGTTTTTCTTCGTGAACCATTAAAGAAATATTAAAAGTTTAATGGTATGGAAACATATAGAAGCCAAGAAAGATGTGAATATCGTTAAAAATAAAGATGTAGTAGAAGAGGAAGGGAAGAAAAAGAAGAACCATACTAATTGCTGGTCACCTAGTAATAGAAACCAAAATAAGAGGGAGAGAATAGAGTTAAATAGAAAGAAGAAATATAGGAACAAGAAGTTATATCCTCGTATAAATTCAAAACGAATCATCCTTTCTCCCTTTTAACTTCTTCTTTCTTACTCCCCCTTATTTTTTATTTCAATTATAATTACATTGTATATTTAATAGGATTATCAAGTATGGCATCTTCTGAAGTATCCGATATATCAATTTACGTCGACGTTTGGTGTTCTCTGAATAAACGTTTCCAACAACGCATGTATGATCCTAATTATGACTTACTTCAAGCCGACTGGTCTCCTTTCAGACAGGTGGAATGGTTGCTTCCAGTTTTGACGAAATATAACGATTTTAGAAGACGAATGGACGAAATTACCAAAGAAGTTTATTCCTGGTCGAACAGAAGTGATGTTTTGTTCATAGCTGATTTTCCAGGTCAGTATTATTAAAATCAAACCCTATATATATATATATATATATATATATATATATATATATATATATATATATATATATATATATATATAGGTCTTTTTACTCTATCTCGTTTAAGGTTTAAGATTTAAAGTACCGAAAAAATGTTGATGCCAAATTGTGACGAAAGTCGAGATACATACGAAAATTTTTAGTTTTTTCTGAAAATTTGTGTTAAAAAATCGGAAAATTTTAAAAATCATTGTTATTTATCTTCCTCAAACGGAAGAAGGGAATTTCCCAAAACGGATAAAAGCGAGCTGTGGCAAGTTGGTGGACAGACAACACGTTGCTGAAAAATCACTTTATCGTAGGAAAATTTAAAATTTTCCAATACAATCTGATAGAAAAATTGTTAAACGGAATTTTTTTTAAAATTTTTCAAAAATGTTCGGGTATTTTTTGATTTCCCTCTTCCCCTGTCCTAAAAAGCTTTTTATTTGACACATCAATTAACGCGTCGAGTCGAATAATTCTTCTTTAAGTTTTTTTGCTCTATCTACTCTATTAAGGAAAATTTTTCCCAAAAAATATTTTTTTTATAATGCTCATGTGACTTAATAACTAAATATCATTTTTTTCACATTATTTGTGTCAAATTTTTACAAAAAAGTTCCACAATATTAAAGATATCAAAATATTTTTCTCAGAAAGCTTGGAGAAAATATTTTTTTATAATGCCCAAATATTATTTGACTTTATAACTTATATATATTTTTTATAAAGCTCAAATATGTGACTATATGACTTAATATCATTTATTTCACATTATTTGTGTCAATTCTTACAAAAAAGTTCCACAATAAAAAAGATACCGAATTATTTTTATATGAAAGTTTGGAGAAAATATTTTTTTTATAATGCTCATGTGACTTAATAACTAAATATCATTTTTTTCACATTATTTGTGTCAAATTTTTACAAAAAAGTTCCACAATATTAAAGATATCAAAATATTTTTCTCTGAAAGCTTGGAGAAAATATTTTTTTATATTGCCCAAATATTATTTGACTTTATAACTTTATATATATTTTTTATAAAGCTCAAATATGTGACTATATGACTTAATATCATTTATTTCACATTATTTGTGTCAATTCTTACAAAAAAGTTCCACAATATTAAAGATACCGAATTATTTTTATATGAAAGTTTGGAGAAAATATTTTTTTTTTATAATGCTCATGTGACTTTGTAACTAAATATCATTTTTTTCACATTATTTGTGTCAAATTTTTACAAAAAAGTTCCACAATATTAAAGATATCAAAATATTTTTCTCTCAAAGCTTGGAGAAAATATTTTTTTATAATGCTCAAATATTAGTTGACTTTATAACTTTATATATATTTTTTATAAAGCTCAAATATGTGACTGTATGACTTAATATCATTTATTTCACATTATTTGTGTCAATTCTTACAAAAAAGTTCCACAATATAAAAGATACCGAATTATTTTTATATGAAAGTTTGGAGAAAATATTTTTTTTATAATGCTCATGTGACTTTATAACTAAATATTATTTTCTTCATATTGTTTGTGTCAAATCCTTACAAAAAGTTCGATAATATTACATACATATATCGAAATATTTTTATAGGAAAGTTTGGAGAAAATATTTTTTTTATAATGCTCAAATATTATGTGACTTTATAATTTAATATCATTTATTTCACATTATTTGTGTTAAATTCTTAATAAAAAGTTAAACAATATGGACATTTCCAGAAACTTTTAAATTAGCTGTCAAAGAAGGTTATTTAACCGGAAAATTGTTGGAAAAACATTTTAAAACGCATTTTTCATAAATTTTTGTAAAAACCGAAAATTTTCAAGGTTTTATTTAATTAAACCCCTCACAATGTGTCTCGTCGAGCCTAACAATTTTTCTTAAGGTATTTTTATATAAACAATATAAACAGTGTTCAGTTTATTTTTTGACTTCCTTTGTATGCTGTAAGAGAAAACTTAAATAAAATACGTAACTATTGGAATTCAGTTATAATTCAAACTTTTATCAAGAATAACTTTTTATGAAAAATCCAAAATAAAAAAGTTTGTTATATGCTGTAAAGTTTTTGAGTCTCACTGTATATAATAACCCCTAGTGTTATAAGCTGGATATGAATAGAACTTTAGAGTATATTTTTTAATAAAGCTTAAATATTATGTGACTTTATAACTTATTATCATTTTCTTCATATTATTTGTGTCAAATTTTCACAAAAAAGTTCCACAATATTAAAGATATCAAAATATTTTTCTCTGAAAGCTTGGAGAAAATATTTTTTTATAATGCTCAAATATTATTTGACTTTAAAACTTTATATATATTTTTTATAAAGCTCAAATATGTGACTATATGACTTAATATCATTTATTTCACATTATTTGTGTCAATTCTTACAAAAAAGTTCCACAATATTAAAGATACCGAATTATTTTTATATGAAAGTTTGGAGAAAATATTTTTTTTATAATGCTCATGTGACTTTGTAACTAAATATCATTTTTTTCACATTATTTGTGTCAAATTTTTACAAAAAAGTTCCACAATATTAAAGATATCAAAATATTTTTCTCTGAAAGCTTGGAGAAAATATTTTTTTATAATGCCCAAATATTATTTGACTTTATAACTTTATATATATTTTTTATAAAGCTCAAATATGTGACTATATGACTAAATATCATTTATGTCACATTATTTGTGTCAATTCTTACAAAAAAGTTCCACAATATTAAAGATACCGAATTATTTTTATATGAAAGTTTGGAGAAAATATTTTTTTATAATGCTCATGTGACTTTATAACTAAATATCATTTTTTTTCACATTATTTGTGTCAAATTTTTACAAAAAAGTTCTACAATATTAAAGATATCAAAATATTTTTCTCTGAAAGCCTGGAGAAAATATTTTTTTATAATGCTCAAATATTATTTGACTTTATAACTTTATATATATTTTTTATAAAGCTCAAATATGTGACTATATGACCTAATATCATTTATTTCACATTATTTGTGTCAATTCTTACAAAAAAGTTCCACAATATTAAAGATACCGAATTATTTTTATATGAAAGTTTGGAGAAAATATTTTTTTTATAATGCTCATGTGACTTAATAACTAAATATCATTTTTTTCACATTATTTGTGTCAAATTTTTACAAAAAAGTTCCACAATATTAAAGATATCAAAATATTTTTCTCTGAAAGCTTGGAGAAAATATTTTTTTATAATGCTCAAATATTATTTGACTTTATAACTTTATATATATTTTTTATAAAGCTCAAATATGTGACTATATGACTTAATATCATTTATTTCACATTATTTGTGTCAATTCTTACAAAAAAGTTCCACAATATTAAAGATACCGAATTATTTTTATATGAAAGTTTGGAGAAAATATTTTTTTTATAATGCTCATGTGACTTTGTAACTAAATATCATTTTTTTCACATTATTTGTGTCAAATTTTTACAAAAAAGTTCCACAATATTAAAGATATCAAAATATTTTTCTCTGAAAGCTTGGAGAAAATATTTTTTTATAATGCCCAAATATTATTTGACTTTATAACTTTATATATATTTTTTATAAAGCTCAAATATGTGACTATATGACTAAATATCATTTATGTCACATTATTTGTGTCAATTCTTACAAAAAAGTTCCACAATATTAAAGATACCGAATTATTTTTATATGAAAGTTTGGAGAAAATATTTTTTTTATAATGCTCATGTGACTTTATAACTAAATATCATTTTCTTCATATTGTTTGTGGCAAATCCTTACAAAAAGTTCGATAATATTACATACATATATCGAAATATTTTTATAGGAAAGTTTGGAGAAAATATTTTTTTTATAATGCTCATGTGACTTTATAACTAAATATAATTTTTTTCACATTATTTGTGCCAAATTTTTACAAAAAAGTTCCACAATATTAAAGATATCAAAATATTTTTCTATGAAAGCTTGGAGAAAATATTCTTTTAATAATGCTCAAATATTATTTGACTTTATAACTTTATATATATTTTTTATAAAGCTCAAATATGTGACTATATGACTTAATATCATTTATTTCACATTATTTGTGTCAATTCTTACAAAAAAGTTCCACAATATTAAAGATACCGAATTATTTTTATATGAAAGTTTGGAGAAAATATTTTTTTTATAATGCTCATGTGACTTTATAACTAAATATCATTTTCTTCATATTGTTTGTGGCAAATCCTTACAAAAAGTTCGATAATATTACATACATATATCGAAATATTTTTATAGGAAAGTTTGGAGAAAATATTTTTTTTATAATGCTCATGTGACTTTATAACTAAATATAATTTTTTTCACATTATTTGTGCCAAATTTTTACAAAAAAGTTCCACAATATTAAAGATACCGAATTATTTTTATATGAATGTTTGGAGAAAATATTTTTTTTATAATGCTCATGTGACTTAATAACTAAATATCATTTTTTTCACATTATTTGTGTTAAATTTTTACAAAAAAGTTCCACAATATTAAAGATATCAAAATATTTTTCTCTGAAAGCTTGGAGAAAATATTTTTTTATAATGCTCAAATATTATTTGACTTTAAAACTTTATATATATTTTTTATAAAGCTCAAATATGTGACTATATGACTTAATATCATTTATTTCACATTATTTGTGTCAATTCTTACAAAAAAGTTCCACAATATTAAAGATACCGAATTATTTTTATATGAAAGTTTGGAGAAAATATTTTTTTTATAATGCTCATGTGACTTTGTAACTAAATATCATTTTTTTCACATTATTTGTGTCAAATTTTTACAAAAAAGTTCCACAATATTAAAGATATCAAAATATTTTTCTCTGAAAGCTTGGAGAAAATATTTTTTTATAATGCCCAAATATTATTTGACTTTATAACTTTATATATATTTTTTATAAAGCTCAAATATGTGACTATATGACTAAATATCATTTATGTCACATTATTTGTGTCAATTCTTACAAAAAAGTTCCACAATATTAAAGATACCGAATTATTTTTATATGAAAGTTTGGAGAAAATATTTTTTTTATAATGCTCATGTGACTTTATAACTAAATATCATTTTCTTCATATTGTTTGTGGCAAATCCTTACAAAAAGTTCGATAATATTACATACATATATCGAAATATTTTTATAGGAAAGTTTGGAGAAAATATTTTTTTTATAATGCTCATGTGACTTTATAACTAAATATAATTTTTTTCACATTATTTGTGCCAAATTTTTACAAAAAAGTTCCACAATATTAAAGATATCAAAATATTTTTCTATGAAAGCTTGGAGAAAATATTCTTTTAATAATGCTCAAATATTATTTGACTTTATAACTTTATATATATTTTTTATAAAGCTCAAATATGTGACTATATGACTTAATATCATTTATTTCACATTATTTGTGTCAATTCTTACAAAAAAGTTCCACAATATTAAAGATACCGAATTATTTTTATATGAAAGTTTGGAGAAAATATTTTTTTTATAATGCTCATGTGACTTTATAACTAAATATCATTTTCTTCATATTGTTTGTGGCAAATCCTTACAAAAAGTTCGATAATATTACATACATATATCGAAATATTTTTATAGGAAAGTTTGGAGAAAATATTTTTTTTATAATGCTCATGTGACTTTATAACTAAATATAATTTTTTTCACATTATTTGTGCCAAATTTTTACAAAAAAGTTCCACAATATTAAAGATATCAAAATATTTTTCTCTGAAAGCTTGGAGAAAATATTTTTTTATAATGCTCAAATATTAGACTTTATAACTTTATATAAATTTTTTATAAAGCTTAAATATGTGACTATATGACTTAATATCATTTATTTCACATTATTTGTGTCAATTCTTACAAAAAAGTTCCACAATATTAAAGATACCGAATTATTTTTATATGAAAGTTTGGAGAAAATATTTTTTTTATAATGCCCATGTGACTTAATAACTAAATATCATTTTTTTCACATTATTTGTGTCAAATTTTTACAAAAAAGTTCTACAATATTAAAGATATCAAAATATTTTTCTATGAAAGCTTGGAGAAAATATTCTTTTAATAATGCTCAAATATTATTTGACTTTATAACTTTATATATATTTTTTATAAAGCTCAAATATGTGACTATATGACTTAATATCATTTATTTCACATTATTTGTGTCAATTCTTACAAAAAAGTTCCACAATATTAAAGATACCGAATTATTTTTATATGAAAGTTTGGAGAAAATATTTTTTTTATAATGCTCATGTGACTTTATAACTAAATATCATTTTCTTCATATTGTTTGTGGCAAATCCTTACAAAAAGTTCGATAATATTACATACATATATCGAAATATTTTTATAGGAAAGTTTGGAGAAAATATTTTTTTTATAATGCTCATGTGACTTTATAACTAAATATAATTTTTTTCACATTATTTGTGCCAAATTTTTACAAAAAAGTTCCACAATATTAAAGATATCAAAATATTTTTCTCTGAAAGCTTGGAGAAAATATTTTTTTATAATGCTCAAATATTAGACTTTATAACTTTATATAAATTTTTTATAAAGCTTAAATATGTGACTATATGACTTAATATCATTTATTTCACATTATTTGTGTCAATTCTTACAAAAAAGTTCCACAATATTAAAGATACCGAATTATTTTTATATGAAAGTTTGGAGAAAATATTTTTTTTATAATGCCCATGTGACTTAATAACTAAATATCATTTTTTTCACATTATTTGTGTCAAATTTTTACAAAAAAGTTCTACAATATTAAAGATATCAAAATATTTTTCTATGAAAGCTTGGAGAAAATATTCTTTTAATAATGCTCAAATATTATTTGACTTTATAACTTTATATATATTTTTTATAAAGCTCAAATATGTGACTATATGACTTAATATCATTTATTTCACATTATTTGTGTCAATTCTTACAAAAAAGTTCCACAATATTAAAGATACCGAATTATTTTTATATGAAAGTTTGGAGAAAATATTTTTTTTATAATGCTCATGTGACTTTATAACTAAATATCATTTTCTTCATATTGTTTGTGTCAAATCCTTACAAAAAGTTCGATAATATTACATACATATATCGAAATATTTTTATAGGAAAGTTTGGAGAAAATATTTTTTTTATAATGCTCAAATATTATGTGACTTTATAATTTAATATCATTTATTTCACATTATTTGTGTGAATTCTTACAAAAAAGTTCCACAATATTAAAGATACCGAATTATTTTTATATGAAAGTTTGGAGAAAATATTTTTTTTATAATGCTCATGTGACTTAATAACTAAATATCATTTTTTTCACATTATTTGTGTCAAATTTTTACAAAAAAGTTCCACAATATTAAAGATATCAAAATATTTTTCTCTGAAAGCTTGGAGAAAATATTTTTTTATAATGCTCAAATATTAGACTTTATAACTTTATATAAATTTTTTATAAAGCTTAAATATGTGACTATATGACTTAATATCATTTATTTCACATTATTTGTGTCAATTCTTACAAAAAAGTTCCACAATATTAAAGATACCGAATTATTTTTATATGAAAGTTTGGAGAAAATATTTTTTTTATAATGCCCATGTGACTTAATAACTAAATATCATTTTTTTCACATTATTTGTGTCAAATTTTTACAAAAAAGTTCCACAATATTAAAGATATCAAAATATTTTTCTCTGAAAGCTTGGAGAAAATATTTTTTTATAATGCTCAAATATTATTTGACTTTATAACTTTATATATTTTTTTTATAAAGCTCAAATATGTGACTATATGACTTAATATCATTTATTTCAGATTATTTGTGTCAATTCTTACAAAAAAGTTCCACAATATTAAAGATACCGAATTATTTTTATATGAAAGTTTGGAGAAAATATTTTTTTTATAATGCTCATGTGACTTTATAACTAAATATCATTTTTTTCACATTATTTGTGTCAAATTTTTACAAAAAAGTTCTACAATATTAAAGATATCAAAATATTTTTCTATGAAAGCTTGGAGAAAATATTCTTTTAATAATGCTCAAATATTATTTGACTTTATAACTTTATATATATTTTTTATAAAGCTCAAATATGTGACTATATGACTTAATATCATTTATTTCACATTATTTGTGTCAATTCTTACAAAAAAGTTCCACAATATTAAAGATACCGAATTATTTTTATATGAAAGTTTGGAGAAAATATTTTTTTTATAATGCTCATGTGACTTTATAACTAAATATCATTTTCTTCATATTGTTTGTGTCAAATCCTTACAAAAAGTTCGATAATATTACATACATATATCGAAATATTTTTATAGGAAAGTTTGGAGAAAATATTTTTTTTATAATGCTCAAATATTATGTGACTTTATAATTTAATATCATTTATTTCACATTATTTGTGTGAATTCTTACAAAAAAGTTCCACAATATTAAAGATACCGAATTATTTTTATATGAAAGTTTGGAGAAAATATTTTTTTTATAATGCTCATGTGACTTAATAACTAAATATCATTTTTTTCACATTATTTGTGTCAAATTTTTACAAAAAAGTTCCACAATATTAAAGATATCAAAATATTTTTCTCTGAAAGCTTGGAGAAAATATTTTTTTATAATGCTCAAATATTAGACTTTATAACTTTATATAAATTTTTTATAAAGCTTAAATATGTGACTATATGACTTAATATCATTTATTTCACATTATTTGTGTCAATTCTTACAAAAAAGTTCCACAATATTAAAGATACCGAATTATTTTTATATGAAAGTTTGGAGAAAATATTTTTTTTATAATGCCCATGTGACTTAATAACTAAATATCATTTTTTTCACATTATTTGTGTCAAATTTTTACAAAAAAGTTCCACAATATTAAAGATATCAAAATATTTTTCTCTGAAAGCTTGGAGAAAATATTTTTTTATAATGCTCAAATATTATTTGACTTTATAACTTTATATATATTTTTTATAAAGCTCAAATATGTGACTATATGACTTAATATCATTTATTTCACATTATTTGTGTCAATTCTTACAAAAAAGTTCCACAATATTAAAGATACCGAATTATTTTTATATGAAAGTTTGGAGAAAATATTTTTTTTATAATGCTCATGTGACTTTATAACTAAATATCATTTTCTTCATATTGTTTGTGTCAAATCCTTACAAAAAGTTCGATAATATTACATACATATATCGAAATATTTTTATAGGAAAGTTTGGAGAAAATATTTTTTTTATAATGCTCAAATATTATGTGACTTTATAATTTAATATCATTTATTTCACATTATTTGTGTCAATTCTTACAAAAAAGTTCCACAATATTAAAGATACCGAATTATTTTTATATGAAAGTTTGGAGAAAATATTTTTTTTATAATGCTCATGTGACTTAATAACTAAATATCATTTTTTTCACATTATTTGTGTCAAATTTTTACAAAAAAGTTCCACAATATTAAAGATATCAAAATATTTTTCTCTGAAAGCTTGGAGAAAATATTTTTTTATAATGCTCAAATATTATTTGACTTTATAACTTTATATATTTTTTTTATAAAGCTCAAATATGTGACTATATGACTTAATATCATTTATTTCAGATTATTTGTGTCAATTCTTACAAAAAAGTTCCACAATATTAAAGATACCGAATTATTTTTATATGAAAGTTTGGAGAAAATATTTTTTTTATAATGCTCATGTGACTTTATAACTAAATATCATTTTTTTCACATTATTTGTGTCAAATTTTTACAAAAAAGTTCCACAATATTAAAGATATCAAAATATTTTTTTCTGAAAGCTTGGAGAAAATATTTTTTTATAATGCCCAAATATTATTTGACTTTATAACTTATATATATTTTTTATAAAGCTCAAATATGTGACTATATGACTTAATGTTATTTATTTCACATTATTTGTGTCAATTCTTACAAAAAAGTTCCACAATATTTAAGATACCGAATTATTTTTATATGAAAGTTTGGAGAAAATATTTTTTTTATAATGCTCATGTGACTTTATAACTAAATATCATTTTCTTCATATTGTTTGTGTCAAATCCTTACAAAAAGTTCGATAATATTACATACATATATCGAAATATTTTTATAGGAAAGTTTGGAGAAAATATTTTTTTTATAATGCTCAAATATTATGTGACTTTATAATTTATTATCATTTATTTCACATTATTTGTGTTAAATTCTTACAAAAAAGTTAAACAATATTTCTTTTTAATTTTGTTAAACGAAAGGACATTTCCAGAAACTTTTAAATTAGCTGTCAAAGAAGGTTATTTAACCGGAAAATTATTGGAAAAACATTTTAAAAACGCATTTTTCATAAATTTTTGTAAAAACCGAAAATTTTCAAGGGTTTTATTTAATCAAACCCCTCACAATGTGTCTCGTCGAGCCTAACAATTTTTCTTAAGGTATTTTTATATAAACAATATAAAGAAATAGTGTTCAGTTTATTTTTTGACTTCCCTTGTATGCTGTAAGAGAAAATTTAAATAAAATACGTAACTATTGGAATTCAGTTATAATTGAAACTTTTATCAAGAATAACTTTTTATGAAAAATCCAAAATAAAAAAGTTTGTTATATGCTGTAAAGTTTTTGAGTCTCACTGTATATAATAACCCCTAGTGTTATAAGCTGGATATGAATAGAACTTTAGAGTATATTTTTTAATAAAGCTTAAATATTATATGACTTTATAACTTATTATCATTTTCTTCACATTATTTGTGTCAAATTCTTACAAAAAAGTTCCACAATATTAAAAATATTGAGATATTTTTCTATGAAAGTTTGGAGAAAATATTTTTTATAACTCTCAAATAATATGTGATTTTATAACTTAATATAATTTATTTTCACATTATTTGTATAAAATTCTCACAAAAAAATTTCACAATATTAAAGATATCGAAATATTTTTATAGGAAAGTTTGGAGAAAATCATTTTTTACAAGGCTCAAACATTATGCGACATTATAGCTTAATACCGTTTTTTTTTTCGTATTATTTATCTCAAATTATTACAAAAAAGTACTAAAATATTAAAAATAACGAAATATTTTTAAAAAAAGACGGAAAATTCGGTAAAGAAAAAAGTATATTCTTTTTATTTTGGTCAAACGAAAGGAAATTTCTAGAATAACACTTTACCGTAGTTAAATTTAAAATTTTCCTATATTATTTGGTAGGATGATTTTAAAAACGCATTTACCTTATTTTTTTTTATAAATTTCTTAAGGAATTTTATAAAAACAAATAATATTCAATTTTTTTTGACTTCTCTCGTATGCTGTAAGAAAAAATTTAAATGTAATACGTAACTATTGGAATTCAGTTATAGGTCAAACTTTTATCAAGAATAACTTTTAATGAAAAATCCAAAATAAAAAAATTTGTTATATGCTGTAAAGTTTTTGAGTCTCACTGTATATAATAACCCCTGGTGTTATAAGCTGGATATGAATAGAAATTGAAAATAGCTGTAACTGAGACATATAAACAAATACAATGTATAATGTTATTGCTAAATGAATAGGTACTTCTGTTATATATATATATATATATATATATATATATATATATATATATATATATATATATATATATATATATATATATATATATATAACCTCTGTAAAAATTAATATTGTAGCTCCCTGAAGATGAACATAATCATGTTCGAAAGCTTGGAATAAATACTTAAAAGAGTACACAATTGTAAGATTTTTGCTGAAAATCCCAAGATTCCTTAGTTTATATATATATATATATATATATATGTGAAATTTGAGTTACAGGCCTCTATCTCGAGAACTTCATTAACGAAGACGTGGAAAACGTCACTCTGACAGTTTTAGAAGGGGAAATAGGTTACGAAGTAGAAGACGAATACAGCCTTCAATCTCTGGGTACCAAATTAAAAAATGGCGAATCGCTACCAGTGGACGTCGGGCATTTTCACAAAGTACACGTCCTAAGTGAGTCACCATCTTGTTATATGTACACGTTTGTCAGGAGGGAAAAAATTACCAAAGATGACAGTAGTAATGAACGAAAACGGTTTATGTACTCTCCCTTTCCGTTGGTCGAGGATGTGTATGAGAGGGGAGAAAGGATGTTGTCAATGTGGAAACATATTGGGAGCGCTGTTTTGAATACGTTTTTCGGAATCCCTTATCGTATTAAAGTAAATAGTGAAAAGTATTTTTTTTGTTTTATTACGGCAGGCTCCTTGCAATCCAGCTTTGGTCCCATCCTGACTCCCACTAATCATGCTTTTCACCTCTTGTAAAAATAAAACTCTTGAAAGGTAATGATCGATATGGATTCAGAAAAATATTGTTATGAATATTGATATTTTTGGTATATTTTCCAAATAAAATACTAAATTTTCAGTAATTTTTTTAACTTAATTATTTATGAAAGTTTGGAGAAAATATTTTTGGTATATTTTCCAAATAAAACACTAAATTTTCAGTAATTTTTTTAACTTAATTATTTATGAAAGTTTGGAGAAAATATTTTTGGTATATTTTCTAAATAAAACACTAAAAATTTTCAGTCATTTTTTAATTTAATTTCTTATAAAAGTTTGGAAAAAAATAGTTTTGGTATATTTTCCAAATAAAAGACTAAATTTTCAGTAATTTTTTAATTTAATTATTTATAAAAGTTTGGAGAAAATATTTTTGGTATATTTTTCAAATAAAACACTAAATGTCCATAATTTTTTTAATTATTTATTAAAGTTTGGAGAAAATATTTTTGGTATATTTTCTAAATAAAACACTAAATTTTCAGTCATTTTTTAATATAATTATTTATGAAAGTTTGGAGAAAGTATTTTTGGTATATTTTCCAAATAAAACACAATTTTCAGTCATATTTTAATTTAATGTTTTATGAAAGTGTGCAGAAAATATTTTTGGTATATTTTCCAAATAAAAGACTAAATTTTCAGTAATTTTTTAATTTAATTATTTATGAAAGTTTGGAGAAAATATTTTTGGTATATTTTCCAAATAAAACACTAAATTTTCAGTCATTTTTTAATATAATTATTTATGAAAGTTTGGAGAAAGTATTTTTGGTATATTTTCCAAATAAAACACAATTTTCAGTCATATTTTAATTTAATGTTTTATGAAAGTGTGCAGAAAATATTTTTGGTATATTTTCCAAATAAAAGACTAAATTTTCAGTAATTTTTTAATTTAATTATTTATGAAAGTTTGGAGAAAATATTTTTGGTATATTTTCCAAATAAAACACTAAATTTTCAGTCATTTTTTAATATAATTATTTATGAAAGTTTGGATAAAGTATTTTTGGTATATTTTCCAAATAAAACACTAAATGTCCATCATTTTTTTATTTAATTATTTACGAAAGTTTGGAGAAAATATTTTTGTTATATTTTCCAAATAATAGTCCAGGGAAGTTAGGAAAAATAGCGGAAATTTTTAGGGACAGCAGATATCGAGATGCGATTTTCTGCGTTGTGTTCAGGAAGGTTCCAGGAAAAAAGTCTATATCGTCTGGTTTGGCCATTTTTTAAAAAATTCCTTCTGGGCCGGAAATGCATTTTCCAATTGCATTACTTGTACCATTATAGGAACGATTGGAAATTCAGCAAACTCGCTTGGAAATCGTTACTCGGGGGGTTTTCGGGGCTGCCGAACTCGATTGTAGCATTATAATTACCCGTAGGTGAACGGGGGTGGCTCTGTGGGGGGTGCGCGGGCGGTGAATTAGGGAAGAAATGACAACATGCATGAAAATCGCTCCAAACTCATTACTCGGGGATTTTCGGGGATGCCGAATTCAATTCTGGCATTGGAATTACCCGGGGGCGGCTCTGCGGGGGGTATCCGGGGGTCATTCTAGGGGGGAAATTGCATAGTCGATGAGAAGCGCTGAAATTCTGGTATTAGATTTCCCCGGGGATAGCTTTGTGGGAAATGGTAAAGGAGAAATTGAAAAATCGAAAATTATGAAAATAATACTTTATTCAAATAACAAATAGGACTTTTTATTAATGTTGAATTATTCATTACAAACCTAAATTTTTAACTTAAATACTAAACATCTTGTTCAAACTCTTCTTCTTCTTTCCCTTCATCTTCGACCCCTTCTTCATCTTTTTTCTCGTCACTATTCTCGGCTCCGTTGGAAGTGCCTTTTTGGTTTGAGCAATTGAGGAATCTTTGCATAAACTCCAGTTGTCAATAAATTTAAGTTCTGTGGAATTTGATGAAAACTACTATTGACATATTATAAGGTTTATGAAAAATGGTCGATATTAACCGTTCATATCTTTAACTACCGACGATTTTGCGGATTTTCTTCACGTAAGGGACATAGATACTTATGTTATAAACCCATAGGTGTCATAACATAAAATTTCTGAAAAGAAGACGTGTGGTTTTTGCAAAACACGCCTCAATTGCCATCGCAATGCTTGCATGCAAGTGAGCACTCCAACCCACTCTGGACCGGCTTTTTGGATCATGGTGACAGGACTGAGGTCTCCATCCACCAATTCCTACCCCCATTCCAACGGATCTAAGGTCTCGTCTTGACCTTGTGAACCATAAAAAGCCCGTACTTAGAAATAGACACGCTTGATATTTTTTTTTTTTTAGAATTTATTGACAAAATATAAATACAATAATTACAGTAAAGTTTGAAAACATTTAACATTTGACAAGGAGCCCTAGAATAAGCATCTTGCCTAGGCTGTATAGCCTGTGTTGCTATTGTGCTCATTCTAGGTCTCCTTTTTAAAATTGTATTATAATATATAATATAATATAAATGGTAAGCATAAAAAAAAAATAAACAAAAATTGGAATAATAATGAAGATGATGTATTGGGATTTGGCAGATACAGTGCCAGACTTATTGATGTTGAATTGGTTAATGCTTGAGGAATCGCAGGGCATGTTTGACATTATCGGTATATATATATATTTTTTTTTTTTTTAATTTGAATAGGACAATGAATCAGAATAAAAATTTACTATTGTGAGATAGAATATATTTCTTTACTTCGGTTTTAAATATATGTTCTTTAGCGTATTGTTTTATATTTATAGGTTAACACATTGGCAGTCGGGATTATGCGTGCAAGATCGACTTTTTTAGAATTGGTGGCTTCAGCATACATTTTTGCTCGATAGCTAGAAAGACGAGCTCAATCGCAGGTTTATCCCTCGTGTGCACATCTTTGGGTGCCCCGTAAAGAGCCGAAGCTAGACGAAGCTTTTGATCTATTAAATTATACATGGATACTTTTGTTTGCTTAAATATATCTGCAAACCCATGTAAATCATCGGATTTCTTAAACAAATCGTAGATTTTTACTTTCCCTCGATAGCACCTAGAAATAATATATGAAACCTGATGCACGCGCTTCTGGGTGTTAAGCTCTCGGAAGAATACACACCATCAGGTACTCTAGCAGAAGGCGGCTTCAGCAAGAATACTTCTAGATTCGGTGCAGCAAGCATTGTTAAGACTTCAGTGTCTTCCGAAACAATAACCACTTCATTGTTGCGGTTTCCAGAAGCAGTCTCAATGGCCTTGAGCACAATATCAACATCCGCATCAGCTACACTCTGCTGAGACATTATATTAGCCTGTTTCAATTCCTCCTGAAGAATTTTATTGAGCTGGGACTTATTTTTGTTATTCTCTAGTGTAATGTATTCAACCGAAAGGGCCTTATATATCAACCCAAACATTACCCCCTCTTCCGCTACCGGTTTGAATTGGCAGGTGTATGCCAACGACCCAATGACCCACTTTCGATGTACCACACATATCGAGAAGGTCACGCATTACTATTGTAATTGAGGTTATGTTGTGTAGTTCGGCTTCCGGCATTTACAATAAATACAGTAATTATTGGAGTTAAACGAAGTTTTATTTCGATGCCTAGTAGATAGGGACGAACATCACATCTTGAAACTTGTCTTGAGTTACACTTGCGGGCAACGTCATGACCGTCCAGGAGTCTGCATACATCGCCGGTTTCTTTCCGTTGATTTAGTGGTAATTTGGTCGTATCCATCGAAAAAAAAAAAAAAACAAAAAGTCTGTTGCCAAATACTCTCTTTATGTATCTAACATATCCATTGTATATCTCTAACATGTTCTGGCCCTTTTTCCTTTTAACTTTATGTAGAAGCATGCCTCCATCAATAACATATTGCGTGTCTTCACTTCTTACACTTACAGATCTTTCTTTAAAAAGTTAATATAATTTTGATTTTTCAATTTTTCTCATTTCGTTCTTATCATACATAGCCGGGGGATAAGCCGCCAATTCGAATGTTAAATAAAATTGCATACTTTCCGGCTTATTGAGTGTGAGAATTCTATGAAATAATATGATAGGATTTAGGTTAGAGCTTGTATTGGCCAACTTTAACAGTCCACTTCTCAAACCCGATGTAAGTAATTATTTTGGACAAAGAGAGTTTCAATTCTTTGAAGTTGCTTCCGAGAACCCCCAAATATCGATTTTGGAGTGATTTTTATGGACGCTGCCATTTTCCCCCAATCACCCCCAGACAACCCCACAGAGCCACCCCCGAGCGCCCCCGGGGAAATCTAATGCCAGAATTGAATTCGGCATCTCCGAAAACCCCCGAGTAACGTGTTTGAAGCACTTCCCATGGACTAGACAATTTCCCCCAGAATGACCCCCGGAGATAACCCCGCAGAGCCTCCCCCGGGTAATTCCAACGCCAGAATTGAATTCGGCATCCCCGAAAATCCCAGAATAACGAGTTTGGAGCGATTTTCATGCATGCTGCCATTTCTCCTCAATGCACCCCCCGCGCACCTCCCACAGAGCCATATCATTGCATAATTCTAATGCTAGAATCGAGTTCGGCAGCCCCGAAAACCGCCAAGTAACGATTTTCGAGCGATTTTTCCGAGTTTCCAGTCGTTCTTATAATGGTGCAATAATGATGCAATTGGAAAATGCATTTTCCGGCTTAGAAGACACATTTCAAACAAGTATTAGAAACTTAAAATTAAAAAAAACCGACTTCAAAAAACATGCAGAAGCCATCACCACATCTTAACCAAATTTATATGGGACCACCCCTGAGGTACCCCCTTACTAACAAAAAAGAATCATATAAATCGGACAAGGTGGTAAAGCATTATCGCTAAACATATATAAAAAATGAAGAGTTTGAAAATTTTCTCATGGACCCTATTATTAAATTTTGACCCAAATTATATGGAACCACCCCTGAAGTACCCCCTTTCTAACAAAAAAGAATTATTGAAATCGGACACCGTGTTAAAGAATTATCGCTGAACATACATTAAAAAAAATATCGCGACGAATTGATAACCTGCTCCTTTTTTGAAGTCGGTTAAAAATGGCCAAACCCGACGATATAGACTTTTTTCCTGGGATCTTCCTGAACACAATGCAGAAAACCGCATCTCGATATCTGCTGTCCCTAAAAATTTCCGCTATTCCGGTCGATTTTGATCTAAATGCCCTGGACTATAAAACACTAAATTTTCATTCATTTTTTAATTTAATTTATTATGAAAGTTTAGAGAAAATATTTTCTAAATAAAACACTAAATTTTCAGTCATTTTTAAATTTAATTCTTTATGAAAGTTTGGAGAAAATATTTTTGGTATATTTTCCAAATAAAACAAAAATTTTAGTCATTTTTTAATTTAATTATTTATGAAAGTTTGGAGAAAATATTTTTGGTATATTTTCCAAATAAAACACTAAATTCTCAGTCATTTTATTAATTTAATTTTTTATGAAAGTTTGGAGAAAATATTTTTGGTATATTTTCCAAATAAAATAATAAATCCTGTCATTTTTTTAATTTTATTTTTTTTTGAAAGTTTGGAGAAAATATTTTTGGTATATTTTCCAAATAAAACACTAAATTCTCAGCCATTTTATTAATTTAATTTTTTGTGAAAGTTTGGAGAAAATATTTTTTGTATATTTTCCAAATAAAACAAAATTTTTAGTCATTTTTTAATTTAATTATTTATGAAAGTTTGGAGAAAATATTTTTGGTATATTTTCCAAATAAAACACTAAATTCTCAGCCATTTTATTAATTTAATTTTTTATGAAAGTTTGGAGAAAATATTTTTGGTATGTTTTCCAAATAAAATAATAAATTCTGTCATTTTTTTAATTTCATTTTTTATGAAAGCTTGGAGAAAATGTTTTTGGTATATTTTCCAAATAAAACACTAAATTTTCAGTCAGGTTTTAATTTAATTTCTTATAAAAGTTTGGAGAAAATATTTTTGGTGTATTTTCTAAATAAAACAACATATTTCACAGTAATTTTTTAATAAAAAATAATCTATATACAATAAACTAAATTTAAAGATAACAGTATTTACAAGAGTATTAAAAGATATATCAGTATTCAGTAAAGGAAAAAGACCGTATATTTCATAAAATCTTAAATGCATGGAATAAGCTGAATTTCTAAACAATCGATACTTTTATAAAATTTGAAAACGTTTAACAATAGCTTTTGAATCTTTATGTAGTCTTTAAGCTGTACTGAAAGTTTTTCGGAAGCAAAAATAGATGAGCTACAGTCTCATTTACATTTAGAAGAAAAATTTAAATTGGTGAAATTAATAGATAAGTTTCAGCCATGGACTGTAATTTTTATGGCCCAAATTTACACAGTAGGACATATAATCAATTTTGGTATTAAAAAATCATATAAAGCAAACATTAACTTTTTTATTCACAATCATTTAGAATTAAAGATTCGAAATATTAGTATAAGAAAGTGAAGAAATAGATAAAAAGACAAAATCTACTCGTACATTCAAATACTTTTTATAAGAAAGTTTGGAGAAAATATTATTTTTTATAATGCTTAAATATTATATTACTGAATAATTTAATTTCATTCTTTTTACATTATTTATGGCAAATTTTTATAAAAAAAAGTTCACAATAATAAAGATAACTAAATATTTTTAAATAAAAGTTTGAAGAAAGTTTCGCAATATTAAAGATATCGAAATATTTTTATAAAAAAGTTTGTAGAAAATATAATCTTTTATAATGCTCAATTATTATGTGACAATAATTTAATTACATTTTTTTTTACATTATTTATGTCAAATTTTAATAAAAAAAAGTTCACAATAATAAATATAACTAAATATTTTTAAATAAAAGTTTGAAGAAAATTTCGCAATATTAAAGATATCGAAATATTTTTATAAAAAAGTTTGTAGAAAATATAATCTTTTATAATGCTCAATTATTATGTGACTATAATTTAATTTCATTTTTTTTACATTATTTATGTCAAATTTTAATAAAAAAAAGTTCACAATAATAAATATAACTAAATATTTTTAAATAAAAGTTTGAAGAAAGTTTCGCAATATTAAAGATATCGAAATATTTTTATAAGAAAGTTTGGAGAAAATATAATCTTTTATAATGCTCAATTATTATGTGACAATAATTTAATTACATTTTTTTTACATTAT
Source organism: Psylliodes chrysocephalus (assembly GCA_927349885.1). NCBI lineage: Eukaryota > Metazoa > Arthropoda > Insecta > Coleoptera > Chrysomelidae > Psylliodes > Psylliodes chrysocephalus. The sequence continues at coordinate 14,812,104 of OV651830.1, forward strand.
TTATGTCAAATTTTAATAAAAAAAAGTTCACAATAATAAATATAATTAAATATTTTTAAATAAAAGTTTGAAGAAAGTTTCGCAATATTAAAGATATCGAAATATTTTTATAAGAAAGTTTGGAGAAAATATAATCTTTTATAATGCTCAATTATTATGTGACAATAATTTAATTACATTTTTTTTTTACATTATTTATGTCAAATTTTAATAAAAAAAAGTTCACAATAATAAATATAACTAAATATTTTTAAATAAAAGTTTGAAGAAAGTTTCGCAATATTAAAGATATTGAAATATTTTTATAAAAAAGTTTGTAGAAAATATAATCTTTTATAATGCTCAATTATGTGATTTTATAATTCAATTTTATTCTTTTTACATTATTTACGTCAAATTTTTATAAAATAAGTTCACAATAATAAATATAACTAAATATTTTTAAATAAAAGTTTGAAGAAAGTTTCGCAATATTAAAGATATCGAAATATTTTTATAAGAAAGTTTGGAGAAAATATAATCTTTTATAATGCTCAATTATTATGTGACAATAATTTAATTACATTTTTTTTTACATTATTTATGTCAAATTTTAATAAAAAAAAGTTCACAATAATAAATATAACTAAATATTTTTAAATAAAAGTTTGAAGAAAGTTTCGCAATATTAAAGATATCGAAATATTTTTATAAGAAAGTTTGGAGAAAATATAATCTTTTATAATGCTCAATTATTATGTGACAATAATTTAATTACATTTTTTTTTACATTATTTATGTCAAATTTTAATAAAAAAAAGTTCACAATAATAAATATAACTAAATATTTTTAGATAAAAGTTTGAAGAAAGTTTCGCAATATTAAAGATATCGAAATATTTTTATAAGAAAGTTTGGAGAAAATATAATCTTTTATAATGCTCAATTATTATGTGATTTTATAATTCAATTTTATTCTTTTTACATTATTTACGTCAAATTTTTATAAAATAAGTTCACAATAATAAAGATAACTAAACATTTTTAAATAAAAGTTTGAAGAAAGTTTCGCAATATTAAAGATATCGAAATATTTTTATAAGAAAGTTTGGAGAAAATATAATCTTTTATAATGCTCAATTATTATGTGACAATAATTTAATTACATTTTTTTTTACATTATTTATGTCAAATTTTAATAAAAAAAAGTTCACAATAATAAATATAACTAAATATTTTTAAATAAAAGTTTGAAGAAAGTTTCGCAATATTAAAGATATCGAAATATTTTTATACGAAAGTTTGGAGAAAACATTTTTTTCATAATGCTCAAATATTAGGTGACTTTATAACGTAATTTCATTCTTTTTACATTATTTAGGTAAATTTCTTAAAAAACAGGTCAACAATATTAAAGATATCGAAAAAATATTCCATAAAAGTTTGAAGAAAGTTCCACAATATTAAAGATATTGAAATATTTTTTTACGAAACTTTGGAGATAATATTTTTTTATAATGCCCAAATATTATGTGGCTTCATAACTTAATAGCATTTTTTTACATAATTTTTCTCAAATTCTTACAAAAAAGTTCCACAATATGAAAGATATCGAAATGTTTTTATAAGAAAGTTTGTAGAAAATATTTTTTTTAATTCTCAAATATTATGTGGACACTATAAATATTATTTTTATATGAAAGTATGGAGAAAATAATATGTGACGTCATCGCTAACTTCTACTCTCAAGAAAAGTTTTCACAATACTAAATACATAAAAATATCTTTTAAAAAAAAAAAGTTAGGAGAAAATATTTTTTTTATGAGCGATTTATTTATATTATGGGATTTTATAGATTTAATTTTTTCTCAATTTTATTGAAAGTTATAATACAATATTATGCCACTTCTTAATTGGAAATCCATAATTTCTTGTGTGAAATTTAGAGTACTTCAATAATTTGGGATATTTACTTCTGATGGTTAAATTTTTTACCTCTCAGTAGAACAGCTTCATACCTTTCCAGTTTTTTAAAAATTAGTAAAAAATTGTAATATAGAAGCGCATTGAGCATGTGAATATATAAAAGCAGAGAAATCAAATTTGATCTGGGATGTAACTGGGAAATATTCCTAAACTAATTATCATTAGTTATAACAAACTCTTTAAAAATATTTAAAATCACTCTCACTAGATTATAGTATAAAAATTTCTAAAACTAAACGATTGTGAATAGAACAGTTATTTCATATTGACTTCTGAACCTGAGAGCATATAAAACCACTTCCTCATTCGAACCTTTTTAAGTACTTTGACAAACCTTTCACCAATTCCAATTTTCGAAATACAATTCTCTAAATTACTCAAAGGAAAGTCTTAATTTTTCTCAGATATAGTTCCTAAGGTAGTGGTCACGGGTTTATCTGGTTTGTCTTCCGATCCGAAACTGGCTAAAGGGTTTACAGTGATATTGGGCCGAGAATTTGCTGATCCTTCGAGGAAAAACGTTTCCATGGTACCTTTACCTTTGACTTTGATGGTACCGCGACATCTGGTCGGGTAGCCTCTGGCTTGGAGGATCTGGTTCACTTCTTTCGTTATCTGTAAATTGAATATCGATATTAACGATAATTGATTTGATTTAGTTGAATCTAAAAGGTAAATGGTTCTAAGACTCTCAATAATCAGGCAGGAAATAGATGCAGGATCAAAGAAAATGCTTAAATATAAACCAGCAGGATGGAAATTTATGTTTCAGATTAAATTTAATTTATCCTAGACTACACTAATTTTTCCTCTGTAATAAATAAAAATCAGCTCTTTCCTTTTACATCCCTAGTAGATAGACAAAGCTACTACGGCCTCACATAGGGATTTCAATGTGTAAGAGTGAGAGGTACAGATTTAATGGGTAAGAGTGAGACATACGGTCTGAGGGGAAAACGGGGGAGTGAGGGAAGTGGAGGATTTAATTTCTATTAACGCTGAAAAAAAAATCATGCGTAGAACAAAGGCCAGAAGGGTCTAAGTTCCAATCTCTGGTCATATTCAAACTGGGAAAACGCAAGTATTTCGGTAATTATTAGTCGAATTTGAACGATGAAAACGGCATTATGTAGAGAACGTGGTATAGATTATAATACCATTTTCATCGTTTAAATTCGACTAATAATAACCGAAATACACGCTTGGGATATTTTGGCATTGCTATTGCGCAAATATTTGTTTAATCAGTGTTAATTTATATCAAATTCTCTACATAATAATTTAAAATCGACTAATACGAGGATGTATCAGAAAATAACGAGACTGGTGCTATAGTATAACAACGAAACATTTATTTAAAAAAATTCCACAACTATTCTTCGAAGTACTCTCCATTCTGTTGAATACACTTATTCCATCGCTTTATCCACTTATCATAAACTTCTGAGAAACCATTTTTTGATAGTATGTTTAGTATACCCATCACAGCGTTATTGAGCTCTAAATCCGACTCAAATCTTCTATCTCTCAATTCTTTTTTGACTTCAGGAAACAAATGGAAGTCACATGGAGCAAGGTCAGGAGAGTAGGGGGGATGAATTATAATTTCAACCCCTAATTCTTCAATTGTTCGTTGACAAATCATTGATCTATGAGCCGGAGCATTGTCGTGATGCAGCGTCCAGCCAAAGTCCTGATAAAGCGGCCTTTTTTCTTTAATTTTGCCATTGAGGGTCCTCGAAGTACATTAGAATAGTACTCCCCTGTTACTGTATGTCCTCTAGGTACAATGTGATCGTAAATAACGACAAATTTATCAAAAAAAATCAGGTGCATCACTTTACCAGCGCTTTTAGCAGTTTTGGCCTTCTGCGGTCTTGGGCTGCCTTTATGCTTCCATTGCATACTTTGAGACTTCAATTCAGGATCGTAATGATAAAACCAACTTTCGTCACATGTAACCACATTATTTAAAAACTGTGGGTTACGTTGCAATTGCCTTTTCCACTGCTGACAAATTGTCACTCGATTCGCTTTTTGTTCATCGGTCATCACTTTTGGAATCCATCTTGCCGCGATCTTCCGGTACTCTAAATCTTCATGAATAATTTTTTGAGTGGTACCGTAAGACAAATTAACATTGTCAGAAATTCGTTTTATGCCAATCCGGCGATCATTTTGTATCAAGTCGTTAATTTCTCGCAGTTTGTGGTCGACCGGGACGAGGTTCATCAACTGATTCACAACCGTCTTTAAACTTTTTATGCCACTCAAACACTCTACATCGTGATAAACTATTATCTAGATATGCACCTTTAATCATTTCAAAAGTTTCAGTTGGTGTTTTACCCAATCGAACACAAAATTTTATCGCGTATAAAGATACGCGATAAAATTTCATTTCATTTTTCGATGGGTACGCAAAACACTGACAATTCAATAATTAATTTGTAACAAATGTCAAAAGTTAAATCAAAGCCTACTTGCGGGGTAGTACATTAAATATAAGGCTTTCATGTCTCATTTTTTGGGTTATAAAATGTTACCTCTGAAAGAAGTTATAGCACCAGTCTCGTTATATACTGATATATCCTCGTAATTACCGAAATACACGCTTGGGACATTTTGGCATTGCTACTGCGCAAAAATTTTTTTAATCAGTGTTAATCTATACCATGTTCTCTACATAATACCGTTTTCATCGTTTAAATTGGAATAATAATAATAACCGAAATACACGCTTGGGACAGTTTGTCATTGCTACTGCGCAATTTTTTTTAATCAATCTTAATCTATACCACGTTCTCTACATAATACCGTTTTCATCGTTTAAATTAGACTAATAATAACTTAAATACACGCTTAGGACATTTTGGCATCGCTACTGCGCAAAAAATTTTTTAATCAATGTTAATCTATACTACGTTCTCTACATAATACCGTTTTTATCGTTTAAATTCGACAAATAATAACCGAAATACACGCTTGGGACCTTTTAAAATTGCTATTGCGCAAACATTTTTTTAATCAATGTTAATCTATATCACGTTCTCTACATAATACCGTTTTTACCGTTTAAATTGGACTAATAATAACCGAAATACATGCTTGGGACATTTTGTTATTGCTACTGCGCAAAATTTTTTATATCAATGTTAATCTATACTACGTTCTCTACATAATACCGATTTCATCGTTTAAATTGGACTAATAATAACCGAAATACACGCTTGGGACATTTTGGCATTGCTACTGCGAAAAATTTTTTTTTATTAATGTTTATTTATACCACGTTCTCTACATAATACCGTTTTTATCGTTTAAATTGGACTAATAATAACTTAAATACACGCTTGGGACATTTTGGCTTCGCTACTGCGCAAAATTTTTTTTAATCAATGTTAATCTATACTACGTTCTCTACATAATACCGTTTTCATCGTTTAAATTGGACAAATAATAATTTAAATACACGCTTGGGACATTTTGGCTTTGCTACTGCGCAAAATTTTTTTAATCAATGTTAATTTATACCACGTTCTCTACATAATACCGTTTTTATCGTTTAAATTCGACAAATAATAACCGAAATACACGCTTGGGACATTTTAAAATTGCTACTGCGCAAATTTTTTTTAATAAATGTAAATCTATACCACGTTCTCTACATAATACCGTTTTCATCGTTTAAATTGGACTAATAATAACCGAAATACACGCTTGGGGCATTTTGGCATTGCTACTGCGCAAAATTTTTTATATCATTGTTAATCTATACCACGTTCTCTACATAATACCGTTTTCATCGTTTAAATTGGACTAATAGTAACCGAAATACACGCTTGGGACATTTTGGCATTGTTACTGCGCAAATTTTTTTTAATCAATGTTAATTTATATCACGTTCTCTACATAATACCGTTTTTATCGTTTAAATTGGACAAATAATAACCGAAATACACGCTTGGGACATTTTAAAATTGCTACTGCGCAAACATTTTTTTAATCAATGTTAATCTATATCACGTTCTCTATATAATACCGTTTTCACCGTTCAAATTGGACTAATAATAACCGAAATACATGCTTGGGACATTTTGTTATTGCTACTGCGCAAATTTTTTTATATTAATGTTAATCTATACCACGGTCTCTACATAATACCGTTTTCATCGTTTAAATTGGACTAATAATAACCGAAATACACGCTTGGGACATTTTGGAATTGCTACTGCGCAAAAATTTTTTTTAATCAGTGTTAATCTATACCACGTTCTCTACATAATACCGTTTTCATCGTTTAAATTCGACAAACAATAACCAAAATACACGCTTGGGACATTTTAAAATTGCTACTGCGCAAACATTTTTTTAATCAGTGTTAATCTATATCACGTTCTCTACATAATACCGTTTTCATCGTTTAAATTGGACAAATAATAATTTAAATACACGGTTGGGACATTTTGGCATTGCTACTGCGCAAAATTTTTTTAATCAATGTTAATTTATACCACGTTCTCTACATAATACCGTTTTTAACGTTTAAATTCGACAAATAATAACCGAAATACACGCTTGGGACATTTTAAAATTGCTACTGCGCAAAAATTTTTTTAATGAATGTTAATCTATACCACGTTCTCTACATAATACCGTTTTCACCGTTTAAATTGGACTAATAATAACCGAAATACACGCTTGGGACATTTTGGCATTGCTACTGCGCAAAATTTTTTTAATCAATGTTAATTTATACCACGTTCTCTACATAATACCGTTTTTATCGTTTAAATTCGACAAATAATAACCGAAATACATGCTTGGGACATTTTAAAATTGCTACTGCGCAAAAATTTTTTTAATGAATGTTAATCTATACCACGTTCTCTACATAATACCGTTTTCACCGTTTAAATTGGACTAATAATAACCGAAATACACGCTTGGGACATTTTGGCATTGCTACTGCGCAAAATTTTTTTAATCAATGTTAATTTATACCACGTTCTCTACATAATACCGTTTTTATCGTTTAAATTCGACAAATAATAACCGAAATACACGCTTGGGACATTTTAAAATTGCTACTGCGCAAACATTTTTTTAATCACTGTTAATCTATACCACGTTCTCTACATAATACCGTTTTCATCGTTTAAATTGGACTAATAATAACCGAAATATACGCTTGGGACATTTTGACATTGTTACTGCGCAAAAATTTTTTAATCAATGTTTATTTATACCACGTTCTCTACATAATACCGTTTTCATCATTTAAATTGGACTAATAATAACCGAAATACACGCTTGGGACATTTTGGCATTGCTACTGCTCAAAAAAAATTTTAATCAATGTTTATTTATACCACGTTCTCTACATAATAGCGTTTTCATCGTTTAAATTCGACTAATAATAACCGAAATACACGCTTAGGACATTTTGACATGGCTACTGTGCAAATTTTTCTCTACATAATACCGTTTTCATCGATTAAATTCGACTAATAATAACCGAAATACACGCTTAGGTCCTTTTGGCATTGCTACTGCGCAAAATTTGTCTCTTCAGCGTTAATAGAAATTTAATTCCCCACTCGGTCGTTTTTGCCTCAGACCGTATGTCATACTCTTACCCATTGAATCTGTACCTCTCACTTTTACACAATAAATTTCCTATGTGAGGCTATAGTAGCTTTGTCTATCTACTATCCTTCATATCATTTGATTCGATGGAATCATCTCTTTCATAAATTTTTTGTTGCAAAATCCTAGACTAAACTTACGGTTGGATTTACCACTCAACCAATCTAATTTTTCCATATCAATATTCTCCATATTGATTTTTAAAGAAAAAAAGAATTTAAATGTCAACATAAAACAACAGTATGTAGGATATGTTCATCTTTGCCAAGACTTACTTGTATCTTATCCTGTATCCCTGTACTATCCATCCTGCTAGCAACGTTCACTGCATTTCCCCAAATATCGTATTGAGGTTTTCTAGCGCCTATCACCCCTGCTACTACTGGTCCTACGTTGATGCCTATTCTGATTCGAAAATGGTTGAAGGAATGTTCGTTGACTTCTTCGAGCAGTTCCTTTAACCTCAAAGCGTAGTCTGCCATGGCTGTTACGTGCTTGTAATCTAGCATATCACATGTGCTTTGGGTTAAACCTGAAAAGATGAAAACTACTAATAATAGTAATTAAAAAACTATGTAGAAAGTAGTAAACACCAATAATTCTTAAAAAAACACATTTGGTTTACATTTTCTTTGAGTATTGCCTATCTCTTTTCTTCAATGACAATTCTATGTCTCTCAGTCCAGAGACATTTACTTTTGTCACTTTTCTTTCTGAACTTGGTTTTGACTAACGTTTTGAATATATTAGTTTCTGTTAAATAGATATATTTAATTTTATTATTCAAAACGTTCGTCTCATCCGTCCTACCTATCCCATTATCCATTAAAAGGTCGAACTATTTTAGTGGTGCAACATATAAATGGTTTTATAGTTTTTTTTGGAAGAAAGATCTGGATTAAACGTTTCAAAACCATAAAAATATTCTGAGAAAATGAAATCTTACAAGAAAATAATAATACGAACTGAAAATACGTCAAGTATCCCCTTTGAATTAAGCGAATTATCTTTTATTTTCTCCTTTACACCTTCGTATATTGTTTGATAAAAGAGTCGAGTGAAATATCGCACGAAATAACAGATTTCGCTTTAATTACGGAATTTTCACTCGGACGGTTTGAATTATTTTCCAAGAGCGGAATTTTCATTAGAAAATTCAATTACAAATTTTCAGTTAGAAATATAAAAAACCGAATACTCAATTTATTCGTTATTCGCTCTTTAATCTTTAGTCTTTTAGAGTGTACCTTGAATTATTAATGACAAATAATTGGTAGGTAGGTAACTAACACAGTACAAGCTAAATATATTTGTTGTAAAAACATGAGGAACATCACGTAGTATGACATGAAAACAAACATATACTCCATATCTTATAGCACAGCATTTCTCTTATTCCCACTAAATTAAATATTTCTAGCGCTAGTATCTTTTATCTTTATCTTCATCTTTGTAGGTTATAAGCAGGTAGGGTTAGGTTTGGCCCAGAACACTGCGGCCTCTTGGGTCTATTGTATTCCCCAGCTTTCCCCGTATTCAGGTACTATCTTTGGAATATTTCTGTGTTTTTGGTTAGTTTTAATCAATTCCCTACCAAGTGTTCCTGGTTCTAGCACTAGTATAATGATCGCAAATTTGGCACGAACACAACATACAAAAACTAATAACGGCACATAGCCGCTCGCGCCTTACACTCCGCTTCCGAATTTTCAACAGTCAATTAAACACTCCAGTTTCAAATGTTCAACAAAAAGATGCCTCGGAGTCGGCATGTCCAAAATTTCACTTATATTTCACTAATATTTTTCGCTTCCTAAAAAACATTAAGGTAATTTTCATTAGTAAAAAAATTGTTTCATTTGTATTTAACACATTTTTCTTGGCTAACTAAAGGAATTAAAAACAAATCTGACACGACTCGTTTGAATTCTCGCGTTTATCTTCCTTGATTATTATTTGTATTGCTACTCATTAAGCGTATCTGTGAGAAATCTATAATACCAATTGGTTTGGAAAATTCACTTCTCGTTAGCCAATGCCTTATTAAATTACATTTACTGCTCGACTAAATCCTGGATAAGCCTGGATGAAATGTTGGCATTAAGAAAATCTAACTGATTGATTTGAATTTTGAGATTTTTAGTAAGTAATTTTTGTTAAAAATAAAATAATATTGTAAGGATTGTAACGTACGAATTAATTTATTTATTACTTAGGCACTAATTTATTTATTATTATTTATATTTTCTATACAACACTTCCATTGAAACTTAGCGTCGACCGACAAAGTCGCGCTATTTATATAAAGCCAGTTCTGCTTCAGTACATTCTCGGCGATCTAGAATACATTGGAATTCTTCCTCTGTGAGTCAGCCGGCGCATTTGTCTCTCTTGCGGTTTTGAAACATGGACCAAGCATCTTGAAACGGTGAGAGGAACAGGGTTGGCTTTAGGTTGTTACACGACATTGCCTTCTTCTTAAGAGATAGTTCCTTCTGGAACTGTTACTAAAACTACATAGTTGTATTTACAACTGAGCCTTCTTTTACAATTTCTATTTGTATGGAAATAATAATGGCGGGCCCCGAGTCAAGAATACTGACAAGGGCGCCTTATATAACTTTGGTTGGCAGATTTGCGGAAAATAGCGGTGCATTTTTATAAAAATCAAGTCCTTTCTCTGTTAAATTTCTAAAGAAAAGAAGGTCTTCAGCAAAATCAGATACTTTCTTGGTGAAATCTAAAAAACAAAGGTCATCAGCTTGTATTTTTCATAAACCAGGTCCTCCCTTCTGTGGAAACTTCTAAAAAAAAGGTTTCAACTGCTAAAGTTGCCGGGCTCCCTTGTGCGCGGGCCCCGGAGATTGTGCCCTTCCCTGCCCCCCTCTACTCGAGCCAGCGAATGGCTGCAAACCAGTATTTAAACTTTAGTATATTGGACGATTATTTCCAACCTTTTTTTAATGATTCTCCAATTTAGCTGGTTGCTTTCTATCTTGGACATGGCCATGGTTACTTTCTGTACATTGGACTCCAATACGTGCTCCCTCAGACTAAGTAATGCTTCCCATACATCATGATAAGTGGATCGATCTTGGAAAGCGTTCTTTGTTACCAAATACCATTTTGAAGTTTCAATGCTTTTCCAAGGGCTGGTTACTGATCTTGAAGTTCTGGCAATCGACCACACTTCTTCTGGAACACAGATGCTAAACCTCGAGGTCGTTGGTGTTGGCGGAAGTGCTATGGAGCAGCGAGTAGGTCTTTAGGAACCGTGAGCAGATCCTGTAACACCACATCTTGCTTTTCCATTACCTCCATATGCCCTTATAAATTCTTTAAAGACTAAAGACAAGGTCAGGTGGTTCTTGAAGCTGATTTACTTCTTCTTCGTCATAATCACCCTCTAATGGCGCCAGCCAGTTTTGGTGAACTACCTTCGGTAAATTACATCGTTAATTTTTTTCTTGATGAGCTAAAGACGTTCGCAAGATCTTTGAAGCTTCTTGAATAACCTTTTTGTCTTTTTGGAGCCAAACTTTGTTGCCTTTCATGAAACATTCTTCTGTGGCTTAGGTATCGCATTGCTTCTTCATTCTGTCACTGGTGATTTGAAGATGCAAGCGAACTAACTCATGCATGTCGTCTATTTTTCATCGTAGCTGGATCACATAATCTTCACCGTCTATATCTTCTCCAGTTCGACATCCAAACTTGAGGTCACACAGTAGTCTCATGTCACGCTAGAACAGCACATTTGCTGGTGTTTAGTCTGTAGATTCATTTTTGACAGATATTTGCCAATGGTCTTATTCTTTCGCTCTACCATTCCATCTGACTCTGGGTGCAATACCGTAGTGCTGGTTTTCTTCATGTCTGGTCTCTCACAGATTCCTCGAAAAAGCTGACTTTCGAAATTTCTGCCTTAGTCACTGTGGATCTCCAAGGGCGCTCGAAATCTACTGACATTTTTTTTTATTAACACGTCTGCGACAGTTGCGATCTCTTGATTTGGAATGGCGTAAACTTCCACCCACTTTGTGAAATAATCCACAATTACTATTATGTATTTATTACCCTCCTCGGTCATGAGGAATGGTCCAGTAATATCTAAGACAATCCTCTCGAATAGGATACAGACGATGTACTGCTTCATGGGGGCCTTCTTTTTTCGTTGAGGTTCAGTACTCATACCATTATACATCAGGTTTTTTACATTATCGGAACTGAACTGAAGGGTTTTCTTAACACCGAGTTGTCTTCCTGATGGACTGTCGTGTAACTGACGACAACTTCAACTACTTTAGTTTTTGAAATAATCAATTGTCTTCTGGTTTCAGAACTATCATCAATTTCTTGTACTCGCTTTAATAAGCCTTCTTCTAGAATAAAAGAGTCCCACTGAGCCCAATATGACTTACCTACTGGCAAGAGTTTAGATACTTCTTGTTAAGTGGGTCGACGACTTCCCTCTTTCCATTGTCGCATCTTCTTTAAAACAGGATCGTTCTCTTATTCTTCCCCAAGTTTGACAGGCGCCCACTCATCGTTGACAACCGTTGTTCGTCGTACTGTATCTTCTTTAGCAGTTGTGGCCAATCTTCATTGCATTTCGAAGGTTTCACCATGACAGGAGTTTCTTTCTCTACAGTTTCTTGCAACCGCGTTAGTCTTATCTATCAGGCACCACCGTTCCTACCTTTACAGCAACCGGTACGGCTTTTTGATTCGTAATGTTTTTTGGGCGTTTGCGTGAACTGCTTTATATAAATAAAAATTTCTTTGATATTTTCGGTCAAAAATAGAATTTCATCTTTCTATTTCACATCGTGTGAATTGTATTTTCTGCAACATATATAGTTCTTGAAGTATAAAAAAATTAAAATTATTTGACCGAAAAAAGAAAAGGTATTATTGATATAAAATTCTACTTTAGTCAGGAAATTTATTCCTAAAACTCTTTCATCTTTTGTCACAAGCTCCCGAACTATTATTTATTGAATGTGTACAAACCTGACGCTGCCATGTAAGTGGCACCCGTACTCTTGATTTTTTCGATGTATTTGAATTGATCCTGGGATAGTAATTCATCGAAATCGGCTATGATCTCATTGAGGAGCCTCAGACATTCCACCCCTTCGTTGTTGGCTTCTAGTTCTACGTAAAATTCGGAAAAATTGGGAATTGAGGCGAACATTATGCACACGAAATCGCATTGTTCGTGATATAGTTCCTGTAAAATAAAAAAATAAATGATTTTCACGTAATATATTTTATATAAATTATTATTTAATATTAATATAGATCTAGAATTATTCATGTGAATCATATATCGGCCAACGAATACTTTCTAATATCCTTTAGCACAAGTACGTGTGAAAACTATAGAGAAGCAGCATTAGAGCAAGCAGGAAAGAAACAAAACCAACGTTGCTATTTGAGGGGCCTAGTATCAAAACCGGCAATATCCCACTTTCATAGTTTAGAGATATTTACGAATAACTACTGCTGCCTTATTATTTATGCTAGATAGTTCTGTTACTTAGAACTGACAAGGTTTTTCCAAAATATAATACAAAAATATGGAGATTGCCGGTTTTGTTCCTAGAGGTAGGACATTGCCGGTTTTGATACCGAAATGTATAAATAGACCCGAGAAAAAAGGCAATGAAAGACGAAGTGAGTGCCAAACTAAAACTGTATTTTTCTTTAGGTAACATAGTAGAAAATAATATCAAAAATTAAACCAATACAAATGGAATCTCTGCAATGAATTCGCAAGAGGGTTCATCATCAACAAGTTGATTAGCTTCTCTGTCTTGGGTTTCCTCCGACTCTTCAGGATTTTCTGTGTGGCTCTCCAACATTTCCTCGCTGGGAACGATATCATTATAAAACATCAGTTCATCTAGATTTCTCCACTTTTTGCCAAAGTGTTTGGTCAGCAATTTGTTCACGTCATTTAACTTCAGACTGTTGACCTGAGGCAGGCCGGCGTTGATTAGATCTGGTTTAATCATGCCAATTGGTTTTCCTTTTTTTGTGAATCCCTTAAAGGTTTGCAAGTCTCTCCTATAATGGATTTCACCTCTTATTAAAATATTTCCAGGCTGGCATCTCTTCAGATAAAATCGTTTCGTATTTTTAAATTGGAAGTGCCATGATCCTGGGGGTTTCAGTACCTCTTTAACGCTTTTTTTCCAGTCGTAAACAGTACAGTCTGTACCTAAACGATTGGGAGTCGCAATTTTTGAATAGATTTCAATGTAGGTGTCAGGTTTGGTTATTACTTCCAGTTTTTTAATGTTCTTTTCGATGTGACCAAACACCCTGTCTGCTGGAAGAAAGGAATGCCCCACTACGGGAAAGATGACTTCCAAATTCTTAATATTTAACGGGGCATTATTTGCTAGCCATTTGGAGCACATCCCTATAAGAGTGCTATTCTTGTTTTGGCCGCTACATCCATCTGCCATAAGCCTAACCGTGGTATGGTGAGGGCCAAACTCAATTTTTTTCAGTCTATCATATACTGCTGATGAAACCTCATTGGAACTTTTTGCGAACTCATTTTCGGTCCAGTAGTACGAAAAAACATTTTCTGGATTAAGCTTGGATTTTGATGTACCTTCTACAATCGTAAAGTTGTAGAGGTACAACTGCCTTGAATAATAGGCTGTTTGGTCTGGCACCTTTGGTAGAACTAAGTTCTTCTCGCAATCGAAAGATATGGTTACCATATCATCTCTAGCTTCTTTAAGTAGATTGAAAAAAGCAGCTGCTCTCAGTTTGTGAATTTTTTTGTCTGTTGAAAGCTTTTTCTTTTCTTCTTCATCTTCGCAACGTTTGATTCTTTCAGCCAATTCAAGGCACGTGGAACACACGTCAGTTCGCGGTGTTGTGAAACTCAAATTATACTTTGTGTTGAAAATTGTTCGAAAATACGACAATTTTACTTTTTCTTCTGGACTGCACTGCTGATCATACATGGTGTGCATTTTTTGTATCGATAAATCTGAAGGAAGGTATAGTCTTTTTGTACTGGAGCGGCAATAGTGTGATTCAATGCACTTGAAACTATTGATGAACTGTTGAACCGCCGCTTGTTTGTCTTCGTATTTAGGATTTTTTCGATCTCCACCTCTTTTTTCTATTGGTGCTTGACCACTGGAAGTAAACCTCTTCATGACGTGGCTCACACGATGTTTTGTAATATCAAGTATGTTTAAAAAAGCCGACTGGCATACGGGAACGTTCGCTTTTGAGGAATAATTTCTCACAAAACATTTTACATGGGTAACTTTGGCTTCTCGTGTTGCATTTTTCGGACGGCGACGTTTGCACACATCAACAGAACAATGCTTTAGCATGAACGAGTCTTGCAATAGCTTGTTTTTTGTCGCATAAAATGCTTCATGAAAGTCTTTAACTTCCTTCATGGTTAACGAAGAACACTGAAAAGCCTTCGTTTTGTGACCACATGTTGGATATTGTGGCAACTGTTTTGCAGAATATCTGCAAAGAAGACTAGACAATACAACTCTATTATCAGTATGAAAAGAAAGAAAATACCTGAGCTTCTTGCGAACATTACATTTCCATGTGACTGGATCACGTTTTCTTTTACGGGCCTTACCCGGCTCAGCAGGAGATGCATTCACTTCCATTAGGTTCTCAGGCAAAACTCAACAATCAACACAAGATTTAACAGGATGAACAACCACAATGGACTAAACGAAAGCAACAAGCATAATAGGTATTTGCTATTTAAATGCTATTTCATGTGATCAGCTGATCACATGTCGCGATTCTGATTGGGTGGCATGGAGTTTGCCGATTTTGATTCTGAAAGTCATATGGAGATTGCCGGTTTTGATTCTGATGAGTAGTTTCCAAACTAAATTTATATGGGATAAAACCGTTTTTGTTACCAACTAGAAACATATTCCAATAGTGCACAACGAGACGAAAAAACTGCTATATGCAACACATTTTACTGAAATTTGGAGATGGCCGGTTTTGATACTAGGCCCCTCATTTATACGACCCGACCCGTTCGCCAGGCCGAATAGGCTGGCATCGCTGGTTCCAGTGTTGCCAGTCTAGTACAATTGTACTAGATCTAGTACATTCTCTGAGAATCTGGTACTCTAGTACACTTAAAGAAAAATCTACTACTTTCTTTTTTCAGCGTATGCTTCCGTTTGACGTGTAAAATATATTACGTATTCCAACGACCTGTCAAGTGGAGACTAACAAGGTTCTTTCGTTCGCAGTAGTGTCCACCAGTGTAAATTACACCAGTTACACCACCTTATTTACCCTAATTTACTTCCTCCTTATTCCTTATACACATGTCGAGTGTAATTCACTCCTGCTTAATAGCTGGTGGAGAAAATATCCACCAGTGTACACCACATCGCCGACAGGAAGGTATAGTGGGTTTTACACCGGGCCAAACGAAAGGTATGGTGTGCGTTGGTGCAGTTCATTACTACACCAGTGGGACGAACGAAAGAACCTACAGTTTAGATATGGCAACCCAATGGCCTGCTGCTATTTACAGGGTCAATGATACATATTATAGTTGTTGCTCGAGTACATAACCTAAAAAAGCTGTTGCTATTGTTAGAAAAAAAATTGTAACTCCAATTATTCATTTTTTAATTATGTTAGATGAACTAATAGATTCCTCGTCCAATATGGATATAAATACAAATATTTTACATCTCGACAAATATGGGCAATCCTTTCATTTATTTTGATAAATATGGATAATCAATCTATATAACTATCTATATCATTGACCCTGTCAATTTACCAAGCCCACAAGGTTGCCATATCATATACTGTCAAAACCCACTGGCAGCCATTTTGATTGGAATGCATAATTGTTGGGGTCTTCCTTGTTTTTTGTGTCCTTTTTTTTTGCTCTTTAATGACCACACTTCACAATTCAAAATATCTAGTACATTTGATAGAATTTGGTAAATTTTTATGGAATCTGGTACATTTTTTAGACAAATCTGGTACGTAAGAAAAATATATTCTGGCAACACTGGCTGGTTCTGTTACTTGCAATAATTTCTGCTGAGATATTTTTTAATGACATTTTTAACTCACCGCTGTTTTTACAGTCAATACACTAGGGATGGGCAAAACTGCTATTTTTAAATAACAGTTATAACAGTAACTGCTTTTTCTAAAAAGCAGCTTTCAAATAGCTGCTTTTTAATAGCAGTTTATTAAATCATCGCAACATGTAGTTCGACTATGCTTAAGTGTTTACCGGTATTTCATTATTTACTAGTCGATCGGTAATCGCGTTCAAATCTGTTAAGCTGTCTTATAATGTCGAGTTAAATATCAACCTGTGCCGGTGGTTCCCCAAATTGTCAGAATAAATCGACGACAACGGGAATGGTAACAATTAAAAAATTAGTCTTTGTATGCCATCACGTCCTCTCTGAGGTAAGTTTTGTGTTGTGAGTTATTTTCTTAAAACAAATTTATTTGCTGAAAATATTTGTAAGAGGGCACAGCATTTTTGGTCTAACCATAACTGTTATTGTACAGAAAAACATAAACATCCGTAGTGCACGTATAAAATACGACATTCGCATCAGCAACTTGCCATTGTCATCGTCGCATCACGCGCACCATGCACTCACAACATAGTCACAAAGATCGGCGTATCTCAAATTGAAATATTAGTGAAAATGGTAAACTGTTATTTAAGAAGCAGCGATTTGTAATAGCCGATAGCAGTTGAAAGCTGCTTAGTTCAAATAACAGTTGTCAAATAGCAGTTTACTAAAAAGCAACCCATCTCTACAATACACTGCAGCCAGATAATAACAAATGGTCTAGTGCTGGCTTTTTGTATTTTTCACACGCACTTGTGACAAGAGATATTAGAAGGTTTCATATAAATTACAAGTTATAAAAGTAATTTTATAAAACCGACTTCAAAATCATGCAGATGTCATTACCAGATCTTGTCCAAATTTATATGGGACCATTCCTGAAGTACCTCCTTTCTAACAAAATAAGAATTATTAAAATCGGATATACAAAAAAAATATTCCGACGAATTGGGAACCTCCTCCTTTTTTGAAGTAGATTAAAAATAGTGTTTTAATATAAAAGTCTACATAACTCATTTAATAAATCATTGAACAACCACGAATTTATTGTCATTTAACAATTAAATCAAGCAACTAGCAGTGGCGGCTCGTTAATTTTGAGTTTGGGTAAGATTTTCAGAGTTCTACGAAATGTATTAAGAAGAATGACAGACATTTGCTAAAATTTAGTAAAAATATTGACAAAAACTTTCTAATCAAAGTTAAATATAATTTTTGCTTTTTCGCCATAATTTAAATTATTTTGACATTTTTTTCTCGAAAATACAGGGTGAATAGAAAGTTAAATGAAGTAGAACTACCAAATAAAATATCTGATGTGTCCAACACATGATTTTCCTATCTAGTTATTACAGGCCTTTTCCGGTTATTTTGTGCAACCTATTGTATCACCCTGTAAATGTTGATGGATTAAATATTAAATACCATGCACTTTTCATACGTATCTTACTCGAAACCTTTTTATTATATATTTATTGTCAACAAAAATACCAAAAAATTTAAATTTTATATTTTTCTTCAAATTTTTCCATTACAGTCCATTTTAAAGAAATTATAGAGAAATTATAGAGAAATTATAGAGAAATTATAGAAAAATTATAGAGAAATTATAGAGAAATTATAGAGAAATTATAAAGAAATTATAGAAAAATTATAGAGAAATTATAGAGAAATTATAGAGAAATTATAGAGAAATTATAGAGAAATTATAGAGAAATTATAGAGAAATTATAGAGAAATTATAGAGAAATTATAGAGAAATTATAGAGAAATTATAGAGAAATTATAGAGAAATTATAGAGAAATTATAGAGAAATTATAGAGAAATTATAGAGAAATTATAGAGAAATTATAGAGAAATTATAGAGAAATTATAGAGAAATTATAGAGAAATTATAGAGAAATTATAGAGAAATTATAGAGAAATTATAGAGAAATTATAGAGAAATTATAGAGAAATTATAGAGAAATTATAGAGAAATTATAGAGAAATTATAGAGAAATTATAGAGAAATTATAGAGAAATTATAGAGAAATTATAGAGAAATTATAGAGAAGTTATAGAGAAATTATAGAGAAATTATAGAGAAATAGAGAAATTATAGAGAAATTATAGAGAAATTATAGAGAAATTATAGAGAAATTATAGAGAAATTATAGAGAAATTATAGAGAAATTATAGAGAAATTATAGAGAAATTATAGAGAAATTATAGAGAAATTATAGAGAAATTATAGAGAAATTATAGAGAAATTATAGAGAAATTATAGAGAAATTATAGAGAAATTATAGAGAAATTATAGAGAAATTATAGAGAAATTATAGAGAAATTATAGAGAAATTATAGAGAAATTATAGAGAAATTATAGAGAAATTATAGAGAAATTATAGAGAAATTATAGAGAAATTATAGAGAAATTATAGAGAAATTATAGAGAAATTATAGAGAAATTATAGAGAAATTATAGAGAAATTATAGAGAAATTATAGAGAAATTATAGAGAAATTATAGAGAAATTATAGAGAAATTATAGAGAAATTATAGAGAAATTATAGAGAAATTATAGAGAAATTATAGAGAAATTATAGAGAAATTATAGAGAAATTATAGAGAAATTATAGAGAAATTATAGAGAAATTATAGAGAAATTATAGAGAAATTATAGAGAAATTATAGAGAAATTATAGAGAAATTATAGAGAAATTATAGAGAAATTATAGAGAAATTATAGAGAAATTATAGAGAAATTATAGAGAAATTATAGAGAAAATATAGAGAAGTTATAGAGAAATTATAGAGAAATTATAGAGAAATTATAGAGAAATTATAGAGAAATTATAGAGAAATTATAGAGAAATTATAGAGAAATTATAGAGAAATTATAGAGAAATTATAGAGAAATATGAAGAAATTATAGAGAAATTAAAAATAATTACCTACATGTTTACTTCAAAACATAAGTTTATAATATGTTTATTTTAATAAACATGGATGATCAATCTATATAACTATGTATATTATTGGCCTGGTCAAATCAGTAGACCCACATGTTGCTGTATCATACCCTGTCTTTATCCATGGTTAGCCATTTTGTTTAATATGCCTGATAACAGTGGCAGGTTTTTTCTTTCTCCTGAGCTCTATGTCCCCGAATAACACTGAAGCCTATTGGCTTATTGTGTTTTACCCCATGTTATTTCAGTCAATCATAACCCCGAAATATTTTACCTCTCCCTTAAGCTGGATGCTTGCACCTCTCAGAGGCCCTAGTCCCTCCAGTTTCCTTCGGCGGGTGAATGCAATTATGTCACATTTGTTTGGGCTAATGTTTAGTTCTTCCGCCTCTGTTCATTTTGTTACTATATTTAGAGCCTTTTGCATTCGATCTCTTACTATAGTGTTGTATTTTCACTGTGCCATGATCACTAGATCATCGGCATATCCCAGGGTTCTATATCCCTTATCTTTGAGAGCCCTAAGCAATCCGTCCAATACAAGGTTCCACAGGAGTGGAGACAGCCCTCCACCCACGCACGTGTTCTCGATTTCTCTGTTTTTGAGAGATTTAATGATCGATTCAACGAAGGTATTATCAAATGCACTCTCGATATCCAAGAATGCTCCCAGCATTACCTCCTTGTTTTCCAATGTGTTCTTCACCCCTTTTATTAATTGATGGAGAGCAATTTCAGTTAATTTTCCTGCACTATAGGCGTATTGGTCTTGGTATATTGACCTCTGAACCAATATCCTGTCTCTAATATGCAGTCGCAGGTTACTGCAAAGTGAAGGGAAACAATAATTTAAATTTAAAGCGTCCCAAAAAGGGCAATTTTCTAAATATTCTTAAAAACTGTTGAATATTAAATAAGTAAATAGGTTTGTAATTAAACAAAAACTTAAACCTAGGTTAAAAAGAAAAAATCTTTTGCGATCTCCCTCGTATATGGTATAAACATTTTAGTATTTACGTAGGTTGGATTATGTTTTAGACTATTTAACAACTTTTGTCAAGAATGAAATTTTTTGGGAAAGTAACAGTAGAAAATGTAATACTTTTTGTACCACCTTGTATATTATAAATTCTAATTTAAATATTCACATTCTTTTAAAGAAAAAATGAAGAATCCAATAAATTTAAATAGTTAATAAAAAAATTTAAATTTAATTCTAAAAAATTTATTAAATGTATTGAGTACGGTCCATCTAATTAAAAAGTATTTACTTATCCCCCGTATAACAACTAGTATCCTAATTTACCCATTCCTATATTTCCCTACAATACAACGAATTATCATTTTAAATTTATAATTCAAATATATACCGCTATTATACCGACAACGGAACATTAGGCATTGCCTGTTTATTTGAAATAGAAAATGTTGAGTTCGGGATGTGGACTCCTTTTACTCTTTTCACTCCGTATCTAACTTCACATCACTGAATTACAATGGTTTAGCATGGACTGAAGTTAGTTATAGAGTGAAAATAGTAAAAGGAGTCAACATCCCGAACTCAACACTAATGCTGTTAGTTGTGCCAAAAGTGAGGTTATAATGTTATGAATTTAAATAATATTTTTCGTGGTATTTTATCCATATTAAATTAAGTTTCCATCTATGCAGATACAAGAGAATTCATCAATATTTTATGTAGAAGGTAAGATTTACTATATAGAACATTTTTAATGAAAGTTTTTTATGGATTTATTTTGAATTTTTACATGTAGGTAGGTACCTAGTATTTCGATAAATATATTACCTGTTCTGAATAATATTGTCCTAACTCTGTTAAGTAAATTTTTACAGAATAATAGATCTTTCTTGAGGTAGTGTCATGAAATGGTGCAATTAGGAATAGCAAAAGCTCAGTATTAAAATACTAAGGTAGCATAACTACATATAGGTACCTACTTCAAATATTCTCGTTAATACAGGTATATGCAATACATAATTTCCCTTTCCTGTAAAAATGTACATAGTGGAGTTAGGAGAATATTATTTTGGACAGGCGATACCTATTTTAGAAATACATAATATGTAGATGACGTAAAAAGGTAGGTAGGTACTTATTTACCTATCACTTCTCTTTTATAAATATATAAACAGAATATTAGTTAAATGTAAGTGGAAATAAGTACATAACTGTTTAATCTTTCGGTTTGACAAAGCCATCATCAAATCCGTTCTAAAAGGCGTTACAAAATTAATTTTTTTTTAATATTAACACATGATAAAACTTCTAAGATACCTTTCACATGGAGTCAATCAGCACGTGTTATCATATACAGTGAGACTTAAAAAACATTGCACCTTACGTAAAAACTTTTTATATTTGATTTATCAGAAAAAAAATATGTTTGATCTACATTGAATTCCAATATTTATTTATTAAATTATTTTTTACCACATACGAGGGAGGCAAAAAATATACTGGATAATTTTTGTTTATGTGTACGGATTCTTATATTTATTTTTAATTTGATTTCTTTATTAAAATAAGTACTTAATAGTTAACCGCGTCCAACTTTTACCACCACGTGTTATCATATACAGGGAGACTTAAAAATTTTGCAACATAATATAATAATAAACTACTTTTTTTGATTATTCAGATAAAAAAATTTTTGATATAAGTTTGACTTACAACTCAGTTCCACTATTAATTTATTAATTTTAAATTTTTTCTTACCCTATACGAGGGAAGTCAAAAATACATTGAATACTGTTTGTTTTTATGTACTACTATTTATACCGGTTGTCCCAGTTACAACTATTTTCAATTTCTATTGAAATAATTATTAAAATACCTACTTAATAGTTTCCCATATCCAGCTTGTGAGTAATTATATACAGTGTGACTAAAAAACTTTACAGCACATAACAAACTTTTTATTTTGGAGTTTGAAAAAGTTATTCTTGACCTATAACTGAGTTCTAATAGTCATGTATTAACTTTTAATTTTTTTGACCGCATACGAGGGAAGTTTGAAAATACACAGGATATTTTTTGTTTATATTTGTCATACTTATTTTTAATTTGATTTCTTTAATAAAATAAATACTTAATAGTTAGCCATATCCAGTTAATAAAACCATGGGTTATTATATACAGTGAGGCTCAAAAACTTTGGATTTTTCAGAAAAAGTTATTCTTGATAAAAGTTTGACATAGAACTTAATAAATTATTTTTACCCCATTCAAGAAATTATGAAATAAAAATTCGCAGCATACAAAAATTTTTTTTGTAATAAGAATTTTCCAGAAAAAAAAGTAATTGTTCATAAAAAGTTTTACATTGTCTAAAATCCAAAATACAACCATCAGAAAAATATGAATTTTGACAAAAATGATAATTATTATATAAAAAAAAAGTTAAATTACAATTAAAAACTGTTTTAACACGTTCGCTGCTGACCTAATAAAATGGAAATTCGACGCGGTGGCTGATGTGACTTTTTTGAATTTTTTGCCTCTACTACGTTCACATCTGAGAAAAAACACTTACCAGTCAAAGAAAACCTTGCCCAAGTACCAAAAGGGCCTTGACGACAATTGTCGTCGTACGAATGTTTTGTCATATTATTGCTCTCAGGTGATTCAAAATATTAAAACAATACCTAATTTATAAAGATAAAAACTTTTATTAAAAAAAAAAAAACTGCAACAAAAAACAAAACTTGGCGTCAAAATCACTAAACTTAAAAAATATTTGGCGACAAAATCACTAAACTAAATTACTTTGGTAATAAAAAAATACTTTAAAGGCAAAAATTATAGATTATGTCATTACAAGCAACTTTTATTAAAACAATTTTCTTAAAAATTAGAATTTTGCAATTTTTAATCAAATTTTTCGAATACGGACCATTTTGGAAATCATGTATATTACAAAAATTATAGAGAATGACATCAAAAGCAACTTTTAATTAAACAATTTTTTTGTCCAAGCGTAAAAAACATATATATTTCATAAAATAGAAAAACGACCTCCTATAAAGTACTCTCAGATGCTCTGACAATGCCCAAAATTTAATCAACTCATTAGAGGATGGATTGAAGCATAATTTTAAAATTTCGTGTTTTCATATACAGGTTTAACTATTCTGAGTAGCGATTGTGCCCACATTGATATGTCTATATAAGAAAGAAGAAAAATAACATAAAAAATATAGAAATTCAAGTATAAATTGAATGCACTGCATGAAAAATCTATTAAAAAAGATTTAAATATCATGACCTCTTCAACTTATTACAACCTTTGTTGTCTGAGTCTGAGACTGCTGGGTTTCGAATCCCAGACCAGACCATGTGGATTTTTAATTAAATTGCATGGTTCGGTTTAGGATTTGATGTGTGGCGTATTAATAGAAATTCAATTTCTGTTGATATGACATGCAGATTAAAAAAAATCGCCATACATTACCGTCTCGATGATGGTGGGTGAGGTTTTCCGGGTTTTCCTCACCTGTAAGTCAAATGGCACCATCAATCATCTTTAAGTCGCCCCGGAGCGCCACGGCAAATAATAATAATAGCCGTCCCTTCCCCTACACAAGTCGTTCAGTCGACTTCAGGGGTTGAAATTCACTCGTAAGGGGGTGAATTAGGGAGAGTATTATTATTTTATTATTATTATTATTATTACACTAGTTCTTGGTAAACTAAATTTGTTTCCAAACCCAAACTTTTATAAAACTGTACTCTAACGTTAAAATCCTCGTCTTATATACCTCTCTTTATTTTCTCGAAAGTTTCAGATGTTTCTAGACACGAAATGGGAATCTATTCCTCCTTCCAGATATTTCTAACTTAGGGGGACATACTGTATGTGAAAGTAATGAGAAACGTTTCCAATTTCGCAGTTTACCTAAATTTCTAGAATACAGTCCATTTTGGGGAAATTATGTATGAAACAATAATTATAGATAATGACATACCAAGCGACTTTTATTTAAACAATTTTCTTAAAAATTCGAATTTTGCAGTTTTTTGTCAAATTTTTCGAATACAGGCCATTTTGGAAATCATGTGTATGACAAAAATTATAGAGAATGGTATCAAAAGCAATAATTTTTTTATCCAAGCGTAAATAACATATATATTTCATAAAGTAGAAAAACAACCTCCTATAAAATACCCCCAGATGTTCCGACTATGCCCAAAATCTAATCAATTCATAAGAGGATGGATTAAAGCATAACTTTAAAATGTATTGTTTTTATATTTATTCGTTTATGAGTTACTGAGAATATAGACTCACATACAGGTTTAACTATTCTGAGTAGCGATTGTGCCCACATCGATATGTCTATATAAGAAAGAAGAAATATACCATAAAAAATATAGAAATTCAAGTGTAAATTAAATGCACTGCATGAAAAATCTATTAAAAAAGATTTAAATATCATGACCTCTTCAACTTATTACAACCTTTGTTGTATTACACTAGTTCTTGGTAAACTAAATTTGTTTCCAAACCCAAACTTTTATAAAACTGTACTCTAACGTTAAAATCCTCGTCTTATATACCTCTCTTTATTTTCTCGAAAGTTCCAGATGTTTCTAGACACGAAATGGGAATCCATTCCTCCCTCCAGATATTTCTAGATTGTTCTCTCTTCTTCTTTTATTTGTACTTTTAATTATAACAATCGCAGCACACTGTAGGGTGCTGGGTGACATTACTTTTCTTCTTCTATTTGTACGTTTACCTATTAGGCATTTTAACAACTCGTGGGCTTACTGCCAAAAGTCACTCAAGTCATATTTATACTGCCTGAAAGTACTAAATAAACTCAATCAATATGACTTGGCCATTTTTTTATTTGGTAGATCTGACTTTACCAAGAGATTTAGTCATATTAACTCAAATCATATAAAATTTGACTTGATTGAGTTTATTTAGTACTTTTAGGCAGTATAAATATGACTTGAGTGACTTTTGGCAGTAAGCCCACGAACTGTCAAAATGCTCCCGTTAGTAATGACATGAACTGGAGTTGGGTAGAATGCCAATCTACGTACTGTATCAATAGAACTAAGTACGATTCTATGGGCGCAGCCATTTTTATTTTTCATCTCAGTCGGGAGTATTTATAATAACCATTTTCTGTTTCGCATTGTTATTGTCTAGTACACAATGGCTGCGTTCATCCGCGCCACATGTTACCTGATCGATCTGGTAGCGCTCTCGAGTGGCACGCATGAACGGTGTATTTTGACATTTCGCTCAAGGAGCGGCCGCCATTAAAAGTAGCGCATTTTATTTACGTCTGATCGGTGATCACTGATCTATCTTACGCATTTACGTCCACGGCTTGCTTGGTGACTAGTAGGGTTATACTCGTATTAACAATTGAAAAATAAACCACAAACAAACAAATCTTCAACCAGAGACATTCAACTCAAAAGTAAAATGAATAAACCACAATCAAATGTCAAATGTCACTTTTAAACATGGTTCCTACGGGCATAGAGATCGATCAGGTAGCGTAAGTGAGTGCTACTTTTGTAGCGCTCCTTGAAATGACGCGGATGAACGCAGCCATAGTTCCGAGTGAGATAAAAAATAAAATGGCTAAAGCCATAGAGTCGCATCTCAAGGCTACTGACAAGCATTTTGCCCCACTCCAGTGCATTGATTATGATATGATAACACTGTGGGCTTGTTGTGGTTGACAGGGTCAATGATACATATAGAGATATATAGATTGCTTAAAGCGGGTCGTTTTGCAAGTGCTCATTAATCATAATTAGCAAAAATGTGTTTTAAAACATATTTTTAGTCTTTAAGTATAGTAAAAAAAATAATTATCTAATTTTTATTTCAAAACATAAGCTTATAATATGTTTATTTTGATAAACATGGATGATTCATCTATATAACTATCTATATCATTGATCCGTTCAAATCAGCAGACCTACATGTAGCTGTATCATATCCTGTCTTCATCCATGGTCAGCCATTTTATTTAATATGCTTGATAACAGTCGCAGGTTACTGCAAAGTGAAATTTAAAGCACCCGAAAATGAGCCATTTTCTAAATTTGCTTGAAACTGCTTAATATTAAATAAGTAAGTAGGTTTGTAATTAAACAAAAACTCAAACCTAGGTTAAAACGAAAAAATCTTTTGTGACCTCCCTCGTATATGGTATAAACATTTTAGTATTTACGTAGGTTGGATTATGTTTTAGACTATTTAACAACTTTTGTCAAGAATGAAATTTTTTGGGAAAGTAACAGTAGAAAATGTAATACTTTTTGTACCACACTATATATTATAAATTCTAAATTAAATATTTACATTCTTTTAAAGACAAAATGAAGAATCCAATAAATTTAAATAGTTAATAAAAAAATTTAAATGTAATTCTAAAAATTTTTTAAATGTATTAAGTACGGTCCATCTAATCAGAAAGTATTTGTTTATCCCTCGTATAACAATCAGTACATACTTATCTTAATTTACCCATTCCTATATTTCCCTACAATACAACAAATAATCATTTTAAATTCATAATTCAAATATCTACCACTATTATACCGACGACGTATCATTAGGCATTGCCTGTTTATTTGAAATTTGTATCTAGAATGTTGTTCGTTGTACAATACCAAAAGTGAGGTTATAATGTTATGAATTTAAATAAATTTTTTCGTGATGTTTTATCCATATTAAATGAAGTGTATTTTAAGTTTCCCATCTATGCAGTTACAAGAGAATACATCAATATTTTATGTAAAAGGTAAGATTTACTATATAGAACATTTTTATTGAAAGTTTTTTTTGGATTTATTTTGAATTTTTACATGTAGGTACCTAGTATTTGGATAAATATATTACCTGTCCTGAATAATACTGTCCTAACTCTGTTATGTAAAGTTTTACAGAATAATAGATCTTTCTTGAGGTAGTGTAATGAAATGGTGCAATTAGGAATGACAAAAGCTCAGTATTAAAATACTAAGGTAGCATAACTACATATATATACTTCAAATATTCTCGTTAATACAGGTATATGCACTACATAATTTCCCTTTCCTGTAAAAATGTACATAGTGGAGTTAGGAGAATATTATTTTGGACAGGCGATACCTATTTTAGAAATACATAATATGTAGATGACGTAAAAAGTTAGGTAGGTACTTATTTACCTATCACTTCTCTTTTATAAATATATAAACAGAATATTAGTTAAATGTAAGTGGAAATAAGTACATAACTGTTTAATCTTTCGGTTTGACGAAGCCATCATCAAATCCGTTCTAAAAGGTGTTACAAAATTAATTTTTTTTTAATATTAACACATGATAAAACTTACTTCTAAGATACCTTTCACATGAGTCAATCAGCACGTGTTATCATATACAGTGAGACTTAAAAACATTGCACTATACATAAAAACCTTTTTATTTTTGATTTATCAGAAAAAAATATGTTTGATATGCATTGAATTCCAATATTTATTTATTAAATTATTTTTTAGTACATACGAGGGAAGGCAAAAAATATACTGGATAATTTTTGTTTATGTGTACGGATTGTCTCATATTTATTTTTAATTTGATTTTTTTAATATAATAAGTACTTGATAGTTAACCACGTCCAGCTTTTGACACCACGTGTTATCATATACAGGGAGACTTAAAAGTGTTGCAACATATTATAAAAAACTAATATTTCTTTTTGATTATTTAGAAAAAACATTCTTAATAAAATCCAGTATTAATTTATTAAATTTAAATTTTTTCTTACCGTATACGAGGGAAGTCAAAAAATACATTGAATAATGTTTGTTTTTATGTGCTACTACTTATACGGATTTTCTCAGTTACAACTATTTTCAATTTCTATTGAAATAATTATTAAAATACCTACTTAATAGTTTCCCATATCCAGCTTATCTGTAATTATATACAGTGAGACTAAAAAACTTTACAGCACATGACAAATTTTTTATTTTGGATTTTTAAAAAGTTTTTCTTGATAAAAGTTTGACCTATAACTGAGTTCTAATAGTTACGTATTACATTTTATTTTTTGTTTTACAGCATACAAGGGGAGTTAGAAATTACACAGGATATTTTTTGTTTATATTTACGGATTATCTTATATTTATTTTTAATTTGACTTCTTTAATAAAAAATTTACTTAATAGTTAGCCATATCCAGTTAATAAAACCATGGGTTATTATATACAGTGAGGCTCAAAAACTTTGGATTTTTCAGAAAAAGTTATTCTTGATAAAAGTTTGACATAGAATTTAATACATTTTTCTTACCCCATTCAATATATTGTGAAATGCAAATTTGCAGCATACAAAAACTTTTTTTGTTCATAAAAAGTTTTATATTGTCTAAAATCTAAAATGCAAGCATCAGAAAAATATGACAAAATGGATAATTATTACATAAAAAAGTTAAAATTACAATCCAAAACTGTTTCAATATTTAATTTTATTTTTTTTTAATTGGTTGAATGGCTGTGGTAGGAACCAATTAGTCGGTTAATTTTAATAAACTATTCTTTATGATAAATTTCGATTGAGTCAAAAATAAAAGTACTTTCTCAAAAGACTGGATATGGACAATCCACTCGAGTTGTACAGTATATTTTTGCTACGACCACCAACGAAAATCTACAAATTTTAAAAATTATTTTAGCTTATTAAGACAAAATAACTAATTTTAAAATAATTTATGAATTTTACTAATTTATAAAATTAAATAAACTTTAGAAGTTTAATAAGTCCCTAGCCCAGATTCGATCCCGGGCTTTTTGCGTGGAAAACAGATGCTCTGTCCTCGTCTCCACCGCCACTTTTCGTAATTAAATTATGGTCTGATTAATTTTTTTTTTTTTCAAAATGTATAGGTATTTAACTTCAATAACTAAAAAATATACTGACAATTAGTTTGACGGAATTGTCATTTATTTAAAATTCTAGAAATAATAGTAGTTTGGTATCCAAAATATGAACTGTGATTGGTGGATTTCATTTTTTTGCAGTGTTCTCACTACCTAGAATGAATATGAAATATATTCGTTCAGCTGAACGCAATAGCCTGTGCAGTAGTCTGTGCGTAGGTTGTAGAAAAAAATACAATTTTTGATGGTTGGTCATTTTTTTTTTGTAAAATTGTTAATAAAAAAGTTTTTTATATTCCGCTATATACAGAGTGTCAATTTAAAAACTCCGCATTGGCAATAACTTATAATAAAAAAATGTTTCAAATAGGGAAACCTTCTTATCATATTCTCAAATGTCATATCTATGTCATTTTCCTCTCCTTTCTGTCACTAATATAATTTAAATAAGGCAAATACAAACTATGACATATTATGGTCTATAATAAATGACTTAAGGAATAAAACCCGTTCTTCAAACAGTGTAAATCCTAGCCCAGATGAACTGAACAATTATTTCGTAAATGTAAGTAAAAATATCAAATCTAACATAGCTTCGAGTCAGGATGCTCTCTCCTTCCTCCTACCTACTAAAAGGATCACTGAAAGTTTCTTCCTAAGACCAGTAGACAAGCATGAACTAGTGCAAACCATAAACAACATCCAAAATAAATTTTCCTGTGGAATTGATGGCCTGTCCACCAAAATATTTCTAAATATACCGGATGTAGTAATCAACATTTTAACTTCACTGATTAATGAATCCTTTGAAATTGGTCTCTTTCCTAACTGTCTAAAAATAGCTATAATAATCCCACTTCATAAAGGTGGCGACAAAACCAAAACCTGTAACTATAGACCTATCGCGTTATTGCCTACCTTATCGAAGATAGTAGAACGGCTAATGAAAAACCGTCTTTTGCCCTTTCTTTTCAAGCATAACATCCTCACAGCTCATCAGTATGGCTTTCTACCTAAAAAATGCACTAGCGACGCAATGTTTTCCGTTCTTAATGAAATATACACATCACTTAATGATAAACTTTTCACCGCTTCAGTATTTTGTGACTTCGCAAAGGCCTTCGATTGTGTAAATCATGATATTTTAATTAATAAGTTACAAATTTATGGCATACGGGGTTCTCCTTTACAATGGTTTAAAACTTACCTAGAAACTAGAAATCAACAGGTGCGGGCGATGGTGAGGATTCTACAAATCTAGCAATAAGCAGTGGAGTACCTCATGGATCAGTATTAGGACCAATTTTGTTTTTATTATTCATCAACGACATCACAGACTTAAGAATAAGTGGTAGAATTACTTTATTTGCTGATGACACCAGTGTAACCTGGAATAATTCTAACATGCAGACATTACAATCTATCATTAGTGACTATTAAGTCCTGGTCTGATTCGAATGGACTTTGTTTCAACACCAGTAAAACTGTAGCATTGTCTTACAGAGGTACTTTACAACCTATAACTTTAAACAATAATCTGATCCAAACGGTGACTTCAATCAAGTTTTTAGGTCTTTATATAGACGATTCTCTAAAATGGTCTGCTCATATAGATACCTTAGCAAAAAAATTATCCTCCGCAAGTTTTGCCATTAAATCGGTTTCTAAAGAGCTGACTCCTTCTACTGCATTAATAACCTACTTTTCCTTATTCGAATCTCACCTTCGCTATGGTTTACCTTTCTGGGGTTCTTGTAGCTTATACCTTTTCGAATCTATTTTTAAACTGCAAAAAAGAGCAATCCGCTATGTATTTGGTTTAAGTAGTAGGACACATTGCGAAAATTACTTCAAAAATTTCAAAATTCTAACCCTTCCTGCTCTATTTATTTTCGAATCCGTCTGCTTAGTTCGCAAGCACATTCAAAATTTATCCGAAAGACCGACTCGTAGATATCCTACAAGAAATTTAGAGACTGATGTTTATTTAACAATGCCCACTTCTGACCTATTAAAACATTCCATTACCTACAATGCCAAAAAATTGTATAATAACCTTCCGATGCAATTAAAATCTATAAATACATACGATAAGTTCCGAAGACTGGCTAAAGCTTTTCTTCTAGAAAGACCATATTACACAGTAGCAGAATTTTATAACGTACCTTAGACATTTGAGTTCCACATACAATGGCATTAATTAAATAATTAAATATTAAAGTTTAAATTTAAATTTAAAAATTAAATTAGAATAATTATAATGACGGATATTGCATATCCATTGCAATTGTTATTCCTATTTTGTCTGTTTGTTTCTGTTTGTTTTTTCTGCTGTTTAGTTATTTTTATAATATGTTTAGTATTTAAGTTACACGCTTTGTCTATAACATTTTTGTAATTTTTTTTACGACAATAAAGCATATCTCTCTCTCTCACCATTATTAAAAAGGTAATTTTAAAAGAATTCAGCATATGACTGTTAATTACGTTACTTTTGTAAAGTGTGACACTTCATTTGGAAAGTCAATTGCATTTGTAATTTAAGGGTAATTATTTTGCTATTTTGGGTGATTAAGATTAAAGTTAAATTGATTTAATCTTATTATTAATTGCTTATTTAAATTTGGTTTGTTGTATATTTATTTTCTAATAAAACAAATTTAAACTCACATTTTACAATACGCAACAGCAGTGGCGTAGATAGCTTTTTGCGAGGGGGGATATAACTTTGAAAATTACTACACTCATAATTTTTATAGACTTATAGGGAGGGATTGATCTCCTTTACCCCCACTGGTTAGTTTGGCCAAGGGGAGGGAAATATCATATGACATTTCAGAATGAGAGAAAGGTAACTTCATTTGAAATAAAAATTTGCTTGTCCCAAACAATTTTTGATATTTTTTAAACAATTTCTTAGAATTAAAATTTAAAAAATATCCAAGATTATACAGGGTGTTCCAATGGTGTGTGGAAGTCCCATATATATTATAGAAAATATAACAATGTTATTTACAAAAGTTGTAGATAATATTAATCCGCACATTTAAAAATTATTTTCAATTATACAGAGTGATCCATAACTTCAGAATTGATCGAACCTATGTTTTTTTAAATGGACCACCCTATATTTATTTGTAAATTTGAATTCCCGTGACTTTGCCCTTCAAGAAAATACCAACATGTATGAGGTTATACTGGGTATTTAGTTTAAACCAATTTTATATGAAAATCGTACTAGGTTCAACCCTCTGTATATTTCAAAAGAAACAATCGAACATCAAAATTTTTTGATGAATCATTTTTAATGATAGTCTACTTTTATAAGAATATACTAATTTTTTCCTAGCGCAACAGACGTCTACAGGGTGAGTCAAAACTCAGATACATGATTTTCTCAATTTTTTTAAGTGTAACGCCCTGTATTTCTTATCACTACTAAAAAGTACTCTAATTACACGTTCGTTTGAGTTAAATATTGCCTATCCCTAAACACAACAGTTTAGCGAGATTCTTAGATGAAATGTTAAAAAGGGTTAATTATAACTAAATTCACAATGTAATTTAATATTTAAGTCAACAATTTCTCCATCCGAAACCCCTTCTCCCAGCCAAGTCTCCGATACTGCAATAGCATCATATTCATGTACACATGTATTTCTAAAAAAATCGTCTAGTTTTATATTTATTACTCTGCAATTCTGGTAATGTAAGTATAATTTTTTCATTACAATTTGAGCTCCTGATAAACATATTGTTAACAGAAAACAAAATTTATTTAAAATAACATTCAAAATCCTTGTCGGTTCCTATACCTAATATCAAAAAATCAAATATTATTTTTCTAATTTAAGAAAAAACTAAAGTCGTGAATTCAAGGCAAGATAATGAGGCTCATATTTATCGAGTTTAGAATAAAAAGAATTTAAATATTTGAAATAATAAATAGTCTGTGGGCCTACTGCCAATACTTAGTTTAAATCGGCCTCGGTTTTGACAATCTTGATTTCATTATCCTTCTTAATATAGACGCGTCCTCCCCATGGGCGTCTTTGGGGGGGGGGGGGGGGGCAGTTGCCCCCCCTAGCTTTTAGCGACCTAATCAACAACGCGTAAGATATGCATTACAAATAACAATCTCATATAGAAATAATAATATTCAGGCTAATATAGTTGAAAAATATTATAGGTTGAATATACGAGTTATTGCATATCTGGATTCTCTTATTACGTCGCTTACATTACGCTTTTCCGAAGATTCTGTTAGTTTTTCCTTAAGCCTGTTACATCCCAAAAGCATAAAAACAATACTTTTTTCACTACTGATTAGAAAATGAAAGTAGTGGAAAAATTTTGAATTGACAATTTTGAAGCTGAATGCCAAAATGGAGTACGAAACAGCTTTCTACACACAATGAGCTCTCCATTAATGATATAGCATCCAAACATTGTGAATTTTATCCAGACATACAAAGTGGTTTAAAAAATATTTATGGCTCTTCCACCAACGACAGAGTTTATCGAAAGAACTTTTAGCACGCTACGGCATGTTAAAACATGGCTGCGATCTATTCGATCAGTGCGAAGTCATGGTAGGGAAAGCAAAAGCGGATAATTCGAGTACTTTAGGGCGATATTTTGTAATTTTGGCGTATCAAATACACGTAAACATTTTACTTTTTACTAAAAAATGGGTTAAAAACAATAAAATGTACTAGCAAAAAAACTAAATTATATATCGTAAATTTTCAGTAGCAAAATCGAAATTAAATCAAAAAAATAAATAGACAGCTGTATAATAAGAAGAAAAAAACCTTTATTTTTGTAATAATAACAGTAATACTGTAAATAATAGACATCAGAAAAAGTTTTAAATAAACAATAAATTATTATTTTATGATATTCTTCTACATCCCTTAAGTCTTAAATGTTTAGCAAATGATTAGATTTCTGCCTTTAATTATTGTATATGGCTGAAATGCAAACTTGATAGGAAACCAGTTTTAATCATTAATTTCTATGGGTTCTTTCGAACTAAAAATGAAGAAAATATAAATTACAATCGCAAATATACCAATTATTTTTATTAATACGTTTTAATTCTACGTTATTATATAATAGTAGTGTTTTTATTTTGACATTATTTAACCTATTCTTCAATGACAACTTATTAGGCTTAGGCAAGATCTCATATATTGTCTCGTAAATACCTACCTATGTTTTATTATTGATTTTTATTGATTATACTTCTTTTTTTAGCTGAAGTAATAAAAATATATAATAATAATAATATTAATAATTTTTTCAATTGTTTTATAAATCCATATACTTTTATTTTATCTTTTTTTGTTGGGTTATTTTATTTATTAGAGACTTGTTATGACAACTTAAGTATCAGTTCTGTCAAATAGGTCAGTGGCATTGTTAGGGTTACTACTACAGTTCCACTTCCCTTTAGCTTCGTTATTCAGTGAGATATCGGATTAATTTTGTTCTGTTTGAAATACTTTCTTATGATGGATTCAATTGCTCTGTGACGTCATGGCTTACTTCCGATTTTTCCAAAAATAACAGATTTTTTTTATTTTTAAAAGGAAACCCTCTTTTTTATTGTAAATTTAAATTTCTGGGACTTTTTTGTATAATAATCGTGTTTTTCTAAATATGTTACTATTAATTCGTTTATGAAAAAACATATAAGAATGTACGAACTTTATAAAATCTTTTTAGGCTTCAAAATTCCCATTGAGACCCATTTACCGTATACCACTGGCGTATCTAAGCATTTTTATTATTAGCAAACCGTTTAATAATTTATCCGCTTTTATCTTCGTTATTAATTGAGATATTGGAATGAAAACTTATTTGTTTAAAAGCTTGGGACAAATACTCTAATATTCTGGATTCAATTGGTGTGTGACTTCATGGCTTGCCTCTGTTTTATCGGAAATAACAAAATCTCAATTTATTTTTAATTTTTAAATAGAAACCCCCGTTTTTATTGAACATTTGAATTTTAGGGACATTTATGAATAAGAATCATATGTTGAAAATTTTTTGTCAGCTGTCAAAATGATCATCATATTGGAACATATTTTTTTTAATATGTTACTGAGAAAATTTTCAATACACGCTTCTTATACAAAAATGTCCCAGAAATTCAAATTTCCAATAAGAAAAAGGGTTTTTATTTAAAAATAAAAAAATAAATTGCGATTTTCTATTATTTCTGGATATACGTCACATAATAATTAAATCCATCATAAGAAAATTCTCTTTTATGTTTCATTTTCTTTGTTTTTCAATAAATAAACACCAAATTTTTTCAAAATTTTGCCCCCCCCCCCCCTATAGAATTGTGTAACGACGCCCATGGTCCTCCCCATGTTCATGCATTTTTTGAACCATGCGCATCCTTGGCCAACTTATATAATTTGTATCGCCTTCCAGTCAGATCCTCATTAATAAAAATTCTTGAACCTCTTAGTAATTTTCTCGCGATCAATATTTCGTTCTTGTTGATGAACGTAACAAACTTCACAAAAACAGTTTAAGGTTTTCCATTGGTTGTTTGTTTTCCAAGTCTATACATATCATTTATATCAACTACAGTGCACTTAGTTTTAAGAGTAGTGTTTATTAAATTCATGATAACGTCCATCAGATTTGTATCATTCACTTCATTTATGCCATCGAATCTCAAGCTTTTTTTTTGGACGTTGTTCTATTTCATCTATTTTATTTATTATTTTCAATTGTTCTGTTCCATGTGTTTTAACGGCATCATCAATTTTTTTAAGATTTTCTTGAAACTTTATCAATCGCTTTTCAATTTTTTAAAATTATGTAAATATGTAGTGGTGTTAGGTGTAGCATGACTTCTATAGCTGCTGTTGGAGTCGTTCTCATAGCTCCTGTGGTACTCATGCATGCTTGCCTTTGAGTACTATTGAGATATCGAATGGCTCCAGCTCGTCGAGTCTTTTTCCACCATACCATGTAGGTTATCATCGGCCTTATGACTCTGGTATCATTTTCGGTTGTAATCCCCAAATTTTTCCACACAACCTTCGACATAAGTTGAAAGATGTGCTCTTTTGGGTGACTTTTTACAAGTGTTAATTCCATGTTAACCTGTCGTCAAAGATGACTCTTAAGTATTTGGCCTCTTGAGCAAATGGAATCTTCACTCCTTTTAGTACTGATGATTTTAGTCCTGTTGGTACTTTTCGTTTTGTAAAGTTGACTATTGTGGTTTTGTGAGGGTTTACTGTTAATTCCTACTCTCTGCAAATATTTTTGTGTACAAGAAAATCATTTTGTATCTCGATTTTTTCTAGTAACAATTTGATAAACTGATAATTACTTCTTCTTCTTCTTCTTTAACTTTATATGGGCTCAACTCTTCCGAATTATTTACCCAGCACTATTTGTTTTAAAATTTTGTTAAGAGGACTTTTGTCCTCACTCTTCCACTGTATTTAATATTTAGTTTAACTATTCTTCTCTATTCTTGGCACAGAATATTTTATTTAATTTAGTTTTATATTTAAAGTCGAATGGTCACTTTTACACTCGATATTTAGTGATTATTTTTGACTTTTGGGCTCCCGATTCGAAGACCCCATTTCAATGTTGCCACGACGATGTCCAAATCGGAAGTCCCACTGATAGTTATGTAGATTTGTAACCAGATTTCGTTAGCGATGTTTCTTCTCTTTCTTCAGAATCACCATCAATTTAATATATATTTTTTTTTAAATAAAAAATCTTTATCTTCACTGAGAGAAGATGAACGAACTAATTTCAAATTTTTGTGGTACGTTTTGGATTATAGGAGTGATATTTTTAATGTAGATAACTTTGATATGTATTACTTTCTTGTTGACTTTTCGAATATACATCTTCCTGTAAAAGCATATTTAATAAAAAATATTTCGTTTTGAATATACAGACCGAGGCGTTACCGGTGACCCACTCTTTATATATCCAAAGTTAATTTTTTTATTTATTCAAATTTTATTTAATAAATATATCTAATTTTGATTTTCTTTCTCTTTTCAGTGCTCTAAAATTAAGTGTCGAATCGCTAATAGTCCGAAAAATATAACGGGTAGGAGTATGCTGGAGTTGCTAGTATATACAATTTAACCCGGTTTTAAAATTAGTCTTTTTTTCGAAAAGCAACTCATGTCTGTCGACATCGCCTATGCCGATGGGACATACACACAGAAAAATATTTCTGTCGACATAGACGATGTGGTGTATTTGTGATCGTTTCTTTTGACAATAAAGACGTTTTATCTTCAGAAGTTTACACCTTTCGAATTTATTTTCTGTGGAAAAAGTACGAGCGGAAAATGATTCTGCAGGATTTAGTTTTTCGAAGATGTAAATTCTGCACAGATAGAACGGACAAGGCTGCAAAAATAGTGGTCGGCGATGGTTTCGGGTTTATTATTAAACTCAAATGAACTTATTTGGAAAAAATTGTATTTTTTAATATACCAAGACTTGTAACTTTTTTAAGAGATATATTTCTTTAAAATTTCTCGATTTTTTTATGTTTAGTAACTAATTTTAACAATAGGAAACCTGTTTTTAATTTTTAACTTTAATATCCTGTAACTTAAAACTGGACGGTCTTAGGACATTTTTTTATTTAGCAAATCCTTTATAGTTTTTAGAGTTTTATATACCAAACATATATTGTTATTTAAAATTTATATGCAACAAATATAATATTAAAATTGTTTGATTACCAAGTAAAAAAATTTGAGTTTAATAACATCCTGGAGGCATTGAAGGCTTGCTATGAAACGGTATGAAACGTTGAGTATTGAGGTTAGAATAAAAGATCGTCGCCGGGCACAGAAGATTTCCGGAATTAAATATACCGGGTGACGCGAAAAAGTGGCTTTTGGACCCTTGGATTGGAAAGATGAGAAAACGATTGGAAAATGGGACTTTGTTGACTTCAATTGGCGGTGAGTGTTTATTAATTTTTTATTTATACTTTTGATACTATTTTTGAATATATAAATAAGTGAACTAGGTAAATAACTGCCTGGAACATGTATAATGTCTTTATTTACGATTATTTAATGATTGGTACTGTTAACCTATTGGCGATTTTCAAATTAAGCGATAGAATGATTTGTATTGAGTCACAGTACCACTAGAGAAAGATAGAAAACTGTAAAAGATGGTGGTCATGTGATCAATTACTGTCATCTGTCAGAGTCAGTTCACTTTGTTCGAATTTTGTTGTGTATTATTGCGGTTATTTTCTACATAAATATTTGTTTTTATGCAATTTGTGAAATTTTGAAAACACGCTAAGGTATCAAATACCTTAAAGCCAATACAGTAACTTTTTACAGGTACGCAAATAAATGGAATCTAGTGTTTTTTTTTTGTTTGTTTTGTACTATATAACGTTTATAAATTTTTATTATTATTATTGGTATTAAAAGAAAAACTTACGTCATTATTTTTCTCACTATTGAGAAAATGCTCGGCTACGTGAACGGGAAGTATATTAGCAAGCAGCTTCCTATTATAAGCTTCCAAGTGCTCCATATCTTCCTTTTCCTCTGAAAAACAGGAAAAACAAAAATTAGCTGAATAAAAAGGATTACCTTAACTGAAAATCAGTGTTGACGGAAGAACGATTTTATAAATACAGAAAGGTCCTCATTTAAAAGACAGAATAATTTACAAAACAAAAAACAGACATACATTATATTTATATAGTGTGTGTCATAAAGTTAGATCCATTTGGGATTTTTTTTAATAATTTGTTTGGAAAAACCATCGTAGAGCAATCTCATTTAAAAACATAAAAAAAACTCCATATTAAAGTTGCCTACGGAAATTTTTTTTAACGATTTTTTAAAAATACCGAATTTGATGAATAACTAAGCTTCTAACTTTAATATGAGTTATTTTAAGGTTTTAAAAAATTAGAGGTGAATGCCCTACGATGTTTTTCCAATCATTAGATCCAAATTTATTAAACACATTGTATATTGACATACAATGTGTTTACTATAAACTGAAATCATATGAAAAACTTTTTTATTCTTAATTTTAAGTAAAAATGGTCAAAGAAAACAAATTTTGTTTAAAGATTAATTACAGACATAAATATTCATATGTATGGAAATATTTTTAAGGTAATTTTAAAGACAAAAGTATAAAAAGGAATGATCATTTTCCAAAGAAATGTCGTGCAATTACCTAAAGCCGACTCTGTGCTTTATTTATCGGTTCCAATACGTCTATGATCCCACTTCTGATACTAATGTAATATATTTTTTTAATTTAAAAATAGTAATAGTGTAAATAAATCAATTTAATAAACTATTTTTAAATTAAAAAATCGTTACATTGGTGTCAGAAATGGAATTGTAAATAAGTAAATAAAAAAAATTAATAAAAAAAAAACTATGTGAATTAAAAGTGACGCAGTGACAGGGCCGTTTGAAGAAACACTATAAAGGGAATATTTTCTTCGTGTGTCTTCTATAATTTTTTCTTTGAAAAGTATATTTTCTTCCATGGAAACTAAAGTATCTTCAGACATTTCTTCCTTAGATAGTAAAGTTTCTTTCTTGAAAGAAAAGTTGTCTTCTGAAATTTATTCTATGAAAAATAAGATATCTTCAGTCGAGAAGAAAATAATGTCTTCCGTTAAGGAGAAAATAAAACAGATGAAACAATCCAAGGACATTAAAATAAAGTGTCGTTAGTCAGAGTTGAAATTGGAAGAAAACTGTAAACTATACTCGTGGAAGAAACAGATGATTTTGAACAACTCAAAAAAAAAATAAACATGCGAAAATGAAATGATTGTTCGGGAAATGGAGAAAGACAACCTTCTACCAGCCCATGGGTATCCCCAGTAGTCCTGGTCCAGAAAAAGGTTGGAATTACGAGGTTCTGTATGGATTATCGTCAGTTGAACAATGTTACTAAGAAAAACAGTTATCTTCTGTCTCAAATCGATAATACATATTACCTTAGACTCGAAGTCTGCATATTGGCAGGAGGAAATGGACTCAGTAGATAAAGAAAACAACTATTATCACTGAATCTAGATTATAGCAATTTATTGTCATGCCTTTTGGACTATGTAATGCTCCTGCAACATTTGAAAGACTTATGAGAGGATTATCTTGGAAAACATGCCATTTGATGAACATCTAAAAAACGTAGATGATGTTTATAAAAGACTTTAAGCTGCCCAACTGGTGTTAAACCCCAAGAAATGTCAAAATAAAGTTGATTGCATGGGTCATACAGGGTGGCCAATTTTTCATTGAAATGTATTGCTATCTCGTAAACCGTTGGTAACACAAAGTTGGTTAAATGGGGAAAAAGTTGCATGTTTCGAAGTCCAATCTGAGGGCGTTTTGAAAACTAAAATATCAGGTCCGGTTTCCGAGATATTCGATAAAAAACAAATAAGTACCATTTTTTTATTCCGCTACAGAACGTTTATTTGCAAAAATAGACAAAAACTCATTTGGAGTTTTTTGTTTTATATCAAATTGTGCGTATGATAGCGTATTTAGTTTTTTTATCTGACGTTTCGTAAATGCAGGACCACCATCAACTTCTTTATTTGAATATGGACCAATATTTTCCTGGCTCATAATTTTAATGCAAGTTCAATGTTGAATACAATGATGTAATAACATATTGTGATTAGTCAACATTTCGGAAGATTTGAACATCATCAGGTAAGTTTACAAGTACGGACCGGTGTTTTGTTAGTTAAAAATATTTGAATTAGTAAATGATGTATTATCGTTGTAAGAGATTATAAATAATAAATACCAAAGTCAAACTTTTAACTTTACATCAAGACAACATGTTCGTTTACACATTTGCTAAAAAATATTTTCCATTTTTATGGTTTTTGCACTTGACCAATCCCAATATTAATCTATAAATAAAGTACATCCCGATTTTTAAATACATAAAGTTAGCCTGATTTGTCATATTTTGTTGGATTGTTTAAACTGATATGGTTCCTCATAGTATAAAAAAGAAAAAGTTAACAAACTGCAGATAGATACCTACTTACAATAATAATTGTATATCTAGCAACACGTCTTGATTATTATACAGATAAATTTAAATCAAGTTAACCTGGCATGTCACATTTTATTATTGTATATTTGACAGTATGGTATCGGATAAAAGCATCGGTATATTTTTAATTAGGGTATTGAAAATATGGTTCGTTACAGTAGAAGTGAGAAAAAAGATATGTACGATGTGTACATAAAATGTAACAGAAATAGTGGAGAAGCTGCAAAAAGATACCTTCAGTTGTATCCAGGAAGGAGGCAACCATCTTTATTAATTTATTATAGGATAGCGTTAAATATGGCTCACGAAGGAAATATTGAAAAAAAAAACGTGGTAAATATTCAAAACGTAATACAATAAATGAAATAAATGTTTTGTCTCAAGTTTATATCAACCCTGAAACGTCGTCTAGAGCAATAAGCCGAGAATGTGGAGTTTCTGCAAGTACTGTGAAAAACATTCTTAAAAAACATAAGTACCATGATTACAAATTCCAAACTGTACAAAAGCTACATCCTGGAGATTATAATCGTAGAATAGAATTTTGCCGTTGGTATAAACGAAAATTAAATAATGATGTATCCTTTCATGGACGAATTTTATGGACAGATGAATCGACATTTACTAATAGTGGAATATTTAATAGAAAAAATAAACATTTTTATGCCACCGACAACCCACATTTAATTCAAGAAGTAAGACCCCAAATTAGATTTTCAATAAACTTATGGTGTGGAATACTCAATAATAAAATAATTGGTCCTATTTTTATTGACAGAAACCTCAACCAACACAACTATTTACAATTGCTAGAAGATATGTTAGATAATCTTCCTTTAGGTGATCGAAGAAATATTTATTTTATGCAAGATGGCTGTGGGCCACATAATGCTGCATTAATCAGAAATTATTTAAACGAAAGATTTCCCAGGAGGTGGTTTGGTACACATGGACCTATTCGATAGCCCCCTAGGTCACCCTGCTTAAATCCTATGAATTATTTTGTATGGGGATATATCAAAAATAAAGTATATTATGATGGTATTCCAAATGACTTATATCAATTACGAGATAGGATAATTAATGCGTTTAATAATATCACTCCACAAATGGTTTCTGCCAGCATAGCTCAAATGACAGACCGTATTGACTTATGTATTCAAGAAGAAGAAGGAGGACATTTTGAGCAACTACTGTAGTTTTTCTCTTATCGTTAATCATTGTTTTCATTTATTTGTTTCTGACGTGATTAAGTAGTTAAATACATATTTTTTTTTATTAAATTATTTTAAGCATTTAAAATGTAGTTGTGTATTTCAAATAATTTATAATACAGGTTTGTACAAGTAAACGTACCTGATTTCTTACACTGATAATACATCATTTACTAATTCAAATATCTTTAACTAACAAAACACAGGTCCGTACTTGTAAACTTACCTGATGATGTTCAAATCTTCCGAAATGTTGACTAATCACAATATGTTATTACATCATTGTATTCAACATTGAACATGCATTAAAATTATGAGCCAGGAAAATATTGGTCCATATTCAAATAAAGAAGTTGATGGTGGTCCTGCATTTACGAAACGTCGGATTAAAAAACTAAATACGCTATCATACGCACAATTTGATATAAAACAAAAAACTCCAAATGAGTTTTTGTCTATTTTTGCAAATAAACGTTCTGTAGCGGAATAAAGAAATGGTACTTATTTGTTTTTTATCGAATATCTCGGAAACCGGACCTGATATTTTAGTTTTCAAAACGCCCTCAGATTGGACTTCGAAATATGCAACTTTTTCCCCATTTAACCAACTTTGTGTTACCAACGGTTTACGAGATAGCAATACATTTCAATGAAAAAGTGGCCACCCTGTATAGCCAGCAAGGATGGAGTGGCTGTAGATAAGGAAAAAGTCGTTTTCATCAAAGAGTGGCCACAACCAATTGATAAACATCAAATGAAAAGTTTTCTTGGGCTATGTAACGACTATCAATGATTCTTCAAGTGTTTGCA
This sequence comes from Psylliodes chrysocephalus, assembly GCA_927349885.1. Taxonomy (NCBI): domain Eukaryota; kingdom Metazoa; phylum Arthropoda; class Insecta; order Coleoptera; family Chrysomelidae; genus Psylliodes; species Psylliodes chrysocephalus. The sequence continues at coordinate 14,855,867 of OV651830.1, forward strand.
GATATTGCAAAGCCATTTAAACGACTCACAGAAAAAGTAAGAGAATTCCGCTGAGATGAAGACTGCCAATCTATCTTTGAAACATTAAAGAAGTTTATATTAACAGCGTCAATACTAGGTTAACCACTACCAGAGGAAGAAATTATTCTGGATACTGATACCAGCAATGTGGGAATTGGAGGAGTGCTTTCACAGATTCAAGAGGGAAAAGAAAGAGTATTGGGTTATTTTAGTAAAATGATCTTAGCGAAATGACTGCGCCACGAAAATAGAACTCCTGGCAGTTGTGAAATGCGTGGAATGCTTCTACCAATACCGATCATGCATACCTTAAGTGGTTGATGCAGTTTAAAACCCCGGAGGGTCAAATCGCCGAAATAAGTCACAGAAATGCCGATTCACTTTCTAGAAGACCATACCCAGTAGAGTACTCTCATTGCAACAGAGCAGAATCCTAGAAATAGTGGACTACTAAGAACAACTGTAGTCAACAATGAGTGGACTCCTGCAAAACTTAGGGAAAAACAGGAGGAATGATCCCGTTTTAGAGAAGATGCGATAATGGAAAGAGGAAAATCGTCAACCTACTTGGCAAGAAGTATCAAATCTTTCTTCACTAAAATCATATTTGGCTCAGTGGGACTGTTTTATCCTGAATGAAGATTTTTTAAAGCGAGTACTAGAGACTGAGCCTTAAAAAAATAGGTTTTAATATGTGAGGGGCGAGCCCTTGCCAGTGTTTTGCCCCGATGCCTCACCATAGCTGTCTGCGGCCCTGGACTAGTGTAACCGAAGTAATTCGTCAGTTACACGACAGTCTATCAAAAGGACATCGTGGTGTTAAGAAAACCCTTCGCAGAGTTCATGGAAGGTTTTATTGGATGAACAGTCGTGTAACTGACGAATTATTTCGGTTACTCCAGTCGCCCACACATATTATAACCTATTTTTTTAAAGCTGTCGGCACCCTCTGGACCCGGGCCCTGAGGATTTAGCCCCCCTGCCCCCTCCACTCGTCGGTCCTGCTCTAGTCTTTGGAATGACCAGCTGTCTTCTATTTTCGGAACAATCATTGTTTTCTAGTATAGAGTCGGCTTTAGGCGATTGCCAAACAGTAAAATGTCTTGTCTTCATAATTATTTTCGATATTCTCAAAAATATGATACATTTTTCATACTATTTGAATTTAAAAATTTGTAATAGCATTTTTCTCCTTTTTTTATTTAAGCTGTACTTGTTAGAATTTTATATTAACCTAGGATGAATTTTGCTGATTTAGATCCAGAGTTACCGTTTGCTAACGATATGCCTTTTTCATCAGATTTAGCATTAAAAATTATTCATGAGTTTGATGGAAATGAAAAACATTTGCATACATTTTTATCTTGTTATTACGAATGATACAACTCGAAATGTTGCATGCAACCATCAGCTGTTCATTTTCTTAAGCCATATACGAGGTTTTTCAAAAAATATGAAAGAGTATCTTTATTTTTAACAAACCTCGTATACTACTGATAAAATTACGCACCAATAGGACATTCTGTATATGATTTTAAATATGCCGTTCAATAATTTGTAATAAAAAATATTTTACCTGTTGCTTGGAGCTTCCATACAAAATCTAGTCTATAAGTCGCTTCAGTTTGTTGACCGTGTAAAATCAGAGCTATCACAAAACCTGCTAATACTATAACATTCAAGTACTGATGAGTGTAGGACAATTCACTAAAAAAAAGAAAAAAGAACAAGGATTTACACTCAAGGCTATAAGATTATTTGAGATGGAATTACCCAATCACAAATTGTACGATTTGATTACTTTCTTTTATATCATTTGGGTTACTCGTAAGATTTAAAAGGGGGAACAATTAGGCAATCGCGGTCTGTGCTATAGTCTATTTTTATGTATGAGAGAGTAATAAAACAGCATTTCTAATGCAAAACTTAGTACGGTCATTTTAAATATTTTTACAGAATAATCTAAATATTTCCTAAAATTGTAATAAATGTACCTGAGCTATTACAAGTTTTGGGTCTTTTATTGGTCCTTTATAAACATAAGCTGTACAGAACAATAGAAAAAGGTTTGGACAGGCCAAAAACCCTATGTATTAAAGATTACATAGCCGTATCTTAAGATTATTTTCAATAAGTACCTATTTGCCAATTTTGTTTTATTTTAATTCCAAGAATTTCTTAAAGTAATCGAATTATAAGTAGGTAAATACCTTCCCAACAAATTTCACCGAAAATGCGATTATAGGTTTTCCATTTAGTAAGGAGGTCCAAGTTGTGTATTCTTGACAGTTTACTAAATGTCGTTTAGTTGCAACTTGCAAGGTGCAGTGTGAATTCTAGTGTGATCATGGAAAATTTGGAAGGGCCGCGAAAACGACAAAAAATCGGTCCTTTAACAGTTAATGAAAAAACATTAATATTTAATTGTTTTAAATCATTTACAGACAAACATTTATGTAAAAGTGTTGATGACTCAGTGGAATTAGTTAGTAGTACGCTTGGTGTTGGGAAATCTACGATTTACAGAGTTGTTAAAGAAGAGAAATGTGGCGAGTTTCAAACAGCACGTAAAGCTCCAGGAAAACCAAAATTTCAATTAGAAAATCTTTTGAAAGAAAGACTTCGAAGGAAAGTGCATGCGTTCTTCTTTAGAAAAGAATTTCCGACAGTAGACAAAATTCTTGTCACGGTTCGAGATGATAAGGATTACCCTGAAATGAGTCGAAGCACACTATGGAAACTTTTAAAAGAAATAGGTTTTCTATGGAAAACGCATTCCAGAAAGTCTATTTTAATAGAAAGAAGCGATATTGTAGTATGGAGAAGAAATTACCTAAGGACTATAAAAGAAATGAGAAACCAAAGAAGAAATATATTTTATTTAGATGAAACATGGATCAACGAGGGACATAAACCAAATATATTTTGGCAAGATGAAACTGTTACAAGTCGAAGACATGCTTTTTTAAATAATTTATCTACTGGTTTAAATCCACCATCAGGAAAGGGGCGCAGACTAATAATAGTACACATCGGTAGTTCAAACGGTTTTGTTAAAGGTGGCTTATTGACTTTTGAATCTACTCGTACCGGTGACTACCATGACGACATGAAAGCTGATGTCTTTAAAGAGTGGTTCGAACAAATTATAGATCTTCTTCCTCAGAACTGTATAATAGTAATGGATAATGCAAGTTATCACTCGAGACTCATGGAAAAAATGCCCACAACCAAGTGGTTAAAAAAAGATTTACAGAATTGGCTAAATTCAAAAAATTTTAAGTTTCATCCCGGTTCTGTGAGAAAAGAACTGTATCATTTGTGTTCCCTTCATAAAGAGAAATTTAAAAAATATGAAATTGATGAAATTGCAAAAAATCGTGGGATGACGGTGGTTAGATCGCCACCATATCATTGCGAAGTAAACCCGATTGAACTGATATGGGCACAGATAAAGGGAGAAGTTTCAAGAAAAAATAATTCTTTTAAAATTAGTGATGTTAAACAGTTGTTTCTGGAGGCTGTAAATAATGTGAAGCCTGAAAACTGGGAAAAGGCAGTAAATCATACGATTAAAGAAGAAGAAAAAATGTGGAAGTTGGACAATATTACTGATGAAATGATCGAGCCACTCATTGTAAATATTGGTTGCGACAGTTCATCTTCTGATTTCGATTCTGATTTGGATTTGTAGGTAAGAAGTAGTTTTGTATATTAAAATTATTATTTATGAACGTAACGTTGTTTAAAATTCAAAGTTTAAACCCTTATACCTACATAACCCGTTTGACACAATGTTCTTAACATACCTTGTGGAAAAATAAAACATTTTAGAAAAAATTGCACTTTTTTACCTTCAGCTGTTTAGAAGTTATAAGCAGGTTAATTAGGTGAAAATATAAGTGTATACTCGAGGAATAACTTCAAAAAATATTTAACTGTCTACTAAAAGAAGTGATACGCCTATGGATTACGAACGCTTTATTATTTTAATACTCTCTCATACATAAAAATAGACTATAGAATGATATATACAAGACGGTACTCATTCTGTAAACGGTCAACATAACAACATACTTCATTGCTTAAAAGACAATAATGTTTTATTAGATTCATACAGTATGGTTCAAATAAAAGGAATACATTCTTCTTGACTTCTGGAACAAATACTGAGGTCGTAGATTTTTATTTTCACACACTCGTTCTGTTAAATATTCCTTTTATTCGTGACATTGTCTGTGTAAATTTGATGATGTCATTAATTATTTTTTTAAATAAAATAATGGAATAATACATTGGGAAAATATAGTATATTTTAACTATTATTTTGTATTGTCATAATTTCGTCTGTTGACATGTGACGGTGGCATAATTTCGCCTTGTACCACTGACGTCAGAAAGTGATTCGGAAAGGCTTTAGTGACACCGATGATGTTGGGATGCGTTTAACTTGATTTATTTTGAAACTAGTGGAATTTAACTTGATTGCCAATTAGCAATTTTAAAAAAGTTAGTTGTGAAATTATAAATAAAAAAGAGGTAAATAAACAAGGGTGGTCCTTAAGATCTCACAAGAGTAATTTAATACGACCGGTTTCGAGGAGATCAGATCCTCATCATCAGGTATGGTCTAAAATAGAGAGGTAAAAACGAATGAGCTCATAACTAATAAAGTGGGTTTAAAAATTATGAAAGTTGTCAAATATCAAGAACTCACCCGTATTACTCATCTATTTAAGACTAAGCTTAGAGATTATCACAGGGTCGGTGTGAAAAAACAAGTATGCGAGTATTTTTTAAGAAATGCATAAAAACAGTAGTTGCAACAAAAAGTTGATGTCAAAACACAAGTAGGTCTAAAACTATTAATTAAAATTATTAAAATATTTCACGAACGGACAGACATTAAGACAAAACAAATTTAAAACTTTTTTAAACCCTACAAGAACTAAAATGGGCTCTTAGACAACATGAAGTGTTTATAATTCTGAAGGTATAATTTTTTATTTTAGATTAAAGATACTAATTAACGCCCTCTAGATATAAATAGACGAATTAACAATTCTAATATTTAAGAAAAACAGTTTAGAGGTTGTCAGATTTAAATATTTTGACATCGGCTAATAGATGGCGTTGGCGAAATAAATGTTTCTTAACTAATAATATAGGTTTTAAAATGAATTATTTGAATTTGTATGTAATAATAAACAAAATGAAATAAATTAATTATTATTGTTACACGTAGAGTCTAGCATTAGCGTCGGAAAATAATTTTTAGATGTACTTAATGTTCAAATTAAGAAGTTGGTAACATATCAACGGAAAAAGGAAGGAAAGTAGTATTAAAAGGAAAGAAAGAAAGAAAGAAAGAGAAAACGAAAAAAGGAGAAAACTATTGATTTGGTTAGTTGTTTTTTGAAGTAATGTGCTGAAAAATGAAAATGGAAAATGGAGACAGAGTAAAAATAGGGAATAGATAAGATAAGTATAACTAATAATTAAAGTCAATAGAATTTCATAGGGAGATTTTAAAGTAAAAGGGGGGTAATTTAAGGGAAAACGTAGATTTTTAAAAAAGAACTGAGAACGTGGGTGTGGATTCGGAAAAGACTTGTGAGTTTAGTGATAATGCATTGGTACTTTTTCTTAATCTAAATACCTATTTCTAGGTTCTCCAAATTATTCAATATCAACTTGTTGTGGCAAATGTGGAGTACCCTAAAGCCATCCCCTGAGTCAAAATCGTGATTGGACTCTACTAGATGGGTGGCAAAATGTGAGAAGCCGGTTGTGGCAGTATTCAAACATCTTAAATGTTCTTTAAGTCTAGTCCTAAAATTACGAAAGGTTCTACCTACATATTTGGCTGGGCAAGACTTACAACTGAGTTCATATATGCCTGGTTGATCCATGATGCCCACTTTATCTTTATTCTTGATGAAAAAGTTACTAATTGAGTTGGAGGATTTAAAAGAAATTTTGAAGTGATTTTTGAGGATATTGGAGACTTTATAAGAAATATTTCCAATATAGGTAAGTGACATATACTTGCTAATGCTAGCCTTTACAGGTATAGGGTTAGTTATAAATGTTGTATTTTGAATAATTCTATTTTGTTTTTTTCTCAACATTTTATCGATTAAACTGTGATCATAATTGTGTAGATGAGCTATTTTGTTTATTGTGTTAAGTTCTCTATTGTAGTTTTCAATGGATAAAGGTACTCGTAATAGACGTTCTAAATAACAATTGAAGGAAGCTAATTTATGCGAGATGGGGTGATTAGACAAATTATCTATTACTAGTCCCATATTGGCAGACATATTTATGCATAACTTTGAAAAAGACAATATCTTAGATAACAATAATTTTTGCCAATCAATCAAATTTTACTATAGATATGTGGATGATATTTTAATACTATGGACTGGTAACAAAGACTCATTGAATGATTTCTTGTCTCATGTTAACACTATACATACCAACATTAAGTTTACTTTAGAAACCGAAGTAGATAAATTTATAAACTTTTTAGATTTAAAAATATCCCATAACAATGACTCTAAATTAAGTTTTGATATCTATAGAAAACTCACTCATACAGGAGTAGTAATAGATAATTTGTCTAATCACCCCATCTCGCATAAATTAGCTTCCTTCAATTGTTATTTAGAACTTAACACAATAAAAAACATAGCTCATCTACACAATTATGATCACAGTTTAATCGATAAAATGTTGAGAAAAGAACAAAATAGAATTATTCAAAATACAACATTTATAACTAACCCTATACCTGTAGAGGCTAGCATTAGCAAGTATATGTCACTTACCTATATTGGAAATATTTCTTATAAAGTCTTCAATATCCTCAAAAATCACTTCAAAATTTCTTTTAAATCCCTTAACTCAATTAGTAACTTTTTCATCAAGAATAAAGATAAAGTGGACATCATGGATCAACCAGGCATATATGAACTCAGTTGTAAGTCTTGCCTAGCCAAATATGTAGGTAGAACCTTTCGTAATTTTAGGACTAGACTTAAAGAACATTTAAGATGTTTGAATACTGCCACAACCGGCTTCTCACATTTTGCCACCCATCTAGTAGAGTCCAATCACGATTTTGACTCAGGGGATGGCTTTAGGGTAGTCCACATTTGCCAAAACAAGTTGATATTGAATAATTTAGAGAACCTAGAAATATTTAGATTAAGAAAAAATACCAATGCATTATCACTAAACTCACAAGTCTTTTCCGAATCCACACCCACGTTCTCAGTTCTTTTTTAAAAATCTACGTTTTCCCTTAAATTACCCCCCTTTTACTTTAAAATCTCCCTATGAAATTCTATTGACTTTAATTATTAGTTATACTTATCTTATCTATTCCCTATTTTTACTTTGTCTCCATTTTCCATTTTCATTTTTCAGCACATTACTTCAAAAAACAACTAACCAAATCAATAGTTTTCTCCTTTTTTTCGTTTGCTCTTTCTTTCTTTCTTTATTTCTTTCTTTCTTTCCTTTTAATACCACTTTCCTTCCTTTTTCCGTTGATATGTTACCAACTTCTTAATTTGAACATTAAGTACATCTAAAAATTATTTTCCGACGCTAATGCTAGACTCTACGTGTAACAATAATAATTAATTTATTTCATTTTGTTTATTATTACATACAAATTCAAATAATTCATTTTAAAACCTATATTATTAATTAAGAAACATTTATTTCGCCAACGCCATCTATTAGCCGATGTCAAAATATTTAAATCTGACAACCTTTAAACTGTTTTTCTTAAATATTAGAATTGTTAATTCGTCTATTTATATCTAGAGGGCGTTAATTAGTATCTTTAATCTAAAATAAAAAAAATTTATACCTTCAGAATTATAAACACTTCATGTTGTCTAAGAACCCATTTTAGTTCTTGTAGGGTTTAAAAAAGTTTTAAATTTGTTTTGTCTTAATGTCTGTCCGTTCGTGAAATATTTTAATAATTTTAATTAATAGTTTTAGACCTACTTGTGTTTTGACATCAACTTTTTGTTGCAACTACTGTTTTTATGCATTTCTTAAAAAATACTCGCATACTTGTTTTTTACACCGACCCTGTGATAATCTCTAAGCTTAGTCTTGAATAGATGAGTAATACGGGTGAGTTCTTGATATTTGACAACTTTCATAATTTTTTAAACCCACTTTATTAGTTATGAGCTCATTCGTTTTTACCTATCTATTTTAGACCATACCTGATGATGAGGATCTGATCTCATCGAAACCGGTCGTATTAAATTACTCTTGTGAGATCTTAAGGACCACCCCTCTTATTTACCTCTTTTTTGAACATATAACTCACACATGGCTACCACCTTCAACTTTAAAATTATAAATATATTAAGAGCGATATCCATGCGACACCTAACAGCAAATTCAGGTTTAGAACACACTGACAACTTTCAGTGCATCTGAACGCACTTTGGCAACGTTGCTCTATTCCCAGACTTACGCTCCCTTCAATTCATTACTTATAAACTATAGATGATTTAAAATATAAAAAAGGCCGATAAATCGCAGGTCCTGTATAACAAAGAGTATTTCTGTTTTGTTTTCTCGTTTAAAATATTTTTTAAAGCTATAACCTGGTGTAACATTTTCGAAACTCTTTTTTCTAACTAAATAATTTATTTACGATATACATTTACATTTAAATATACATATTATGTATTTCCTACGATTATTTCGAAAACATATCTAAAAAGTACCTATTTCTACATTTTCTTATATACAGGGTGTTTGTTGGTAAGTGTGAATGATTTTAGGGAATGTTTGCCGAAGTTATTATATATAAAAGAACATAGATCGAAAAAGTCAGTGGCGCAGTATTTTTTTATTAAAAAAAGTGGCATTCTCGCACAAACGCCACTGGTGCAAGTAGAAATATTTGGAACACCCCAAAAAATACACATTTGTCCCTTCAAAGTTTTTTTGCAAATTTAGAGTAAATATCCCGTAAATATCCCGGAAACGAAGCATATTTCGACCTACTTTTATTGGAACTTTTTTTAACAAAATAACTATGATAACAATTTGCAAAAATCTTTCGTACTTAAGTGTAAAGGTTAAAGAAAAGGTCCTTTATTGACTTGTGAGAAATAAAGGACCTTTTCTTTAACCTTTACACTTAATCCCTACTACTCACATATGGCTACCCTCACTCCAAATCTTTCGTACTTATTTACAAATATCCTGTATAAAAATACTTTTTTTAATAATAATATAATAATAATAATAATAATACTCTCCCTAATTCACCCCCTTACGAGTGAATTTTAACCCCAAAAGCTGAGCTTGTCCGGGGAAAGGGACGGCTATTATTATTATTTGCCGTGGCGCTCCGGGGCGACTTAAAGATGATTGATGGTGCCATTTGACTTACAGGTGAGGAAAACCCGGAAAACCTCACCCACCATCATCGAGACGGTAATGTATGGCGAATTTTTTTAATCTGCATGTCATATCAACAGCAATTGAATTTCTATTAATACGCCACACATCAAATCCTAAACCGAACCATGCAATTTAATTAAAAATCCACATGGTCTGGTCTGGGATTCGAAACCCAGCAGTCTCAGACTCATAAACTTGCCTATAAATGAATATAAGCGCGATAGACCGCTACACCACCGTGCCCGATATAATAATCCATTTAATACTAGTTTGTGCAACAACAGTGGACAAACTGGAGTTGTACAGTATGTTTTTTTTCTACGACCCACTAACGAAAATCTACAAATTTAAAGTATTATTTTAGGAAAAGACAAAATAACTAATTTTAATAGTTATTTATGCAACCAGTGCAAAAAGACGCGACGTGAAATTGTCGAGTACGATAAACACTTTTTGCACGAGTTGCATACAATATTTTTTCTACGTTCATGCAAAAACCAAAGAATGTTTTATAGAACTGCCGTTGTATTATCCAAATCATAGTAGCTGTGATCGTGTACCTTTGAGGCATTTATTTACGTTTGTGTTCATAATTTGTAATGACATTTTTAATAAAATACATTTTTTTATGAATTTATTTATTAAATGATTGAAAATAATATAAAATGTGCAATTGTTTTTAAAATGTAACACAGAAAATAAAAATGGACTAAATATTTGGCATTGATTTGAATATTTATGTTTGTCATGATCATAAAACGCTGTAGTAAAATGACAGATGAGTGCAATAAAGTTTTGATTGCACTAGTGCAATAAAAAACCACTTTTTTCACTAACTATAGTTCAATAAAGTTTTGTTTTTTGCATGAACGTAGAAAAATAATTTATGACTTTACTAATTTGTGAAATAAAATAAACTTGAAAAAATATTTCATTTAATTAGTCCCCAGCCCAGATTTGAACTCGGGCCTCTCGCGTGAAATACAGATACCGTATCCTCATTTTCACCTCTACATTTGGAATTTTAGTTCTAATAGTAATTAAATTAGTTTCATATAGGTAGTTTGATTCAAATTTAAGATTTTTTAAAATATGGTCCAAATAAAAATAAATTAAAATTATTTATGGATTCTACACAAAAATTACTCATTTTAAATATTTTAATGTATATTTAATCTCAATACCTAAAAAATATACTGACAATTAGTTTGACAGAATTGCCACTTATTTAAAATGTTTAAAATAATAGTAGTGGGTGTCCAATATATAAACTGTGATTGGTGGATTTCATTTTTTTTGCAGTGTTCTTACTACCTAAAATGGATATGAAATATATTCGTCGAGTTGAACGCAATAGTATATTTTTTCATTTTGTAGTCTGTGCGTAAATAGTAGTTTGTGCAACAAAATTGGATATGTCATATCGCACGAAGACGAAGTTTGAGAACGACGTCGTAGACGGAGTGGTTAATCGTCTGAGTGCAATACGGACAATCCACTCGAGTTATACAGTATATTTTTTCTACGACACACTAACGAAATTCTACACATTTAAAAAAGTATGTTATTAAGACAAAATAAATAATTTTAAAATAATGTATGACTTTTACTAATTTATAAAATAAAATAAACATACAAAAAGATTTAATTTAATTAGGCCCCAGCCCTGATTTAAACTCGGGTCTTTCGCTTGGAGACAAACTTCGTGCCCTCATACCATTGCTACACTTTGCTATTTTAATTCTAATACTTGTAATTAAATTAGTTTCATATGGTTTGATTAAAATTTAAGATTTGTTTGTAAATTTGGACGAAATAAAAATAGAAATGCTATTACTTATCGATTATACATAAGAAATGTTCATTTTTACGTATTGTAACGATAGTCTAATTTATTTTATAGCTTATTTATTTAAAACACACTATTTACCATTTATTTTAGATGTACTAATTAATTTATATAATAATAATAATAATAATAATAATAACTTTATTTAGAATATATAACGGTACATACAATAGTGTATAATTACATATAAAATTGTTTGTAAATAAATAAAGTTGGTAGAGACTCTGGAAGTGTATAAAACACTTGTGTCGAGCTCATAGGAAAAAATTGGGTTCGTTAAATTTATATATATATAAATCAAATAATAATAATTATTCTAAAACTAAAAATATAAAAATATAAAAATGACATTAAAATAATTATATAAATGGAAAAAAAGAATGTGTGAGAGAAAGGTTTACAGTTATTAATCGTCTATAATGTAAAAATTTTAAGATCAATAAGATTGTGGAATTTTTCTCTTGGTAAGTTAATAATGAATTTTTTTAAAAGTTTTTTAAATATGGAAATACTATTAATTTCTTTGATTGTTTCAGGGATTGTATTGTACATAGTCGGAGCCAAGAAGACATATGACTTTTGTGTGATTGTCATTTGCATTTGAGGTACCCTACTATAATTTTTTCTTCGAGTGTCGTAGGTGTGTATTAACTCCACAAAATTAGCGGTTTGGTGGTGCCTAATACATACATTATAATAATATAATTGTCTTATATCTAACATTTTTGTATCTTTATATAGTTTTTCAGTTGAGTATCTAGAGTTTTTACCTAATATAATACTTAGACACTGACTAACAATTCTAATTTATTTATTACAATTTAACTTTTCATTCCAATACTTTGTACTAAACTAAACTGCCCGACAATGAGTCGGGCTATTTATATTAAGTCCAACTCTGCTACTAGAAGTCTCTAGACGGTCCCGAAATTTTCATCTTTGACTCAACGGCACACTCTGCCCGTTCTACACGTTTTTCGAGCCTCAGCGGCATTCCCAGAACATTCCGTCGCCTCGAGCATGAGTCGGGGCCAGCTGAAGGTCGCGCATGCTTTAGACACAGGGTCGGATTAGGAATTTCATGACAGTATATTGAATCTCAATAATTCAAAAATATACTGACAGTTAGTTTGACAAAATTGTTACTTACATAAATGTAAAAAATAATAGTAACTGGGTGACCAAACTATAAACTGATTGGTGGATTTAACTGTTTTGCAGTGTTCTTACTAGGTAGAATGGATATGAAATATATTCGTTTAGTTGAACGCAATGGAATACTTTTTTGTTTTGTAGTATGTGCGTAGATTAGCTAATAACCATGTGGGTATAGGAAAAATCATATCCATGTGGGTGTAGAAAATAGTAGTTTGTGTAACAAGAGTGAACATGTGCCGACTATGTCACAAGAAACCAGAAACGGCCAAACACATACTGTGCGAATGCGAAGCTCTAGATCGCAAAAGACAGGCTCTTTTTGGACAACCCCAGGTTGATCCAACAACGTATAGAACCCACTCACCCAAGGATCTGTACAAACTTGTACAAGGTACAAAGGTGATAGAGTGGGTGCTATGAACTAACATAGGGTAAAACACAATAAACCAATAAATAGGCTTCAGTGTTATTCGGAGACACATAGTCAGACGAGCACAGGAGAGAAAAAAAAACAAGAGTGAATATAAATTAAATGGATTTCATATAGTTTTATTAAAATTTATAATTATTTATTTCTAAATATATATTAAATAAAAATAGAAATGCTATTATTTATCGATTCTACACAAGTATAACTCATTTTACGCAATAGCATATTTCTTCGTTTTGTAGTCTGTACGTAGATATGCTAATATCCATTTGGGTGTAGAAAAAATTGTTTTCTAGTACTAAAAATATATAAAAATAACATTGAGTAAAATGATTTATTATTAGTAAAAGAAGAAATAAAAATAAATCATCTTTATTGACTATTGGTCGGATTTCTACTCGGATTTCTACTTGAATTTCTACTCGGATTTCTACTCGGATTTCTACTCGGTTTTCTACTCGGATTTCTACTGGGATTTCTAAAATCTAAACCTCTAGCGAAACGAGGATCTAAGATCTCGGGTAGTATACAATCTAAATAAAATTTCTTTAGTTTGCTTTCCATATACACCAAAATCTATCATCTTTTTTTATTTTTTCTACAAACATACCTAAAGGTATCACAATAATAAAAAAACAAATATTTCGTTCTGTGAAGTTGCCCCTGAACCTGGTAATAATAACAATTATGATTTCGGTTTAATTGCATTTTGCCATTATCATTAATAATTGCAAATTTTATTATGTTGCAAACCATTGATTTTTCCGTAGTCAGTTTTGAAGCAAGATATTTAATTTCGATAATACTGTCGGTTCCTAATAAACCGTCGGGGCCTAAAAAACCAAATTCAGAATCCTCAAATAAACCACATTTATTGGACATCCGCTTTAAATTTGTGAATATTGCTTTAAAGCTAAAGGTTCTTTTTCTGTTCCATACTATATTAATTTCCCATATATTTTGACGTTTATGCTTAGAAGGGCTGGAACTGAACTGGACTGGAATAAGAGGTGATAGTGTGTGTCTTTTTCTAAGTAATCTTGAACGATATTTTATAGATTTCCGTCGAAATGGAAATATCATTTTCGGCATTTCCGAAAGTTTTCCGATTTTTACGACAAACTATTATAACTCAGCTTACACACAAAAGTTTATATAAACACATTAACTAAATACGAAACGAAAACACCTACACTTGAACTAAAAAGAGTAAAGTTTTTTAATAATTTCATCCTAACCGACTTAAATGACTATCTAAATACTTTTATCCTAATTTTCCGGTACTGCATGCACCGCCAACGTCCGCCGCCTTGTTGCCAAATCAATTAAATTAATATGGATTTGAATCTTGACAGATTTTCTCAGATGTAGTAATTCAAGGTTTTTAAAAAATATACGCGTTAGACAAAAAAGTGCATTGGAAAGAATTAGCTGATTTTTATGTAACAATTCCCGGTAAAGACTCCTTTTTGCAATAATTTTCATAATTTGTATAGAAAAAATTCAAAAATGAGTTTTTCTGAATTCGGGCTCTACAGCGGGGTTCTCTATCATTTGCTTAGTAGGTATACCAAATTTTATAAAAAAATATTTAAAACTGAGAAAGACAACCTTGAAGTCGTTTTAAGCCAGTTTCTAACCATGGATATCGCTCTTAAGATAAAGTTAGATATAGAAATGATTTTAGAAATGAACATTTTTTTATAAGATACAGATAAGGAAAATGTAATTTTAAGCGGTACAAATAGCCTAAAGCTTTTTTTTACTTATAATTGTAATAAACATGAATCACCGTGTCTAATATCTAATCCTCTGTGCGACCTTTCCGTGACATCATCAGATTATCTCGCCTGTCTAATATGCTTGGAATGTAGGCGGTTAGGTTGACACTGAATACTCACCTGGATTTGTAGAGACAGGTAATCGAGTGAACGCCTTTGTTGTAGATTACGTACGACGCCAGAAAACCCGCCATCCCTCCTAATAAGATGACTGTCTTCAGAAGCGAGATTAGAATTTGATAGACAGCGCACGCTATCATGGATACCATGACAAGCAGCAACAGATACTAAAATAAACAATACACATATTATTTAACTAAATTAATGGGGAGCGAAAAAATTATAAAAAGTTGAAAATGAGGAAAGATCTAATTTTAAAAAATCGAAATTAGAACAAATGTTCGAAATCACAATATGTTTGAAAATACTAATGATCCAATTGATCGAAAGTAAATTAGTTGTTTTTTTTTATTTTTCTTCAATTAATGAGAAATATTTTGAAAATATTAATTAGATACTTACATCTATTAAATAATAGTGTTTACAGCCTTTTTGTTCGTTTGTATAATTTAATAAATGACTTGTACAGTTGTACCCGTCGAATGTGGAATTTAGACACTGGATCTCCAATGATAGAGAAAACTGAAAATTAAAATCTTTATTAAAAAAACGCCAAATTTTAAAATTACAGTTCATCAGATTTCTAGAGGCTTTCGACGGCTAGACAGAGAAAACACTACTGACAGGCATCCCGACGGATTTACGCAATGAAAGTACACTCTGCGCATCAAGTATTTCACTATTTCATTCAGACGCAAATGTCAGATGTAAATTTCGCTAAAACATTTCTTTTATTTTCGTTTGTGTTTTTTGCTCATTACAGTTTAATAGAACCTAAGTATGGAGTTTAATAGCAAATTAAGAGGCCGCGTGATTAACAGTCAATCTCGCGAAATAATAGCCAATGTTATAGAGTTTATGAGAAGAGAAGGAAACTTTAATTCACCTTCAATACCATTTAAAAATGTAAATGATCGTGTTGCTGCAGCCACAGGAGTATCTAAAAACACTGTCGTCCACATTTCTGGAGAGAAAAAAAGAATCGATAACCGTGAGATATCGGAATTTTCATCACCAAGAAAAACCATTAAAAAACCAAAAACAGTTAATGATATAGATGAAGCTGCATAAGAATCAAATTTTATTTTTTTATTATTAGATAGCTATTTTTGTTTCTGAGTTGTGTTCATTTACAGGCTCAATTTTTTTCCGTTTCTCCTTTTTGATTTTATATGGGGTTTCAAGTTGTTTTTGACTTATTTCGACGTAAATCACAACAACACACTTTTTTAATAAAGCAAACAAGTGTTACGAGGTATATGTACGTGTAAAGTACAATTACAAAAAATTGATATGAAACCCATAAAACCACCAACAAAAATGTAAAGCTAGCTTCCGTACTAGAACATGGTGTCATTCGTCGAGATAATTTATCGTTTTGTTTAATAGATCAAGAAATGTAAATATTCCCCTGTTATTTTTTATAAAATTATAAGAGAAATAAATTTTTTTCTAAATAGTATAGTTTATTATTTTGTAGAAAAACAAAATTTCGAAAATTTTAGTAATGTTTCAGAAACAACCGTTATTAATAATACAATTTTCCTTAATAAGGTAGAAATAAAATATAAACTATTTCCACGATTTACAAAGGCCTACAAAAAAATTATAGGTATTTTCCGCTATCCTATAAAATTTATAATTTCTGACTCAATTTCAAAAGGTTGAAGGAATTCCAAAACACCTTTTATGGCATAATAATTATTTTTAATTCTACATACTATCTTTAGCTGCTTTTAAAAACGTTCTAAGAAAGTCCAATCAGACCAATTTAATCCCTAAACTATTCCACACTTTTAAAATTTAATTACCTAAAAATATTAAAAACTATTTAAAATAACTTGTTTAGCAGACTGTACAATAGCTATCTTAGTCACACGTAGCGCGTTCTCTGTCTGGGCGTCGAACACCTCTAGAAATTTGATGAACTGTAAATTGAAATTATTAGTATTAATACCAGTTTTAAATTTTTAAAAACCTACCGTTTGGAACATAACTAACGCATAAATACAAGCCGCCATTATGAAACAAAATATTTGAGCGACATTCCTGTTTTTGTGAATGGTCCTCGAAACTAAAAATAAACTGGAGAATCCTCTCTGAAAAACAAAAAAAAACAAAATAAGCAAAATGTGACTACAATATAAAGTAGGGTTGATAATTATATTTGTTATGAGTTTTGGATGAATAAATGAATTTATTACTGTGACGAAATCATAGACATAACGTTGTTTATTTTTCCTTATTTTGTAAAAATGACACAAATAATTCATTATTTTACATAAATTGTCTTAAGACATTAAAGCATTAAATATTTTAATAACCTAAATCTTAAGAAGTATCGATAGGCAATAGACACACTTTATTAACTGCACGTTTGTAAAGCCCATCTGCAGTTTTAACTGAAACGACTCAAACTATCTTGCCAGTGCCTGGATGCAAATTCACAATTCTACTCATTTTCCAATGGATAGGAAGGAGGGAGATTATCTTCTTTTGTTGAAGATTTGGTGTTTGGGATTTCCACTTGGATCGATTTTGAAGATGAGTGAAATATTCAGAAGCTTATCTAGGTTTTAAGTCTTATATAAATTCATATACTAGAGCAGTGGTCGCCAACCTCTCAATATGTTGAGCTACTTTGTTAATTTTGAAATAAACAGCGAGCTACCCACACGAAAGCCACGTAACGCAACGTAAATGAAATAATCCACAGTTAATTTATCATTATATGTATTTATTTTACTATTTAACTGGTAATACATAATACGTAGGTACTAATAATAAACTAATAACAAAATAACTAATATTACTATTACGTACTTGTTCATAGCTACATTCCTACCTACCAAACGAAGATGTTTGAAAAATAAACACAAACTTTTATCCAGCCACAACGGCATGTCACGCAAGATTTAAAAATAGTTAATAATAACAACAAAAAAAGTAACGCACTATCATGAACATAAACATTGAAAAATAAAAAAGCACGTTCAATGAGAAGGCTGACACTAAGACTCATCGATAATTTTTTTAATGTTTGCAGTATAATTTGATACAGCCATTCGAATACAATTATCCAAATGTTCATCTGTAAGTCGATTGCGATATTTGTTCTTAATAAACTTCATATTGGAAAAAGAATATTCACACAAATAGGTTAAACTGAATAATGCTTTCACTTTCAAGGCAACACGGCATAGAACCGAATATTTGTCTTTACTTACAATAGGCCAGATACATTTGATACTTGAGACTAACGATTTTAAGGCTAAATCATTTTGAAACTCAATTACTTCCATTTCTGTTGCAGCGATGTCTTCGCCAAAGTTCTGCATAACACAAGTTGCAAACTATTGGATATCAATTTCTATAAAGGGTGAAACAACAAACTGCGCTACTAAAGCCATTTCGTTGAAATCCTTAAAACGATTTTTGAAGTTATTCTTCAGGGTAGAAACTATTTCTACATGATATTTGCTATCATAGGGTTCTAATGGATTTTGAGATATTTTTTCTGAAAGAATAGGAAAATGCCTGGCATCGCTGTTAATTAGGTTTTGTTCCCAAAATGATAAATGATAAATGCTTTTATATCAGAAATCATTTCCGCTAGTTCTTTGTCTCTCCCCTGAAGCTGCAAATTAAGTTCGTTTAATTTCTCTGTAATGTCCACGAGAAAACCAAAATCTCTAAGCCAGATTGAATTTTCTAGTTCCGGAGTCGGTTCATCGCGTTGTTTGAAAAATTGAACTATGCCAGATAGGACATCATTAAAACGTTTCAGCACCCGTTCTCTACTTAACCATCGGACTTCAGAGTGTAGGAGTAGGTTCCCGTGTTGACAGTCAACTTCATCGGCCAAGGTTTTGAATAATCTTCTTTGTAACGCTTGAGCTCTAATCTTGTTCACAATTTTTACCATCAGTTTTATAACGTTGTTTAGTTTAAGGAAATTTTCACATAATGCTTGCTGATGGATAATGCAGTGGTAACAGAGAAATTGCGGAAAAGTTTCATCTTTACGACATAACGCCACCAGACCCTTATCACAACCCACCATAGCTGGAGCGCCATTGGTTGTCAAGCCTACCATTTTCGATATTGGAATTTTCTCGGAAGAAATAATATTTTTTAAATGAGAAAACAACTCCTGTCCAGTAGTGTGTCCTTTCAGTGGAATAAACTTCAAAAGATCTTCTTTAATCGTAAAATCACTAAAAACCATCCTGACGAACACGGCCATCTGGGCAGTGTCAACGACATCTGTTGATTCATCCAGTTGAAGTGAAAAATAAACACAGTTATCTAAGTCAGTTCTTAACTGTAAAAAATATCATTACTCATTACTTCTACACGTCTCATCACTGTATTAGCAGAAAGTTGCATAGATTTTATAGCTGAAACTATCTCGTCTTTATTTCTAAAGTTGGCAAATAACGAATCAGCAGTTTCTAAAAACACCTGTTTTATCATTTCCCCGTCTCCATAAGGTTTCTTTTTTTGTGCAATTATCTGGGACACACGGTACGATGCTTCAGTTGCAGCCTTATTTTTGTCGACTGTTCTTAAAAATATTGATTGTTTTCCAATTAACTGCCTTTTTAACTGTTTCAGTTTCTCCTTTCTGACGGCAGAATATAATGGGAATGATTTTTCAAAATTAAAATGTACAGTTTTATGATAATATGATAATATTTCCTTTTTTAGCAACGGAGACCGAAGTATTACATAACAAACACACATTTTTATCTTTAACTTCTATAAAAAAGTATGGTTCTTCCCATTCCGAATAAAAGTGGTATGTCTTTACCTTCTTACAACTGCTTGCCATATTATTATTTTTTGTTGTTCCCTACTAGTAGAACTAGTAGAACGGCTAATGAAAAGCCGTCTTTTGCCCTTTCTTTTCAAGCATAACATCCTCACAGCTCATCAGTATGGCTTTCTACCTAAAAAATGCACTAGCGACGCAATGTTTTCCGTTCTTAATGAAATATACACATCACTTAATGATAAACTTTTCACCGCTTCAGTATTTTGTGACTTTGATGATATTTTAATTAATAAGTTACAAATTTATGGCATACGGGGTTCTCCTTTACAATGGTTTAAAACTTACCTAGAAAATAGAAATCAACAGGTGCGGGCGAATGGTGAGGATTCTACAAATGTAGCAATAAGCAGTGGAGTACCTCAAGGATCAGTATTAGGTCCAATTTTGTTTTTATTATTCATCAACGACATCACAGACTTAAGAATAAGTGGTAGAATTACTTTATTTGCTGATGACACCAGTGTAACCTGGAATAATTCTAACATGCAGACATTACAATCTATCATAAGTGAAGATCTAGTGACTATTAAGTCCTGGTCTGATTCGAATGGACTTTGTTTCAACACCAGTAAAACTGTAGCATTGTCTTACAGAGGTACTTTACAACCTATAACTTTAAACAATAATCTGATCCAAACGGTGACTTCAATCAAGTTTTTAGGTCTTTATATAGACGATTCTCTAAAATGGTCTGCTCATATAGATACCTTAGCAAAAAAATTATCCTCCACATGTTTTGCCATTAAATCGGTTTCTAAAGAGCTGACTCCTTCTACTGCATTAATAACCTACTTTTCCTTATTCGAATCTCACCTTCGCTATGGTTTACCTTTCTGGGGTTCTTGTAGCTTATACCTTTTCGAATCTATTTTTAAACTGCAAAAAAGAGCAATCCGCTATGTATTTGGTTTAAGTAGATGGACACATTGCGAAAATTACTTCAAAAATTTCAAAATTCTAACCCTTCCTGCTCTATTTATTTTCGAATCCGTCTGCTTAGTTCGCAAGCACATTCAAAATTTATCCGAAAGACCGACTCGTAGATATCCTACAAGAAATTTAGAGACTGATGTTTATTTAACAATGCCCACTTCTGACCTATTAAAACATTCCATTACCTACAATGCCAAAAAATTGTATAATAACCTTCCGATGCAATTAAAATCCATAAATACATACGATAAGTTCCGAAGACTGGCTAAAGCTTTTCTTCTAGAAAGACCATATTACACAGTAGCAGAATTTTATAACGTACCTTAGACATTTGAGTTCCACATACAATGGCATTAATTAAATAATTAAATATTAAAGTTTAAATTTAAATTTAAAAATTAAATTAGAATAATTATAATGACGGATATTGCATATACATTGCAATTGTTATTCCTATTTTGTCTGTTTGTTTCTGTTTGTTTTTTCTGCTGTTTAGTTATTTTTATAATATGTTTAGTATTTAAGTTACACGCTTTGTCTATAAAATTTTTGTAAATTTTTTTACGACAATAAAGCATATCTCTCTCTCTCTCTCTCTCTCTCTCTCTCTCTCTCACTAACCCAACTGCTGGACGTTGGTTACGCGTTCAGTTTTAAACTAGGCGCAATGTCGCCGCGCCGTGCGTATTTATCCTGTTCAAAGCAATCCTGATCGTTCCCGAACACTAACGCGCTGGTCCGGCTGGTCGGTTTTCGCCGATTCTAGCTTGATGGCGTCAGCGGCAGATCGCTCACCGCAACGTTGCCGCTGTTTATGTTTAATATTATGACAATTAGATTTTTTTGTGGAATTTTCGGAAGCTTCTCTGATTTTTGCAGTTTGTATTTTTTAAATTAAAATCGTTGTGAGAGCTACCAGAATTGCCTCCTGAGCTACCGGTAGCTCGCGATCGTCAGGTTGACGACCATTGTACTAGAGTAACTCGAGAATCCAGCTCCTGTGTATAGACCATATTTTTATGAGAAAAAATTTAGAAATAATCTAGCACAAGATGCTTTTGTAATAGAGATATCATGGATCATTTTCCAATATTCTTAAATATCCATATAAAAAATGGTAACAATACTGTAAACAATAATATAGACAAAAAAGTTTAATAAAATGGGGAAATGTTTTTGCTCAAAATGACCCAGAATTCGCTTATCAAACCTTTATTGATACCTTTAAGACCATATACGATGGTTGCACTCACGCCAAATACCAATGTCTTGATTGAATTGTGAATGAATGTATTTTGCGCAGATATGCCTATTTCGGCTCGTTGAAAAAAAAAAAAACTATGAATGAATGTGTTTATAATCTAAGGTTTCAACCTAAATTGTATGTTGAAAAAGAAAAAAATATATCCTTTTCTGTATTTGATCACAGAATAACCTTTGGTCAATTTTACGACGATAAATAATTGTGTAATTTTTACAAAATAACGAAAAATAAACTCAACATAAAGCAAAATCAGTCAATACTAGTCAGTTTAGTCTTGTTATGTTTTCTAGAAATCTCAGGTACATTGTACTCATAACCGTGGAATATTCTGGACCAGTATGTCGATTTTGTCACTTTGATAGAATCATTGGTGATGATTAGAGGGCGGAATATATGCATCAAAATATGCGCATATATATGCATCGTTTTTACCAAAAATATGCAGTTATTTTGTCCAATTATGCCTAAATATGCAAATTCATATTTGTTAAAAATACTTAAAAAAAAAGTAGGGGGTGGGTAGCTCAGTGGTTAGTGCGTTGGCCTGTGGACTTAAGGGTTCCGGGTTCAAATTCCAGCCGGGACGCGATTTTTTAAATTAATTAATTTATTTAAAAATTAATTCTGATGCCTAGCGAATATTTCCACTTGACCATTCACTGTTGGGTTCTAATTAACATTGCTGTTCCTAATTTGGTACGCTATTAAAGCCATTACACGAAAAAAAAAAAACAAAAGAAAATATGTAATATAAAAATTTATTTAAAACAAACGAAGCTCAAAAACTAGTAGAAGTTAAGTATAGAATAGTATAAAAATATTAAATAGTAATATTATAATAGGAGTTCATAATTAAATATTTTTCGAAATTTTCTATTAAAAATTTTTGTCTTCTGTCTGTAAAAATATGTTTTGATATAGAAAAGGTCCTTTCAACATCTACTGAAGTAATAGGACAATACCGTAATTTTGGAAGTAATGTACAGGGCCAACGTAAAACTTCTTTGGAAAATTTAACCTCAAAAATGTTTTTCACTTCCCTTATTTCATTGAACCCTTCATTTTTTAATAAAGTTGTATTTAATTTTTTTCTAATCTTAAGGCCTTTGTCACCAGGAACATTGTTACATTTATCGGAAACTGTTGCAATAAAATTTGTTGATTCGATTAAACTTAAATTTTTCTTTTCCAATGAAGTTATTACATCAGGTAAAAAACTAAAATTAAGCTTTATAAACACAAGTTGCTTAGGCACAAGGGGATTTTTTAACAATTCTTTACTTTGCACTACATATTGTGAATTGTCTTCTATATCCAAAATTAAATCCTTAATTGCTTCAAAATTTTCTGCATAGAATATAGCTGCTTTAATCCATGTCCCCTATCGCGTAATTACGGGTTCCGGGGGCAAACACACCCCTACCATTCTCTTTTTATACAACTGCACTCTTAAAGGGGCTTTTAAAAATATTTTTTTCACATTCGAAATTAGCTTGTTAACCAAGGGATATTCTGTTCTCACAGTTTCTGCAACTAAGTTTATTCCATGCAGAAGACAAGTAACGTGGGCCATATTTGGATAAAATATTTTTAAGTTTTGCCCTACTTTTATCATATATGGTGCTGCGTCAGACAAAAACACTAAGAACTTCTCTGAGGGAATTTGATTTGGTAAAAAAAATTCTGCTAGAGATTGTTGAATAAATCGGGTAACAGTTGTATTGTTAGTTTTTTCTAACTGTTTTGATGCAATTAAATATGATGTACCTGGTTCATTTTCTTTTAAGGCTCCAATCATAAGATGTACCATATATCTTCCACAAGCATCTGTGCTTTCATCAACAATGATGTAAAAATTGCTATCATCCAGTAAAACTTCAATTTCTTCTATTACATTTATCTATATAGCATGTACATTTTTTTTTCTGAGTGCAGATTCGTCAGGAATGGTTTGATTGCAATATTTTTGTAAAAATTTTCTTAGATGTAGGTTTTGTAACTTCTTTAATGGAATATTTGCCGCAACAAGAGCTTTGCACAAGTCCTGATTAAATACCTCCTTGTCACTTTTTGTTTTGTCGGCGTTTTAAAATGACCTCACAACGCATTGTTGAACCGGTTGTGATTTCATTTTTTGCAAAATTTGGCTTTATGCAATGATGTTTTCACGTGTTGAACCACTTTGAACTTTTTTATATATGCATTTTGCATATATTCCGCTCCCTAGTGATGATTTATATAGAAAATATTTGTTTAGAAAAAGTAAACTTACCCTTTGCTTAATACTATCCATATATACTAACATTGGGATGCAAACTAGAAGACAAAAAATAGGAACTGAACACAGCAAGGCGGTACCATTTCTGAAAAATTAAAAAAACGATTTATAACATTGGAAATTTTGTACGTGAATATACAGGGTGATCTTTAAATAATTATACTTAGATGAAATTTTAAAATTTATTTTAAAGTATCTCCAAAATTAAGACAGCTTTTATTAACTAAAATATGTCAAAGTGACAACAATGTATGTTGAATGTTTATTACACAGATGAATATACAGCATGTCCTACAACTTTAACGTTTTTAGAGATTAAAAATACAAAATTTTCAAATTGATGATTTTTGGTTATAAAAAAACATAATTTCGTATTAGTATGGGGTGCAATATAATTCACATTGTGGCTTAAATACACATTTAAATTTAGTTTTATTAAAAAAATATTTCAAAAATATACATAGATACTTTAAAAATCAACTATATAATTCTTACTAAATTTATTGCGTGAAATACGTAGAGACGTCTTTGATATGTAGAGCTTGGAAACATTAAAGTAGTAGGCGGACATCAATAATTATTTTGACAGTTAAACCTTCTTGTTCTAGTAATTTATAACTACTTTCATAGTTTTTTATTTAATAGTTTTGATAATTAATAACAAAAAGCAAAAAATACTGAGACTGTAAAAAATTACATAAATTTAAAATGTAATGAATGAAAAGGAAAATATATTAGCTAAAAAATGTACAATTTTAAAATATTTCGACCATAAAAATCTGAATTCTTACATTATTAAATAATTAGGTATGTCATAACAATTTTAACGTAAATTTATAATTTAAACCCTACTCCGGTAATGCAAACATGCATTATCCAATTTTAGAGGGTAATTATTAACGAATGATCCTCTAATTATAATCAACGTGTTCGTTGCTGATTTAACATTGATAAAAATACATTTTCAATTAGACCCGACCTTACCACCATGTTACCACAGCGCCAGTAATCGAATAATAATTCAAAATCCGTTTAATTTGTTTTGTTTTAAAAGAGGAAATATTCTGGCAGTTTACTGGATGGTAAAAGGGGCTTAAATTAACGTTGTAACGTAACGTCCAGTTGTCTTGCTAGGATTATTATTTTTTTCATACAAACATATAAAAATAAAAACCCCATCAACTGTGGTGTTTATTTCCCATCAAATAATAGACATGTGTCTTAAATTCGTTCTGGGTCTTATATAGACCGAGGTGGCAGTGAACGTGTTAATAAATTTCAATAACTAACCATAAGACATACTTTTGCTATGTTATAGTTTATTTGAAAATCGTCGTCGTCTGAAAAACTTACAATATTTCCATCTGTATTTAAACGACAAATTATTTAAAATATAATTAAACAAGATAGGACCTAAGGCAGTATCTTGAGGCATGCGATATGCTACTTATTTCCTTACTTGAAATATTATTAATTCTATTTGTGTTCGTTTTTGTAAATAACTTTGTAATAAATTATATAGGGTGCATCACATTCATAATATAAACTTCTATTATACGAAAAAAACGGCACATGATATAGTTATAGTCTATTTTTATGTATGAGAGAGTAATAAAACAGCATTTCTAATGCAAAACTTAGTACGGTCATTTTAAATATTTTTACAGAATAATCTAAATATTTCCTAAAATTGTAATAAATGTACCTGAGCTATTACAAGGTTTGGGTCTTTTATTGGTCCTTTATAAACATAAGCTATACAGAACAATAAAAAAAGGTTTGGACAGGCCAAAAGCCCTGTGTATTAAAGATTACATAGCCGTATCTTAAGATTATTTTCAATAAGTACCTATTTGCCAATTTTGTTTTATTTTAATTCCAAGAATTTCTTACAGTAATCGAATTATAAGTAGATAAATACATTCCCAACAAATTTTACCGAAAATGCGATTATAGGTTTTCCATTTAGTAAGGAGGTCCCAGTTGTGTATTCTTGACAGTTTACTAAATGTCGTTTAGTTGCAACTTGCAAGGTACAGTGTGAATTCTAGTGTGATCATGGAAAATTTGGAAGGGCCGCGTAAACGACAAAAAATCGGTCCTTTAACAGTTAATGAAAAAACATTAATATTTAATTGTTTTAAATCATTTACAGACAAACATTTATGTAAAAGTGTTGATGACACAGTGGAATTAGTTAGTAGTACGCTTGGTGTTGGGAAATCTATGATTTACAGAGTTGTTAAAGAAGAGAAATGTGGCGAGTTTCAAACAGCACGTAAAGCTCCAGGAAAACCAAAATTTCAATTAGAAAATCTTTTGAAAGAAAGACTTCGAAGGAAAGTGCATGCGTTCTTCTTTAGAAAAGAATTTCCGACAGTAGACAAAGTTCTTGTCACGGTTCGAGATGATAAGGATTACCATGAAATGAGTCGAAGCACACTATGGAAACTTTTAAAAGAAATAGGTTTTCTATGGAAAAAGCATTCCATAAAGTATTTTAATAGAAAGAAGCGATATTGTAGTATGGAGAAGAAATTACCTAAGGACTATAAAAGAAATGAGAAACTAAAGAAGAAATATATTTTATTTAGATGAAACATGGATCAACGAGGGACATAAATCAAATAAATTTTGGCAAGATGAAACTGTTACAAGTCGAAGACAGGCTTCTTTAAATAATTTATCTACTGGTTTAAATCCACCATCAGGAAAGGGGCGCAGACTAATAATAGTATACATCGGTAGTTCAAACGGTTTTGTTAAAGGTGGTTTATTGACTTTTGAATCTACTCGTACCGGTGACTACCATGCTGATGTCTTTAAAGAGTGGTTCGAGCAAATTATAGATCTTCTTCCTCAGAACTGTATAATAGTAATGGATAATGCAAGTTATCACTCGAGACTTATAGAAAAAATGCCCACAACCAAGTGGTTAAAAAAAGATTTACAGAATTGGCTAAATTCAAAGAATATTAAGTTTCATCCCGGTTCTGTGAGAAAAGAACTGTATCATTTGTGTTACCTTCATAAAGAGAAATTCAAAAAATATGAAATTGATGAAATTGCAAAAAATCGTGGGATGGCGGTGGTTAGATCACCACCATATCATTGCGAAGTAAACCCGATTGAACTGATATGGGCACAGATAAAGGGAGAAGTTTCAAGAAAAAATAATTCTTTTAAAATTATTGATGTTAAACAGTTGTTTTTGGAGGCTGTAAATAATGTGAAGCCTGAAAACTGGGAAAAGGCAGTAAATCATATGATTAAAGAAGAAGAAAAAATGTGGAAGTTGGACAATATTACTGATGAAATGATCGAGCCACTCATTGTAAATATTGGTTGCGACAGTTCATCTTCTGATTTGGATTTGTAGGTAAGAAGTAGTTTTTATATTAAAATTATTATTTATGAACGTAACGTTGTTTAAAAGTCAAAGTTTAAACCCTTATACCTACATAACCCGTTTGACACAATGTTCTTAACATACGTTGTGGAAAAATAAAACATTTTAGAAAAAATTGCACTTTTTTACCTTCAGCTGTTTAGAAGTTATAAGAAGGTTAATTAGGTGAAAATATAAGTGTATACTCGAGGAATAACTTCAAAAAATATTTTAACTGTCTACTAAAAGAAGTGAGTAGTACGCCTATGGATTACGAACGCTTTATTATTTTAATACTCTCATACATAAAAATAGACTATACTAAATAATTTATTTACTTATACCGGGTGTTCAAATTAAAGTGTAACAGCTAAATACCGCCTTTTATAAAAGAAACGTTTCAGTCGAAAGTTTTATAGTTTTGTGGGGAAAAAATTTTGGCTAAAAATGTTTTTTATAGCTAACCATAATATGGCCAACTTTTTTTTCGCACAACAAAATTTTCAAGTATTAACACATAAAACATCCAAATTATTAACAAATTTTAATCACTAAAAGTATAAACCAATTTTAGAAACTATTTATCATAGGATGATGAGTCATCCATAGTACAATATGGCTACCACTTTTGTCAGATCGATTAGATTAACGCGGACATGACTTGCTCCTTCCTGACTATATATGTTCTAAGATTAAAATAGTATATTAGATATTAGGTTAGGGCATTTTCTTAAAATTTAATAATAAATATACAGACAACCAAATTTATATGATATATTAAAAAAAATCTTTCGTTTTTGGAAATACGGAATGATTTCATGTAAATTTGTTTGTTTGCCTTTATTGCTCTTTTTAAGTAATGGTATAACTTTCGAGTATCTAAAACAATCTGGAAAGACTCCAGTACTAAATATACCATTTATCATATTGGTAAAAAAAATCAGTAATTTGTTTTATAATTTTAACGTTTTGAACATAAACATCAAGAGTATTAGAGTTTTTAAAGAATTTTATTGTATCCAAAACTTCATTTTGTGTGACCCATATATGGGCATTTTGTAGAGTCAATTTCGTACCGATTATTTACTTTTATTTGCCAAAGTACTAGTAGGACATTTTTGTTATTTTTAAATTGTAAACAGTCGGCTGTAGTAGTGGTATCCCCCACTCAGGTTTACCGAAAAGCATAAATTCAATCACATCTGGAAATTACGCTCTCTTGATGGCCGACCACCGTAAGCCTCTTGATTGCTGATAGCCAAAAACCATTCGTCCTTCTACAGTGCCTAGTGAAATACTCCGTGAGTGCCGTGATTTCGAAAGATTATTGAATAACCCCGTTTATTTTCTAAGGTAGGACGCATATTATTTTTTTTATTTACAATTAATTTGGGACACCCGTCCGACAAGTGAAAAAATTTTGATTCATGCCCAGCATTTTTCATTTTATCCCTTAGTGGGAAACCGTTAGCAATTTTTTTTATAAGAGGCACCCAGTATTTTTCATGTAAGTTTCTCTTTTATTTTATTTATTCACTCAATTATATTTGAATCATTCCGTTTCCCGTCAACAATTTATTATTGAACGAAGCCCAACGTTTTTTGTAAAATTAAATTCACACACGCTCTCAATCGACTTTGGGCAAATCTCAAAATAATTTTTACGTTAACCATCGCATTTTTGTCCCAAACACCGTGCTGAAAATTATCATTTTCATTCAATAATTGCCAGAGCGTTGATCCGTCTCGTCTAAGGTCCGAAAACTTTGATTTCATTTACTTGCTTGCATTTGATTACTGTCATATTTAAATTGTTTTCGAGCGTATTAATTTATTTTTAATAAATTTTCCGTATATAAGAAGTTTCATAATTGCCGGACCGCTTGGCCTCCTGTGCTAGCGAACCGTAAATATTTTCCCGTACTAGTAAAAGGTAATACGAACTTTTAATTTCCTTAGTACCTAACAAGGTAATAAAGTAAATTGGATTTAAATCCAGGGGCACTCGCACCCTTCATCCATTTTCGCGTTAATCAGGGGGTGATAGCGGTATTCGCTTGCTTCCCCCCGTCGATAATCAGAGCTGTTTTAGACCCTAGTCATTATAACAGCGCGTGGAAAGGGTTTCTCTCTTGTAGAAGCTATGGACTACCAGATGTCTACATGAGAGAGACTTTAAACCGTTAATATTTAATTCGTTTTCATTGGTAATAATTTATTTTTAATAAATTTTCCACATATAAGGAGCCGTTAATATTTAATTAGTTTTCATTAGTAATAATTTATTTTTAATACATTTTCCGCATATAGGGAGCCGTTCATATTTAATTACCGTTGTATTATTTTTTTTGTAAATATGTATTTTATTACCTATTCCTGTGTTTCTCTTATTGCTGGTTTTTAACCGTTCTCTATCAGGGTACCGTAGGTTACGAGGTGTAAAGGAGATAAGTGTTTTATTTTTATTTATTTTAGTATAGTGGCTACCTAGCAGTGACCGCCTGGAATTATTTTTACCTCCACTGAGTTCACCTTGAGTACACTCTGGTGTACCCCAGGGTCGCAGAACAATCTGCGATACCAAAACTGGCGCCTGAGCAACCCCTATTCGGGAATAACCTTCATAGCGCCACACAGACTCGCTGATTCACTGTAGGTGAACCAGAAGCCTGTCACAGTACCTTCTTCTTTAAGATTGAAGTCTTTATTTTCTACCAATTCTTTGCAAAATAAAGTACCTCTTGTTTAATTGTGTCAGGTGTAGCTTTGTTTTTACATATGGCAGATGACAGATCGCCTTCATAACACTTTCTAAGCATAGAACATCCTTGTGGATCTAACACACTAAAGGAAGATGGATCAAAGCAATGTGTGTCAAACTTGTAGTGCAGGTGTCAATAATAATAAGAAAATTGTTTCAACTAAACCTTGTTTGGGTTTTGAATGACTTTATGTTGATTGGTTCAGCAAAAAGAGAAACTGATTTGTATTTCAGTGATATAATCTATCAACCCTCTTTTTTGTTCAAAAGAGGTATGCTAACATAGCCAGTCCATCCCTGACTATATTTAATCTCTCTTGAAATACTATCTTTAAGCCTTTACATCAGAAATGTTATATATGTTTGTATTCTCTGAATTTCTGTGTTAAATAAATAAATTAAAATGCTTCCCACTGTTTATTGTTTGGTGTTCAAACAGAGTTAAACGAACACACATGGTTTACCTTCACGGTTGTAACTAGATAACTTTCGAATATACAAAATATCTAAAGGGCACAAAACAAAAATAATTGTATCGTTTAAACGGATGCATAATATTGTAAGCGAGACTTTTGATGTAGGTGTAAATTGTTTTATACATTTAGAATTTTTAGTAGTATAAACAGTAGATCTTGCTAATAAGTTATTTATATAATTTTATTATTTTCATTTTTTGCATTAAATTTAAGAAAATGAGTTAAAAATTAAAGCATATTTACTATTTTTGCATAACTACCTATATATGTATTTAGGTATTAGTTATTAGGTATTAGGTATTAGGTATTAGGTATTAGGTATTAGGTATTAGGTATTAGGTATTAGGTATTAGGTATTGGGTATTAGGTATTGGGTACTAGGTATTAGGTATTATGTATTAGGTACTAGGTATTAGGTATTAGGTATTAGGTATTAGGTATTAGGTATTAGGTATTAGGTATTAGGTATTAGGTATTAGGTATTAGGTATTAGGTATTAGGTATTAGGTATTAGGTATTAGGTATTAGGTATTAGGTATTAGGTATTAGGTATTAGGTATTAGGTATTAGGTATTAGGTATTAGGTATTAGGTATTAGTTATTAGGTATTAGGTATTAGGTATTAGGTATTAAATTAAGTACCCTAAAAATTGTTAAATATTTACATAACTAAATTTTTTGTTAAATTAAAACAAAAAAACTTACCTTCTGAATACCGCTAATTGTACTAAAATAATTGTGACAAAACACAACGTTGAACAAAAAAAATACATAGTGAGCATTCTGTCCTTTTCTAATAGGTACTGAAAAAAAAAAGAATAAACTGTTGGTATAAAATAATTACACACGGTTACACATTTCATATTATTGAATAGAGATAATTTTTAAATATTGATTTAAATAGATACCTTGGCCTCTTTGGTGGGGTCTCTAAAATTAAGTAAAAATGTGCGACAATGTTCCGTCCTTAACCTATCAATACTTCTGGCGTCTATAGCTTTCATCAGGTACTCATTGACTTCGTCTTCGGGATTCTTTTCTCGTTCCACTGGCTCACCAAAACCAAGTCTAAAATAAACAAAAATACAGGATTGACATTTACCATCGAACATCTCGTACATCCGGTGCAACAACGTCGTAAGTGCAAAAATCTATTTTTTACAAGGAATCCATTTGAAAGTTTTGCTCGTCATAAACTGAAATATATTAAAAATCAAATGATTGAATAATTACCAGATGTAGAAGCAAATTAGGCGTATTTTGTGACTAAAAAGACACTTTCTAATATTTTTGCACTTATGACGTTGTTGCACCGGATGTACGATCTTACAAGTGCGTATGTATACTACAGAGTCGGTACTAGGGTAAGCAGGAAAGAAACAGTATCAGCGATGCCGGCCTATACGGCTTAGGCTTTTCTTTCCTGCTTGCTCTAGTGCTAATTCTTTGTAGATTTCACACGCACTTGAGCATTGCGTATTGGAATAAATGTAGATTCTTGCAATAATATCTTATAACATTGTATTAATGTCGATCAAACCATTAATCATTAATATTTTCCCTTTTATACAGTAACCAACAAAGAAAAAGTATCTACTGTTGAGTTTTTATATTAGGGAAAACCATCATTAATAAAAGTGATATTAAAAACCAATGAAAATTGAAGAAACCCACGAATATATACAGAAGAAGATATAGAAAAGAATATGTTTGAAATTTTGGTCCAAGGTAACAAAAATCAAAAATTTTGTTTTCAAATTATGCCTTTTTTTAATGATGCGTTGATGATATAAGTTATTTATATATTACTCTTAAAGTAATTTGAAATATTTAATGAAAAGGTACGATCTTTAAAAAGCTTCACTTGGAAATGATTTTGGAACAAACCAAGTAGCACCAAACGGTTTTATTCGGTACTTCAAGGTTGCTTAAAAACTGTGAAATAAAACTGCAATTAAAACAAATTGGTTTTAAAAGGAGCCTTAGGGTTGTACATAATAAAACCAAACAACCTGCAAGTCCTTCATAAAACTAAATAGTTTTAAAGTTAATTAAAACTAAACTTTAACTTTAAAACCAGTATCTTCTTATTTACCACATTAAAACCATTTTAAAACTTAAATAAACCCAAAATGTTTTTATGGTGCTACTTGGGAAGTGATTTCGGGAAATATCTAAGCACCCTGTATACAAAAACAATAAATAAATGTTGAAAATGAATATAAATGACATTATTTTTACTACAAATTTATAAAAAAAATAAAAGGTATTGTTTAGTGATAAAATTTTTGTAAAAAAACTACTAACTACACCCTATAATCCCTGTAACATTTTTATTCTTACTTTGAACCATGTCCGTGTTGAGATCCATGTCCCATTATTCTCATTTCTTTTGCAATGTTGCCATTCATCGGATGGCTTTGGTATGGGACGATAGTATCCTGGAACAAGGAAAAATAGCTTCTATTACTATATACTATTATATCGAATATATTGAGCACGACTCATTAAATTAAATAGAAGTTAGAACATGAAATAAAGATAAAAATTTTCCATACACATTTTATTTGAAATTTCTTCATTACTAAGAAAAATGTATCTATTACGGTCCATTTTAGAAAAATAATGTGTATGAAAAAAAATATAGAAAATAACATTCAATGTATTTTCTTTTCCAATGATGAATAACAAAAATATATCTTAAAGTTAAAATTGTACCCTTAGAAATAAGACGAGTATTGCATAATTGAATAATAAAGATACAAGAACCATTGGATGGTAAATATGAGTCAAATTAGGGTATTTTATTAAGAAAACTCATCAGCATTAAGACGTATGGTAATAAAATATAATTTTCCATCAAAAAATAATATAAATAGCGCAGAAGTTATAAGGGATCTAAATGAGACCAATGTGTAATACTAGAAGGAAGTGAAAAGGCGCCTAGTTATATTTGTTAATTAAAACGAATTGTGACTACTTTCACATTTCGAATTGGTTATGTCAGAAGTAAATAATAGGTAAATAACTGGCCCCAGGACACTTCATTGAGGTACTCCTTCTTTAATTTCTTGTTTTACTTTGAAGGTTCTATCCATGTTGTAGGATTTTAAGTTGTAATAGTATTGCTTGAGTATACGATTCTGCTTTTCATACTTTATGAAAAGCCTTAGTTAGGTCTATAGTCTATTTTTATGTATGAGAGAGTAATAAAACAGCATTTTTAATGCAAAACTTAGTACGGTCATTTTAAATAGTTTTACAGAATATTCTAAATATTTCCTAAAATTGTAATAAATGTACCTGAGCTATTACACGTTTTGGGTCTTTTATTGGTCCTTTATAAACATAAGCTGTACAGAACAATAGAAAAAGGTTTGGACAGGCCAAAAGCCCTGTGTATTAAAGATTACATAGCCGTATCTTAAGATTATTTTTAATAAGTACCTATTTACCAATTTTGTTTTATTTTAATTCCAAGAATTTCTTACAGTAATTGAATTATAAGTAGATAAATACCTTCCCAACAAATTTCACCGAAAATGCGATTATAGGTTTTCCATTTAGTAAGGAGGTCCAAGTTGTGTATTCTTGACAGTTTACTAAATGTCGTTTAGTTGCAACTTGCAAGGTGCAGTGTGAATTCTAGTGTGATCATGAAAAATTTGGAAGGGCCGCGTAAACGACAAAAAATCGGTCCTTTAACAGTTAATGAAAATACATTAATATTTAATTGTTTTAAATCATTTACAGACAAACATTTATGTAAAAGTGTTGATGACACAGTGGAATTAGTTAGTAGTAAGCTTGGTGTTGGGAAATCTACGATTTACAGAGTTGTTAAAGAAGAGAAATGTGGCGAGTTTCAAACAGCACGTAAAGCTCCAGGAAAACCAAAATTTCAATTAGAAAATCTTTTGAAAGAAAGACTTCGAAGGAAAGTGCATGCATGCGTTCTTCTTTAGAAAAGAATTTCCGACAGTAGACAAAGTTCTTGCCACAGTTCGAGATGATAAGGATTACCCTGAAATGAGTCGAAGCACACTATGGAAACTTTTAAAAGAAATAGGTTTTCTATGGAAAAAGCATTCCAGAAAGTCTATTCTAATAGAAAGAATATTGTAGTATGGAGAAGAAATTACCTAAGGACTATAAAAGAAATGAGAAACCAAAGAAGAAATATATTTTATTTAAATGAAACATGAATCAACGAGGGACACAAACCAAATAAATTTTGGCAAGATGAAACTGTTACAAGTCGAAGACAGGCTTTTTTAAATAATTTATCTACTGGTTTAAATCCACCATCAGGAAAGGGGCGCAGACTAATAATAGTACACATCGGTAGTTCAAACGGTTATGCTAAAGGTGGTTTATTGACTTTTGAATCTACTCGTACCAGCGACTACCATGAGGACATGAATAAAGAGTGGTTTCAACAAATTATAGATCTTCTTCCTCAGAACTGTATAATAGTAATGGATAATACAAGTTATCACTCGAGACTTATAGAAAAAGTGCCCACAACCAAGTGGTTAAAAAAAGATTCACAGAATTGGCTAAATTCAAAGAATATTAAGTTCCATCCCGGTTCTGTGAGAAAAGAACTGTATCATTTGTGTTCCCTTCATAAAGAGAAATTCAAAAAATATGAAATTGATGAAATTGCAAAAAATCGTGGGATGACGGTGGTTAGATCACCACCATATCATTGCGAAGTAAACCCGATTGAACTGATATGGGCACAGATAAAGGGAGAAGTTTCAAGAAAAAATAATTCTTTTAAAATGAGTGATGTTAAACAGTTGTTTCTGGAGGCTGTAAATAATGTGAAGCCTGAAAACTAGGAAAAGGCAGTAAATCATACAATTAAAGAAGAAGAGAAAATGTGGAAGTTGGAAAATATTACTGATGAAATGATCGAGCCACTCATTGTAAATATTGGTTGCGACAGTTTATCTTCTGATTTCGATTCTGATTTGGATTTGTAGGTAAGAAGTAGTTTTTATATTAAAATTATTATTTATGAACGTAACGTTGTTTAAAAGTCAAAGTTTAAACCCTTATACCTACATAACACGTTTGACACAATGCTCTTAACATACCTTGTGGAAAAATAAAACATTTTAGAAAAAATTGCACTTTTCTACGCCATCTTTTGGTCCAATTATTTATTTTATTAACTGATGTTTGTAGTTTGCAGCCTCTTCATGATCTTTGCCTATCGCTAGGATGGCAGTATCATCTGCAAATGTAGCTATTATGTCTTGTTTTAGTTGTGATATATCACAAGTGTATAACAGATACAAAGTGGGCCCCAGGACGCTTCCCTGTGGTACTTCTGCTTTAATTTCTTTCAATTCAGAGTATGTTTCATCTTGTATTACTCTAAAGAAGATGAAAAATATAATAATTGTATAGTGGACTTATCTTAAACTCTTGAAGCAACACAAATAATGTTTAATACATAAACACGCCTTACACTCGATAGTAAATTGAGCCTGGATAATAGTCCTTTTTCGGATCCTTTTTTTTTCATTGTATATATATATATATTATATATCTAACAATGTCACGAACAAAAAAAAACCACCTGAGTTGCAGATACTCATTAGCGAAGAGATGTATAAAAGAAAAATCCTTCGAGTTCTTGCTGACGCAGATGGCGTCAGTTGATTGGAAACGTTTTAACGCTTTTGCGTAAGGTGGAAAATGATTATAGAAAGGGGAAAGGGAGTCCAAAAATACGGACAAAGGAAAAATATGTTATTCAGCTTTTAGGAAGTTTAATAAAATGTACAAAAGAAAGCTGTAGGTATATTGTAAATAAAATGAAAAAAGGCAATATTTTCTTCTTATAACAATAATTAAAATACACAGTAAACCATATTAATATTTATTTTAGATAGCAAAATCTTGTTTGGCTATATAGTATGCCTCTCTATATTGTTTTTGTAAATGTTAATACTTTGGGAATCTATAATTTTTTAGGGCATGTTGTTCCAGACTTCTAAGATTCTGTTACTCAGAAAATGTTGTCTTGTTTTGAAATTTTCTTTACATAGTTTTAGCGAATGTCCACGAAGACGGGAGTGAGTATTTAGAGGAGAAGTTCACCAAAGTATTTTTTTATATGTATTTAGGATAGCCACGATTGTATTTGATATTTCAAATCAACGTAGTGTTCTTACATAAATAATAAATACATTTAAATAATCTTCATTTGTATAATTCAACCGGGTTGTCATTATGATGATTTGAAACGTCAAATAATTAAGAATTAAATGCCATATCGCCACAAAAATACTAAATTGGCAATTTTTCTTTTTCTAAAAATGTTATCGATTAATTTTCTAATATTAAAAAGTACCTATAGAATTGCAGTAACAGTAGACACTTCTTTTTATTAGGTATGCACACCCTGTATCTATCTTATTATCAAAAATTGAACTAAGATAAATAGTGACATATATCGCAATATTTTTATGGAAGAAATTTATAGTTGCTCTGTGACCCATTATTAACGGACCACCCTGTATATCAATATATTGTCAAATTCTCTTGATTAGCCTGTCATGATCATACTTAAGAGTAAGTAATAGGCTCGCTCGAGCTGCAGTGTCTGAACGACCCACAATGTGCGAAAAAAGGATGAACAGAGAAATTTACGTGGGAATAATGTTGACTTCGCGTCAACAATCTGCTCGAATCGTCAGCTCCAGTCTTAAGCGAACTAGAGAAAATCATAAACGTGCCAGCCAAAAATTATTGTTCTCCCAGGCCCTCGAATTTAACTGAAGTAACTGAACACGGTGAGCGCGTCGTAGCCGTAGCTACATAATTATATTTCTGAATTCTACGCATAGAAATAATATAGAAGACCAATATAAACATAACATTTAAGCAGAAATTGAAACCTACTGTGCATAAAAACGCGTCTCTGCGCCTGACATCGCAAAATAGTGTGTCTAGAAGCTTGCGCAATATGCATGACTTGTCCCTGTAGTGTTGCCAAATATATTAAACATACCTAACAGAAAAGAATTTTAAATTAATCAATTTTTAAATTATATGATTTAAACAGTTTATATCTACGAAATATCGCCACAAAATAACTTATACACATTTAAATAATCAACTAATAATATTTATGTGTAATTACATTCCCAAAAATATATACAAATACCGTATTAATGTCATTAATACCGTATTTTTAATGTTCAATAAGCGATTCACCTACAAATTCAATATTGACCTGGCAATTGCACTAAAATCCGGTGTTTCAAGGCTATATGACGCTGCCCTTACAGGACCGTTTGTAGTTTATTATTTATGCCGCGTTTGAGAATCCACATCGGATGCATCTGAGATGTAGTAAGTAGTAAATCTTTGATCACGTGATTCAGTATACGTAAATGTAATGGGACAGATGTGTCCGATGTGGATAAAAAACGCTCGAGATGTAAAAAATGCATCCGATGTGGATTCTCAAACGCGGCATTAATTACACGATGAAAGTGGCATTTTATTTTTAGTTTTGTGTAGTGTTTAGTCAAATCCTAGGTACAATAAAAGACATTTTTACATTGGCTAATGAAAATGTAATCAATGTATTGGGCAGCTGTTATATTTATTACAAGATTTATGTCTGCAAATCTAAACCTACCTAAGAATTATAATTATGTAAATAGAGAGCTGTATATTTATATACAGGCTGCCCAGCGACGGGGAGACATTATCGATATCGGTTTTAAGGCATTTTAAAACATAAACCCGATCTCAACAATCTTAGGAACTCTTCTGTCACTCGATATTTTAATCGGTACTTCCTCTTCGCTTTTTGGCTGGCACAACAATTATTTACATTTCTTCATTCCTTACCGCGTTCGAACCAGAAAGGTTTAAAGAAATTTAAAAAAAAAACCTTCTTTAAAAATAAAGATGTTAATGATTTTCTTATGGATCCCATCTTCAGATCTTGACTTAATGTATATAAAACTGTTTCCTTTTCTAACAAAAATAATCCTAGAAATCGGGCAACGTGGTAAAGAATTATCGCTCAACATACATAAAAAATTATTTCAACGAATTGAGAATATCCTACCATTTTGAAGTATGTTAAAAAAAATTGTTAATAAAGTGAAAAGTAGGGCATGAACATATATTATAAAGTATATAAAATGATAGATAAATCCAGTTTAGAAGGTATTATAAATAAACTGTGGAAATATCGAGAATCTCGATTTTGAATCGGAAAAATATTCTACGCAATTTAGTATGAAAGCTGATCAAAATGAAACACATGAACGACAAACTGTTATTGACAACTTTCTTCAAACGTTTTCTATTTTTCCGAAAACTAACTAGATAGTTCGAAAATCATTTCCTTCGTTAAAACGCCTCTTGTTCCGAAAAAGGTACACGCCTGCCAACATTCATCGTTCATTAAAAAAGTGGTAGATACAAAACGCTTCGTATTGTAAGGCCAAAATATATTTAGAAATCGAAATAGTCATATAAACAAAAAAATCATATGAGTGAGATAACTACCAAATTAATGATTTACAAGTTTATTCCTATTATTTATAAAATAGGTTTGCAATGTGCTGGTGTGGAATGTTATCATCGACTAAAAACTTTAAATCTTTGTATTAAATTGATCGAAAACAAACTATAAATTGGTTTAGGCTATATAGAATGTTTCTAGTAAGCAGCAACTAATTTTTATTATGGAACCGAAAGACCCTTTTAAAAAGGTTCAAAATTAAAATAAAATATGTACCAAGTAAATGTAGTAGTATTTTTTAATTTTTTAATTTATATTGAAAATGGTAACATGAAAGGTTTTCTGTCTAACGACTCATAGTCTCGGCTGACAAAATGTAAAAAAATATCGAACATAATATTCCTGGGCCCTATTTTGCACTCCCCAGATTAAATTTAGTTGTAGCTATAATTTGCTATAATTAACAAATAAGATGTCAAATCACAAGCAAAATCTCGTGACTACAGTACTAATGATTGCCTGTTTGGAAAAGTATCTTTGTTTGTAAATATTTATATGCATAGTTATATTTAAATGCGCGAGTGTAATGTTAAGTATAAAAAAAATCCGCCCATTATGTATATACGTTTAGTTACCGACCCTAGTAGATAGGCAATTTGTTATTGTTTTAAGTTTTACCGCAGGGAGAGAGAAAATCAATATTAGGATAAATGGTCCAGCTCCTTTCTGGTTACGTAGGTACCTAAAAAGTATTTTAGTTTTTGGTTAAGTAATTAATTATTGTAACAGTGATTTTCTTGTGATAGTACCTAATTTAGATTGTGGATTAAAGTTTTTGTATATAATTTCGCTGTTTAATAATAAACGTAGTCAAAACCGGAGCACGTGGTTTTTCTGGAAAGTATTTTTAAAATCACAAGCAAAATCTCATGACTACTGTACTAATGATTGCCGAAAATTAACTAATTCATATTTTATGCCATATCTTTCTTAATAAGGACTGTCAGAACCATATTTACCTTAACTTGAAATTTTTTTAATCGTTTTTTGTATATAATCATCTCTAAAAATGTATGATTGAAATATCGTGCGAACTATTTGTTCGATCAATAAAAAACTTGCACCGGTCCTGTTCGCGCCAACACCGTTATACGCATGAGCTCCGACACACTATTTTCTCCTTATGGTTTCATTTTTGATATATGGAATCTGCTTTCTATACTATTTCTATGATTCTACGGGGATGTTTAACCGATCACAGAGAGCGCCTATTCCCGTTGCAAGAGATTTTTTTATTTTCAGGAAACTATTTTTTTTTATTTTTAAAATATAATTTTGTGACCTGACCTTTGTAGACTTGATCTTAATTATCGAGCATTTGAATGTGAATTAGATCGGATGATAAAATGTTTAACTACATGAAAAGATTAAGATACAAAAATATTATAATTATATTTATAATCTTCAGATATTTAAGAACTTAATTATAGTTTTGATTCAATATTTTTTAAATAAACGAAATAAGATTAAAATGTGCGGTTTCAACCACTGGGTTTCAAATTTCGAAAAGTTTTTTCCGAAGCACATTAATTTTTTTTCCATTTATATAGAACGAGGAAAAAAATTTGCCTTTTTTCAACTAAAAATAACTTATTTAAATATGTATTATGTATATTTTTAAACCATTCGAAAGCTGAGTTCTTTTGCTTTTAAAAAATGCTAGCATGTGCAGTTTAATTTTCACAAATAAAGAAGATACGCGACTTTAATTTCCATATTGCCAGTAGATATTCAATTTTTTAAAGAATGCATTTTCTGCTTTTTTATTTTTTTTTATTTGTACACTGAAATAAGTAAAACTTACTGAAAGATTTCAGTATATAAATGACAAAAAAAAAACATGCAAAAAATACGTACTTTAAAAAATTAAAAAGCTATGCGATAATCAAATTAATGTAATTATTAATTATTTGTACAACTTAAAATGCACATTCTGGCATTTTTTAAAAGCTAAAGAACTCAGCTTTCGAATGGTTTAAAAATAGCAGGGTGTTCTATTTAAACAAGTGAAGTTATTTTTCCTCGCCCTGTATAAATGGGAAAATTTGCTAATGTGATTGGGTAAAAGCTTTTCGAAATTTAAAACTCATTGGTCAAAACCGCACATTTTTATCTTATTTCTGTTTAGTCAATAATCACTTTTAAAATGTGTCAATTTATAGATGGGCACCTTGTATTTCTAAGATTATATAAATTCCTCCCTTAAAATATTGGGAAGTGGCTGTAAATAATTGAGAATTTTAATATGAATTGATTTAATACTGCCTATCGTTTTATTAAAAAATATTTTACTAGAAGCGATGTGCAGGTAGCTGATACTTCAACCCCTATCAATATTCTTTAAAACATTGTTATTAAACCAGGTAAGTGTCAATCAATAGCACTTTAAACTTTTATTGAATATTAAAATTACCTAATTTCCTACATATAATTAGCTTTATTAACCGATTTATAAAGTTTTATAAAACTATAATTGTTTTTTAATTAGGGGATTAAAAGATTTGAGATTGTTGTTTTGAAATAAGATATTGTTGATTTCTCGGAAAACTTTATTCTTGATAAACGCGTCTGCATCGGCCAAATATATTGTATTTTCTTTTTTTACCTTTGAAGTTTGTATAATAATAATAATTACAAATCCGTTTTTAAAATATATTGACAAAAATATACACTAAATGTTCATTTAAATTTATAAAATTATTTAAAAAATGCAGGAGGAGAGTTAAACAGACAAACTGTCAAAAACATAAAAATCTGGAATTTCAGAAAGATGTAACACATCCCAGCTCGCTCGCCACTGCACGGTGAGAGTTTCGACCGGCGCTAATAAATATTTTATATATTTTTAGCAAGTTTTAGAAGAAAAACCTTCATTTTTGTTGCGCCCTCAAACGGCTAAAGATAAAAGCATGAAATTTTGGGAATGGTTACATCTAACTAATATCTAAAAAGTTATGGCAGCAGATTAAAAAAAAAAAAAAAATAAAATCGGAGTGAAAATATTTTTTTTTCTCAAAAATTAGACTTTTCAAAAAAAAATCTGCTCCCATACTTTTTTTTAGAAGTATAAAGTAAATTAACTCCCAAAATTTCAAAAAAATCGCTTGGTAAATAACGGCGTTTGACTTTTATTTTAAATAAGCGAGGGTATGTATTCCTCTTAAAATAGTTAATAGGTGTTTTTAGAACGTATTTTTTCTATAGAAGGTTGTAGAAAAAATATCCGTATATATTTTTAATATAGTTTTGTTGCACAAAAATAGTTTGTTTTTACATAAAATAACAATTAAATACAATATTGTGCTTTTAATAGTCACAGCACAGCTTATACAATACAGCTCCACAACTCCGTGTCGGCGTCTTTGATCTGGCGGTCGAGAACCAAGCAAGACGGAATGGTGCTATCTCTGTTAGATTCGAGGGAAAAGTCGGGCGCGGATTAAACAATTTTTTTATTATTGAAAAAATTGAAAACCTTGGCGTAATAAGGTTGGTTACATGCCATATTAAGTAAGTTTTGGGGAATTAAATTTTTAATTTGTTTTAAATCTGTCAAATATAATTAGAAACATTATTTAAATATAAATATTACGAAAAATAGCACATCTTTCGGATTAGAGGTAAAATAATTTGTATGTGGCTAGTAAAATCCTCGTTAACAAATGTTTTGAGCTAAAACAGCCACTTCACGACAAATTGTGGCTTGGATCCTTTTTACACCAAGGGCTTCAATTGTTAAAGAATTGTGTCACGCTCGTGGATGCAAATCAAGTGGTACCCCGTGTCTCTGGCAAGTGTTACTCTTCGCGCAAAGGGTTTATACCAAGATAAACGAATGCTTCGACTGAGGTCTGGGAACTCTATGGTATTTTGGAATTAAAAAGAATTTGTGCTTTTATTTTAACAATATTGGTTATATTTAGATGTATTCTTATTAATTGAAATACAGATTTGTAGAAGTAATACGTTGACAGTTTTTATTAATATAATATATTCAATTTTTATCTGACCATACCGAAGTAGGGAATTTTGAAACTTTATAGTAATGTGAAATTTGAATTACAATATTACACGATATTACATAATTAGTACTTATTTTAGGTAGGTACTAAATTTGTACTTGGAGAAAGTAATATCGATTTTTATAAGAAAACTTGAAAAGTAAATTAATTTAGTTCCTATTTCTGATGTAAAACTTAAGTTTTGGTTTAAACCAAGAAAACAAATAAATTATAGTTTGTTCAACAAGGGTGGATATGATAGCAATATCACACAAAGACGAAGTTTGAGCACGACGTCGTATGCGGAGTACTCAATCGTCTGATTGTGATATGAACAATCCACTCGATATGGTCAGTATATTTTTTCTACGACCCACTAACGAAAATCTACAAATTTAAAAAATTATTTTAGGTTATTTAGACAAAATAACTAATTTTAAAATAATTTACGAAGTTGACTAATTTATAAAATAAAATTAACATGAAAAATTAATTAGTCCTCGGCCTAGATTCGATCCCGGGCTTTTCGCGTGGAAGGCAGATGCTCTGTCCTCATCTTCACCGAAACTTTCAGGACTTTAGTTTTAATACTCGTAATTAAATTAGTATCATGTAGTTTGATTAAAATTTATTTTTTTTAAATGTGGACACAATAAAAACAAAAATGCTATTATTTATCGAGTCTACACAAAAATTTTAATGTATATTTAATATCAATAACTAAAATATATATTGACAATTAGTTTAACAGAATTGTCACTTATTTAAAAAAAATTTAAATAATAGGAGTTGGGTGACCAAAATATGAACTGTGATTTGTAGATTTAATTTTGTTAAAGTGTTCTCACTACCTAAAATGGATATGAAATATATTCGTAGTTGAACGCAATAGCATACTTTTTCGTTTTGTAGTATGTGCGTAGATTGGCTAATATCCATGCACAGATTACAAAACGAAAAAGTATGCTATTGCCTTCAATTGAACGAATATATTTCATATCCATTCTAGGTAGTGAGAACACTGCAAAAAAAAATAAATTCGCCAATCACCGTTCATATTTTGATCAACCGACTGCTATTATTTTTAAAATTTTAAATAAATGACAATTCTGTCAAACTAATTGTCAGTATATTTTTTAGTTATTGAGATTAAACATACAATAAAATAAGTTATTCTTTTGGAAAACGTTAGCATGGATGACTAAAGGGTATTGGGTTAATTAATTCTAAAAGTGTGGTACAAATGTTAT
Organism: Psylliodes chrysocephalus; assembly: GCA_927349885.1. Lineage (NCBI taxonomy): Eukaryota > Metazoa > Arthropoda > Insecta > Coleoptera > Chrysomelidae > Psylliodes > Psylliodes chrysocephalus. The sequence continues at coordinate 14,900,433 of OV651830.1, forward strand.
TTTTTGTAGCCAATTCTTCAAAATTATTTTGAAATATCTTTTCAATATTGAATATTAGTTCTACAAATTCATCATTTGACAGTTGCAGATTTCCAAATGTATCTGGATTGGCGTTATCATATGCCTTTAAAAAGCAATAAAAAGAAAAACCATCTAATTCAACGTGATCTTTGTTATATTTAAGACAGGTATCGCAGAGGAGTGGATCCGCAAGGCTTTTATTAAAAGGTAACCACACACATACCTGATAAAATTTTTCTGTATCAATTCGTCTTTACAATAATTTAGGGTGTTAATAATTTTATCATAAAATAAAATACAAGGTGTTCCATTTAAAAAACATTTATTTTAATTTGCCAGGCAAAAACGTGACACCCTGTATATCCAAAGATATTTTTAAAATATGTAGGTATTTTTCAAATCCATATAACTTTTATTTAAAACTTTCTTGCGTGTCTACAACAAAATAATGAACAATAACGCACTAATGGGATACCCTGTATAAATTATATTTTTAACAATGAAAATTTCTTATAATGTGGTACTTATCGGTTTGGGTCCTTGGGAAAACTAAAGAATGTTTTCTTGCAGGTATAACCCTTATTAAAACAGCTTTTGACTGCACAAACAGAATGATGTCTTTTTTTTTCACTCATTCTACTCATAGCTAAAGAGTCACCAAAATAATAACAGTACCTTTAACTCAAACAAAATCCACGAAATTAAACAATCAACGAAATTATACAATCAACGAAATTATAGGCTCCACGAAATTATACAATCAACGAAATTGTACGCACGACTCAACACCTTGCCTACGTACGCTTCTGAACGCCAAAGCCGTCTTTTCCCTTCGAAGGCGGAGCTTAAGCGATGCGCGACGAAATCGACGCAAACCGTTGCCGCCAAGAGAGTGTTTTAGCTGTATTGTATAAGCTGTGGTCACAGTTCTAATATTAAATAAAATATTGCAATATAATACCTTCCTTTTTTTTTAATATTTTTATCGTCCTAGCTTTGAGCTGATATTGCTTTTTACAGAAATAGCGAAACTGTCACAACCGTGACCAAGGCAGAAAATTCAAATATATAAAAATCCTGAGCGGAATTTTAGATTTAATACGACCACGTAACATTTAATGAAAATAGTTGTAAACGAAGCTATAAAAAATACCTAAAGCGCCGTTATCATTTCCATCACTTTCGAATTCTCGTATTTTTCGTCGAAATTTTTCACGTTGCGCTGATTGCCATTTCGAATTCAATTGTTTAAATGAAAAACTTCCCGTTGAGCTCATAGCAGTTTGGTACATTTGAACTTTTTTCGCTGTGAAAATTGACGATTGGTCCGTTAAAATCGAGATGCTGTCTAGCTGAAAAAGCCTTAAAATAGACACTGAACGCAACAATAAAAATGTAGTTAATTTTTAGTAGTAGTTATGTAGGAAATTCACTGGTGTGGCTTGATAAAAAGTCTAAAAGTCGTTAATAATAATTTTTATTATGAAATTGCAAATAAAAAAACAATGTCTTAATTACATTCAAGAATAATCATATATGATACTTTTCATTAACTTGAATAACCAGAAGTGTAGCTGGCCAACCTTTCATATACTCAGCACAAGTAGTTGTATTAACAAGACCTTCGTGAATTCCAACTTAAACTACGTCATAAGTATCATTACCTACTAGGTCTAAAATTCCACCAAAACTTCCAACTGATATAGTTGAATTTCATAGTTTATTAAATTCTGTTACATTAAAAACTAATAGGGACGAATATTTGCTTCTTAAAAATGATGAAATAAATAATATAGTCATGTTTTCATGTAAAACTAATCTTTACGCTCTAGAACAGTGGTCGCGAGCTACCGGTAGCTCGCGGAGGCAATTCTGGTAGCTCTTACAACGATTTTAATTTAAAAAATACAAACTGCAAAAATAAGAGAAGCTTCCGAAAATTTCACAAAAAAATCTGTCATAATATTAAACATAAACAGCGGCAACGTTGCGGTGAGCGATCTGCCGCTGACGCCATCAAGCTAGAATCGGCTAGAACCGACCAGCCGGACCAGCGCGTTAGTGTTCGAGAACGATCAGGATTGCTTTGAACGGGATAAATACGCACGGCGCGGCGACATTGCGCTTAGTTTAAAACTGAACGGGTAACCAACGTCCAACGGTTGGGTTAGTAGAGAACAACAAAAAATAATAGTATGGCAAGCAGTTGTAAGAAGGTAAAGACATACCACTTTCATTCGAAATGGGAAGAACAATACTTTTTTACAGAAGTTAAAGATAAAAATGTGTGTTTGTTATGTTATACTTCGGTCTCCGTTGCTAAAAAAGGAAATATTGAAAGACATTATAAAACTGTACATTCTAATTTTGAAAAATAATTCTCACTACATTCTGCCGCCAGAAAGGAGAAACTGAAACAGTTAAAAAAGAAGTTAATTGGACAACAATCAATATTTTTAAGAAGTCGACAAAAATAAGGCTGCAACTGAAGCATCGTACCGTGTGTCCCAGATAATTGCACAAAAAAAAGAAATATTATGAAGACGGAAAAATGATAAAAACAGGCGTTTTTAGAAGCTGCTGATTCGTTATTTGCCAACTTTAGAAATAAAGACGAGATAGTTTCAGCTATAAAATCTATGCAACTTTCTGCTAATACAGTGATGAGACGTGTAGAAGTAATGAGCAATGATATTTTTTTACAGTTAAGAACTGACTTAGATAACTGTGTTTATTTTTCACTTCAACAGGATGAATCAACAGACGTCGTTGACAATGCCCAGATGGCCGTGTCCGTCAGGATGGTTTTTAGTGATTTTACGATTAAAGAAGATCTTTTGAAGTTTATTCCATTGAAAGGACACACTTCTGGACAAGAGTTGTTTTCTCATTTAAAAAATATTATTTCTTGCGAGAAAATTCCAATATCGAAAATGGTAGGCTTGACAACCGATGGCGTTCCAGCTATGGTGGGTTGTGATAAGGGTCTGGTGGCGTTATGTCGTAAAGATGAAACTTTTCCGCAAATTCTCTGTTACCACTGCATTATCCATCAGCAAGCATTATGTGGAAATTTCCTCAAACTAAACAACGTTATGAAGCTGGTGGTAAAAATTGTGCACAAGATTAGAGCTCAAGCGTTACAAAGAAGATTATTCAAAACCTTGGCCGATGAAGTTGACTGTCAATACGGGAACCTACTCCTTCACTCTGAAGTCCGATGGTTAAGTAGAGGACAGGTGCTGAAACGTTTTAATGATGTCCTATCTGGCATAGTTCAATTTTTCAAACAACGCGATGAACCGACTCCGGAACTAGAAAATTCAATCTGGCTTAGAGATTTTGGTTTTCTCGTGGACATTACAGAGAAATTAAACGAACTTAATTTGCAGCTTCAGGGGAGAGACAAAGAACTAGCGGAAATGATTTCTGATATAAAAGCATTTATCAAAAAGCTGGAGTTTTTGGAAGAAAACCTAATTAACAGCGATGCCAAGCATTTTCCTATTCTTTCAGAAAAAATATCTCAAAATCCATTAGAACCCTATGACAGCAAATATCATGTAAAAATAGTTTCTATCCTGAAGAATAACTTCAAAAATCGTTTTAAGGATTTCAACGAAATGGCTTTAGTAGCGCAGTTTGTTGTTTCACCCTTTACGGAAATTGATATCCAACAGTTTGCAACTTATGTTATGCAGAACTTTGGCGAAGACATCGCTGCAACAGAAATTGAAGTAATTGAGTTTCAAAATGATTTAGCCTTAAAATCGTTAGTCTCAAGTACCAAATGTATCTGGCCTATTGTAAGTAAAGACAAATATTCAGTTCTATGCCGTGTTGCCTTGAAAGTGAAGGTATTATTCAGTTCAACCTATTTGTGTGAATCTTCTTTTTCCAATATGAAGTTTATTAAGAACAAATATCGCAATCGACTTACAGATGAATATTTGGATAATTGTATTCGAATCGCTGTATCAAATTATACTGCAAACATTAAAAAAATTATCGATGAGTCTGAGTGTCAGCCTTCTCATTGAACGTGCTTTTTTGTTTTTCATTGTTTATGTTCATGATAGTGCGTTACTTTTTTTTGTTGTTATTATTAACTATTTTTAAATCTTACGTGACATGCCGTTGTGGCTGGATAAAAGTTTGTGTTTATTTTTCAAACACCTTCGTTTGGTAGGTAGGAATGTAGCTATGAACAAGTACGTACTAGTAATATTAGTTATTTTGTTATTAGTTTATTATTAGTACCTATGTATTATGTATTACCAGTTAAATATTAAAATAAATACATATAATGATAAATTAACTGTGGATTGTTTCATTTACGTTGCGTTACGTGGCTTCCGTGTGGGTAGCTCACTGTTTATTCCAAAATTAACAAAATAGCTCAACACATTGAGAGGTTGGCGACCACTGCTCTAGAAGAAATAAGTGAATTATATGTTGACGACACTTTCGATTATTGCCCTAATTTTTTTTACAATTGTTTACCATTCATGGTTTTAAAAATAATCATTATATTCCTCTCGTTTTCTTTCTTTTGAACACTAAAACTACAGTGTCATATAAATTAGCTTTACAATATTTAAAAGAAATAAACCTATCTATAACAGGTCACGACTTTTTTCCAAAAATTATAACTTCAGATTTTGAATTAGCAATAAACAAAGCAATTCGCGAAATTTTTCCAAAAACAGAAATTGAGGAATGTTTATTTCACCTAAATCAATGTTGGTATAGAAAAATTCAAACTTGAGGACTTTCCACCGAAAAGATAATTTAGAAACATATATAACTAAATACCTTACTTATATTTTTGGTAATATTTTTATTTTGGGAGACAATTTAACTCCGCCGACTAATTTATACAAAGAAAACGTTTGAAACCTTGAATGATAAACTCAATTTTCCAATATAATATATTTAAACGAACCCTAGGAATATTCTAAAACCTGCTCGTTACCATTTTATCTTTTAATCCTGCAATTTTATACAGTTCAAAAACGATCCGTGTGGCTATTAAGCAGACAATAACGAGCAAAATGCGGGTTTAAACGCTGTAGTTTCGTGTCGATTTTCGATTTTATGTAATAAAGAGAGTAGTTGCACTTTTTCGAACGGAGTAAGTCGGCGTTTTTCCAGTAATGTTACCGTAGATTGTCTCTACTTTGAGTCGTAAGTGCTATAATCGCGCTGAAGCTTTGAAAACTAGAAAGTGGAATGGTTGGTTTTAGCCTTACGCTTTGCTACTGATAGAAAAAGAAGAAGTCGTCTTTACAGAAAGCTGGTGTGTTGTCTTTATAGATTCTTGAATAATTTCATTAATGCATTACAGGGTTCAAGTATGTATAAAAAAAAAGATTTTTAAGAATTCAAAAATTGAACAATATACAGGATGTTGCATTTAAAATAAGAAAGTAGGTATTAGTATAAACATTTAAAAATAAATAAGCAACTAAAAATACCAATCGACACGTGTCCGAGCGTATTTCCGAACATGCCCCATTTATTTATTACTAAATTATTCCATTTGGCTATTCCACACTGTATGTAATCTGTCAAAGGTCTTTGAAAAGAGAATATAAACAAATACATCGTCAAAAACATCGACAGAATCAATTTTATTGAAACTTTGAAATTGCTTATAGCTATAATTAAAATATAAGCACTTACCCCTCTATAAGATGGCGCCACAATCAAATATGTATCTATATTGTTATCCTTTAGATATGAATTCCTTTCACCGCCATTTCCCGGTTCTACAACGTAGTCACTACCGAGACATTTCAAAGTTTCTTGTGTGATGTGTACTCTCCTGGAAAAAACAAATCTCATTAAGATATTTTTCTGCACAACAAAGAAACGATATTCAAATTTTTTTTGACGACAAATGTATGTTGTAAGGGGTTTTCTCGCCACAGAGAAAACGGTTCCTTACGAATAGCGCTGGTTACGGGCTGTTCTCGAGCGCCAGATTTTTGGTTATGGTTTACTCCACAAACTCTCGAAACGGTGTCGAAAGTACTCGGGTAGCTACATATGGAGATGAAAAATTCCAGGGATCAAAGGTCACTTAGACACAGGTAATAGTAGGCCACAAGTAACGGGCTTTAATCGTTGCTTGGGCTGGTACAGAATTTATCACTAGCTGAAAAATAAGGGGGAAAAAAGTAAGGAATTAATAACCAGTAATACGGCAAGTTAACATTGACACATATATTGTTTTAAACTATATACAACAATAAAAAAAAAGAAATAAATGAATGTATTTCAACGCCCATCCTCACGGTAATATGTACAAACCCTGAATAAAAATAAACAAACAAAACGGCCGGAAATGACTTCCGAATAGCCTCAATCAGACGTAAAGAAAAAAATGAAATCAATACTTGCATTAATCACGGTCGCAGCAATTGTTTATTATTGAACTGTCTATTCAGTTGTTGAGCTAAAAATTTCCTTCGGAAGTATTAATTCGGTCGTAGCAAAAATTAACTGTTAAATTGTCTAATCGGTATTTACAATCAAATGTAATTAAATGCTTTAGCAAAGCAAAATATCATATGCGGTTGCAGAGAATGCGAGGAGACAGGTTCGGGACAATACTAATTCCAGGGCTGAAACCGGGACTCTATAAGAGGTTTACTCACAAGTGGTTGGAAAGTAAAACCAACTAACAACCGGGATAGTACATTATCTCTGAATGAAGCGATCGTAATCACGAGCTGCTTCAGACAGGGGACTGATACTATTTGAGTTCACTTACAATAACGGAGACTAACGCAAATGAGGGTTTCAGACGTAAAATAAATTAATAACCGGGATAGCACATTATCTCTGAATGAAGTGACCAATTATTTATTGGATAAAGTTTTTAATAAACTAAAATGAAATTTACGATCGAATGAAAAATAAATTATTTAACGGTTAAAACTTTAAATAAACTAAAATGAAATTTATTATTTGTTTATGGAAATTTCCAGTAGTAGGAAAAATTAACTATACGACTATATTTACGATCGAATGAAAAATTAATTATTTAAGAGTTAAAACGTTAAATCAACTAAAATGAAATTTATTAAGAACGGTGTATTCTAACAAAAATAAATTAAAGTATTTCTTAATCAAAACAAATTTCAATTCTTAACTCAACACGGTATATTGTTAATTAAAAATAAATAAAATTAAATCTGTTTCAAATAGCACGGCTTAAAGTCTCGGGCGAGAAAAAAAATCATAAAAACAATGACAACAATTTACCTATCGTCAAGATCGCGGCTAGAAATGAATTTCGGTTTTGATTGTATCGGAATCGTATCGTATCTAATTATTCGCCTATTCAATTTCAAGGTGTAAAAGCAAGTCTACTGTTCGATAAATCGGTGTATTAGGAACTAAAAATTTTAATTCAATCTCGGAACTCGTTCAGTCGTCGAGAACCCTTCCACTACCAGAGACTCCCACCATTACAACGCGCGCACGTAGAGAATCTCTACGATGATTTGAACAGCGACAAAACTGATGATATACAGGCAGAGATGTGAACTGGTAAATTACCGATAAAGTACCGTGGTAATTTACCGTAATTAACCAAAAATAAATTACAGTAATTTACTCGTAATTTACTCGTAATTTACTCGTAATTTACTCGTAATTTACTCGTAATTTACATAATAAATTACCGATTTTTGTGCTAAAAAAATGTACATTATTTACCGTTATTTACCATTATATACAGCATTTTCTTGTAATTTATCAAATTTCGCAAAAGGAACTGTTTGTTCTTAGTTTTTGATGGTATGTAGGTACTTTTTTAAATAAAACATATAGTAATTATTTCAAGTTGAAGTTTTATTCTTTTAAAATAACCAAAAAAGGTTGACAGCTGTGTGCACGTAGTTTAGATTCAAAAGGAAAAACTTCGTATTTCGTGCAAAACTTTTTTATTAATCAATGCAAAGCGCTTTCGGCTTATTTGCCATCATCAGTGCTCATCTACAAAAATTGTGGATGTAAACTTACAATTTAAAAAGATTTTAAAAAATATATTATAAAATCTGAATTAGACTTTTAAGTCAAAAGTTAAAATAGTATATATACAATTGTTTGAACAAATTAAAAATTACAAGAAACAAACAAAGTGACAAAAAACTGGTATTGGGAATAGTGAGTGTGGGATAAGCCCTTACAAATCAAATCTGATCTCCAGAAGCAAGTTAGCTTGTGTGGAATTAAGGAATCATGCCACCCTCACTATTCACAAAATTGAAAAAAGGTTAACAAATTAGTTAAAATTTAAAGAAATTTAAATTAGAGGGTGACTGTGGAAGATATATTGAAATTTGAATCTAGAATACAATATTTGATATGAAGAAAGTAAAACGCAGAAGGCCAAAGTAAAAAAACTGAAGGTTTTTTTTTTATATATTTTATATACATTATAATTATGAAAAAGTCTACCTACTGTCCACAACGTATCCAACAAGTTCCTGGTCATCCTCACTCCCAAAATTATATATTTCGGGATATTTACAACTTGCTAAATCATAATTTTATCAATATTAATATTTTCAAATTTAAATTTCTCTCTTCATTTTGGTTCAAGTTGTTTAACCGTTTCCACATGACAGTGGTGACAAGCGACACTTGAAGACTTTGACTTGTCAAATGTCAACAGAAGGAGGTGCGTTCACCTCAGTGTGGAACATATTTCTCCGAGTGTGATTCGAGTGATTGGAGGTTAACGGAGATCAAAAATTTGTTATTGAATTTAAAGATTTAATTTATTGTTAGTTAAATTTAAATAAATGTTTAATATAAATGATATTATTATTTTGATGTCAAGACAAAACAAAAATGTCACTCGCGTGATTCTGATGTGCCAGCCCGGGCTCTGCAGAACATTCTTTCAGAGAACCCAAGATGGCACAACTGAACCCGCGGTCCCTAAAGGTGAATCTAATGTTTAGTCCTAAATTGTAAATTTCTTTAAATTTTAACTAATTTGTTAACCTTTTTTCAATTTTGTGAATAGTGAGGGTGGCATGATTCCTTAATCCCACACAAGCTAACTTGCTTCTGGAGATCAGATTTGATTTGTAAGGGCTTATCCCACACTCACTATTTCCAATACCAGTTTTTTGTCACTTTGTTTGTTTCTTGTAATTTTTAATTTGTTCAAACAATTGTATATATACTATTTTATCGCCTCGACTCGCGCGCGCTACGCTTAGAATCGACAAAATTGCAAATCGCATCTGTTTTTGAGGACTATTGCGCCACGCGCTCAAGGTAGGACCTGCTCTTTGATTTTTTTTATAATGTCTCTATTTTGTTTATTATAATTTTTTTAGAAAAATGAAATCTGCCAATCGCTCTCAAATTATTCCAACTGCCACCCCTACAAATTTGGACGCCAACTTCGGAAACACCCTGTATAGCGGCATGTTCATACGGTTCATTACAATCCTCTTTGGAGTCTGAATCTGAATATGAATCCGACTGGTCTGAAGTAGATAGCGAAACTAAACTAGATAAAATAGTTGATTTAGAGATCTCGTTTAGTCCAGCTCATTGTAAAATGCCAACGTAACATATGAATAATATAATTAATAAAACATAATCTTGTATAATTCTTATAAAATTAAAATACATTTTTCTTATACAAAGTACGAGGAACTTAAGTTTTTTTTAGATTAAGCACCTGCACAAACAATAAAATTTCATTTGATGTTTTGGTTTGTTTATTTTCGCGTTTTGTATTATTTAAAACTAAATTTAAATTATATTTAGTAATAAATAATTAGTTTTATTCACAAACAAATGAAACATTTCAATGTTCGACACAGATACTTACACACCTTAATTTCATTTCGAAGTCATATATGTGCATAAAATATATTACGGAAAATTACCACGTAATTTACGACACAAATTTATTACCAGGGTAATTAATTTTGGTAATTAAAACCCGTAATTTACCACCGTAAATTACCAAAAATATAAATTACGGTAATTTTACATCATTGTAAATACAGGGCTTATCCACGAAGTTAAAATTAAGTAAAAATCGAAATTAATACCCGGAATTAGTTAAAAAAATAATAATGAAAATTGACTTCATTACAATGTTCGTGATAACTACGCACGACACCGAATTAAATTCAGATCTACTTAAGAAGTTTGAAAACATATTTTTGTTGATTCCATAGTTTATTATTAGTACAAAAACCTTTCATATCTCATTTACTCACCCTGGAATGCCCCCACTTTCCATATAATTTGCTAACGTCACGTCATTGGACCAAACATCAAACTGCCATTTTCGAAGACCCAAGACACCACAGTGAACTCGTCCTGTGTGTATCCCCACTCTCATGTTGACGTTTACATTCATTACGCCTCTAACCAAACTGTAACAAAAAAACAGTTAAAATAAATAACAATATGTTACAAACGAAAAAAAAAAAACCAGTAAGTGATATTTTTATTTCATTGGAACTAATTTTTTTTCCATAGTGAGCAAAAGTGAAAAGAAATTTCGGTTATAATACTCGTTTTGCCTATTGTAAACAGTTGTTATAACAGTTCTTGTAACAGTTTTTGTAGCATCCTATAATTTTTATTTTATAGGTATTTATTTAAATCGTATTTCTATGTTTAAGTACTAGTTTTTAAAGTATTACGTTTGGAAAAAATAGTATTTTCGTTTTTCAAAAAGGTAATAAGTTGTATTTTCAACTTTGAGCCTCGTTTCTTTAAATCTAAGAGGTTGGAGATTGGTTTTACCTCTAAGGTACAGATATAGATCTTTTTCCTTCTCTTGCTCAGATCAAAATAGATTAATGTGAACCGTGCACGTATCTTTACTTTCCCTGGGTCCCATTTTAAAATTGAATAGTTTGTCATTTCTTTTTCCGTTCTTCATAAATTGATTTTTTTTTGTTTTATTTTTGTTATCAATTAAACTCGCTGTTTTCAAAAAATAAAATCGTCACAACTCAAATTTTTTCAGTTCTTCGATTTTTGTACCGCATTTTACCCTTAAATATCACGCAGGGTCCGGTAATGTTTCTATAATTATTTATTATTAGCTCAAATGTATCCATGGAAAATTCTATTTACTGACATTATATTTTTCTTCTTTAAATATAAATTTGTCAATTATTCAAATGAGTATTTATCTATTGAACTGTCAATCGCTGTTAGGAGATAACCATGGGCGAAGTTAGCCAAATTAGCCCCCCCCAAAAATAATTCGAACATTTATCGCACATCTATCCACACATTTCAGAACAGAAATTAATAAATAAAGAAAAATCGTGCCATTTGATTGATTCTGAAATTTTACATTTAGTTCAGGAGGCAGTGAATTTTACTCGTACTCATTTTTCCAATCGGTGTATATGAAAATAAACTGTTCTCTTAGTGACAAAAAACAAACATTTTGAGTCTGACACTTATTTTCCCAGTCATAAATATTTTACATTTACTAAACTAGAACATAAAGCTTATAAAAATAACAGTTTGGAATATCTCAGATAGTGAAAAGTGAGTGTGGCAGAAAATTTAGCATATAAATTGATACAATCATGAACTGTTAATAATAATAAGTCTGGCTGATTTACGAAATTGGCAAATGAGTCTGGTAATATCTTCAAAATCGAAAAAATATAATATTTTTGCTTTTATTTTCCCGGGTTTGAAAATTTGTCATGTGATAGATTAGATTATCTAAACAAATTTCGTATATTATCTGATCGTCAATTTGGTTTCAGGGAGGGTCGATCAACTGAGGATGCCATTTATAAACTAACATCAACAATTTATAACTCTTTGGATAAAAAAGTACCCATTTTATGTATATTTCTAGATCTCTCCAAAGCCTTCGACACTGTGTGTCATGTAAAATTATTAGAAAAATTGCAAAAGTATGGAGTTAGGGGTAAATCATATAACATTTTTGAAAGTTATTTATCAAATAGGCAGCAGCTTGTTCAAATTGGAGATACTAGAAGTGATTCACAAACAGTAACTGTTGGAGTTCCTCAGGGAACCGTGTTAGGCCCGATCCTTTTTTCTGTATACATAAATAGCCTTCTCAATTTGGAATCACTTGGCCAAATTTTTAGCTTCGCGGATGATACGGCTGTCATATACACTTCGTCTTCTTGGGATAACCTAAAACAAAAAGTTGAAAGTGACTTTCCAAGAATAGCAAATTGGCTTCAATATAATAAACTTAGAATAAACTATACAAAAACAAACTACTTACCGTTTAGCTCCTATACTAGTGGTCTTCCTTCCATGGGATCTTTAAAAGTAGGCCTAGGTATAGAAATCCCTGAATCCTCTTCAGTAAAATATCTTGGAATTCTTATAGATAGGCATATGAGGTGGGATTTACATACCAAGCAACTTATTAAAAAAATAAGAGGATTATTGCCCAAATTCAGGTATTTAAAAGATTTTTTAAATGTTCATGCTCTAAAAACAATGTATTTCTCTTTGGTACAGTCGTTATTAGTCTATGGTATTATAGGTTGGGGAGGAATACACGATAACTTTCTGAATGATGTTCATGTGGTGCAAAAATGGATTTTGCGTATTATCTATAACAAAGATATTCAATATTCTAGTAACTCCTTGTACAAGGAATTAAAAGTTTTTGATTTAAGACAATTATATATTTTTTAAATTCTTCAATTTATAAAAACAAAAAAAATTGTTTTGACATCACATGAACATCAGTATAATACACGACGAGTAGAATCTGTTTATTTTCCTCGTAGTGAAAAATCTATAGGACAACGTACATGCAATTATCTTGCACCAAAAATGTATATTTTAGTCCCAGAAGAGATACGAAATATACCGTCTTATAATGTATTCAAAAAACATCTAAGAAACTGGATTCTTCAAGAAGACCGAGAAGAATTTACTAATGTTATAAATAATTACCTATCGTAAACTATTATATTCATTATCCATACTTTTAATAACTGCACTGATTTTCCGATTAATTCCTTTAATTTCCTAAAATGTAATTTACTCACCCAATAATAGGACTTGTTCTTCTGATTACGACCTATTTCTCGATTATGTCCTCTATCTCGATTATGTCCTCTATCTCGATTATATCCTCTATCTCGATTACGACCTTTCTCTTGAGTGTAACTAATTCCCGATTTTGACCCTTTTCCAAGTATTACATTATATAAATAATTTAATTTAATTTTTAACATTTTGTCTAAGATACAAAGAAACTGATCCATTGGGCTTATTCATTATTTATTAGGTCATATTATTATAGAATTAATTTTTGATTAAATTTTTTAGTAATACCTACCACGTACAAGCTGTCCATAACAGCTTCTGTGTAGTTCATGTTTATTTTGCTTATCTTTAAATGACATTTTTTATACATTGTATTTGTTTTATGTGAATAAACAACATTATTATTATTATTATTATTATATTATAATTTTACAGCTATATTTTATAGCAGATAAAATACCGTTATTTTCAAACGCTTCCATGAAAAATTTCCGGAAATGTTTCTTTTGAAAATTTTTTTGACAATTGAGAAGCTCTTTTATGCATATGTTTTATATGTTGTTATGTTGCTATGGCCAGCTTTGAAAATTTGATTTTAGTCGTTTTAATGTATGTCTGTCAAGTTTTGAAATTTGAATATTTTGGTGTAAAATGTTCTTACCCAATACCTACCACTGGTGCCTAAATTCTTATCAGTAAATATTTGCTCACTCACGCATATTAGGATAAATTTCAAAATTTCAAAACTGGCCGAACTGCAGCCAACTACGAAACTACTTTCGAAAGTTTTCGTATCACACTTGGTTGTGACCGACACAATGGCGACTGTGCCGGGTGCCATTCCTACACAGTGCACGTACTTCTCTGCTTTTTGTTTCAAGTGAACAGTCTTCAGTGCTCCTGGCCTAATTTATTCGTATCAAAGGAGCATTTTTTTAGGTGAAACGTGGAAAAAATATTATTTCTAGCCTACAACGTTAGACTGTTTACTTATGAATATTAATTTAATTATAAGTAACAAACATATTTAATTATCTGAATTTGTTTTTTTTTTTAATAAAAATTACATTATATATAATTCCCTTCATAATACTATTTTTTATTACAAAAAATCTAGAGACAGATGCAGAAATGATTGCTACTTTTTTTTTAGTTTCAAAAGTAATAAAAAAAAACAATGTCAATAAATTTATTAATGGCTTCTTTTGATCACATAAATAGGTAATAAGTAAATGTAGCTAAACTTTATAATACGAGTTAATTAGTCTTAAACAAAGATATTGCAAATTTCAATAAGAGATTGCTTTAAAAGAAAGTTCTTATTTCTGTTTCGGTTTCGATCGAAACTAAGAAAGGAGCCGAAATTGGGTTTCGGTTTCGGTTATAAAACCGTATTTCGGTCGGACCTGACAAGCCAGGTAGTTAAACGAGGAGAGGAATAGTAATCGAACGTGCAGAATTTAGCGCGCCTGACGATCATTAGACAAGTCTGGCAAGGCTTTCGGGGTATTCCACATTAGCCAAATTGTATTTTAAGCTATTATCATAATATACATTTTTCTAGTACTGAGGACACTTGTAACAGAGATCCTTACTGGGCATTGCCAACTAAAAGGACACCTTAGTAAACTGATAGTAGTAGAAAATAGTGAGTGAAGATTCTGTGAGGAGAAGGACGAAACCTTCATTTACATTCTAACTGAATGTGTAGCACTCCAGAATCCAAGAGCACTATACCTAGGAGCATATCAAATAGAAACTTGAAGCCACTCCAAATCCCACACTTCCTTGAGAAGATATAATTGAAAGGGTCGTTATAAGCATTGATACATTTCCTTGCTGCATTAGCGACAGAAGGGGACACAATAGATATTTTAGGTCGCAGTGTATTAACACCCCATTCCCAACATAACATAACATAGCGAGAAAACTGCAAAATAATGAAATCCACAAATCCCAGTTCATATTTTGGACATCCAACTACTATTATTTTTAAAATTTTAAATTCTGACAAACTGTCAGTATATTTTTTAGTCATTAAGATTACATATAAGTTAAAATTAGTTATTTTTGTTTAGAATCAATAAAAAATAACATTTTAATTTTATTTGGGCCACATTTAAAAAAGTAAATTTTAATCAAATTGTATGAAACTAATTTAATTACGAGTATTAAAATTAAAAACCTAAAAGTGACGGTGGAGCTGAGGACAGAGCATTTGCCTTCCACGCGAATAGCCTGGGTTCGAATCTGGACTATAGGGGATACTTTTTTTTTATGTTTTTTATTTTATAAATTAATAAAATTTATAAATTATTTTAGAATGGCTTATTTTGTCTAAACCTAAAATAATTTTTTAAATTTGTAGATTTTCGTTAGTAGTTCGTAGAAAAAATATACTGCACAACTCGAGTGGATTGTCCATATCTACTCTTGTTGCGAAAATTAGGGAAATTTTTGTGATGAAAATTATTGTGATGAAAATTAATCAGTTTTTTCACTTATATATGATATTTTATTCATTTTCATAGATTCGCCAGAATTTTTTTACTTAACTTCAGTATACCTCTAGAACTATTATATATTATATGACTAGGGTTAGGGCTTTAGCACAGCTTATACAATACAGCTAAAACACTCTCTTGGCGGCAACGGTTTGCGTCGATTTCGTCGCGCATCGCTTAAGCTCCGCCTTCGAAGGGAAAAGACGGTTTTGGTGTTCAGAAGCGTACTTAGGTAAGGTGTTGAGTCGTGCGTATAATTTCGTTGATTGTATAATTTCGTGGAGCCTATAATTTCGTTGATTGTATAATTTCGTGGAGCCTATAATTTCGTTGATTTTGTTTGAGTTAAAGGTACTGTTATTATTTTGGTGACTCTAGCTATGAGTAGAATGAGTGAAAAAAAAAGACATCATTCTGTTTGTGCAGTCAAAAGCTGTTTTAATAAGGGTTATACCTGCAAGAAAACATTCTTTAGTTTTCCCAAGGACCTAAACCGATAAGTACCACATTATAAGAATTTTTCATTGTTAAAAATATAATTTATGCAGGGTATCCCATTAGTGCGTTATTGTTCATTATTTTGTTGTAGACACGCAAGAAAGTTTTAAATAAAAGTTATATGGATTTGAAAAATACCTACATATTTTAAAAATATCTTTGGATATACAGGGTGTCACGTTTTTGCCTGGCAAATTAAAATGTATGTTTTTTAAATGGAACACCTTGTATTTTATTTTATGATAAAATTATTAACACCCTAAATTATTGTAAAGACGAATTGATACAGAAAAATTTTATCAGGTATGTGTGTGGTTACCTTTTAATAAAAGCCTTGCGGATCCACTCCTCTGCGATACCTGTCTTAAATATAACAAAGATCACGTTGAATTAGATGATTTTTCTTTTTATTGCTTTTTAAAGGCATATGATAACGCCAATCCAGATACATTTGGAAATCTGCAACTGTCAAATGATGAATTTGTAGAACTAATATTCAATATTGAAAAGATATTTCAAAATAATTTTGAAGAATTGGCTACAAAAAATAACATTTGTACCACACTTTTAGAATTAATTAACCCAATACCCTTTAGTCATCCATGCTAACGTTTTCCAAAAGAATAACTTATTTTATTGTATGTTTAATCTCAATAACTAAAAAATATACTGACAATTAGTTTGACAGAATTGTCATTTATTTAAAATTTTAAAAATAATAGCAGTCGGTTGATCAAAATATGAACGGTGATTGGCGAATTTATTTTTTTTTGCAGTGTTCTCACTACCTAGAATGGATATGAAATATATTCGTTTAATTGAAGGCAATAGCATACTTTTTCGTTTTGTAATCTGTGCATGGATATTAGCCAATCTATGCACATACTACAAAACGAAAAAGTATGTTATTGCGTTCAACTACGAATATATTTCATATCCATTTTAGGTAGTGAGAACACTTTAACAAAATTAAATCTACAAATCACAGTTCATATTTTGGTCACCCAACTCCTATTATTTAAATTTTTTTAAATAAGTGACAATTCTGTTAAACTAATTGTCAATATATATTTTAGTTATTGATATTAAATATACATTAAAATTTTTGTGTAGACTCGATAAATAATAGCATTTTTGTTTTTATTGTGTCCACATTTAAAAAAAAATAAATTTTAATCGAACTACATGATACTAATTTATTTACGAGTATTAAAACTAAAGTCCTGAAAGTTTCGGTGAAGATGAGGACAGAGCATCTGCCTTCCACGCGAAAAGCCCGGGATCGAATCTAGGCCGAGGACTAATTAATTTTTCATGTTAATTTTATTTTATAAATTGGTCAACTTCGTAAATTAATTTAAAATTAGTTATTTTGTCTAAATAACCTAAAATAATTTTTTTAATTTGTAAATTTTCGTTAGTGGGTCGTAGAAAAAATATACTGACCATATCGAGTGGATTGTTCATATCACAATCAGACGATTGAGTACTCCGCATACGACGTCGTGCTCAAACTTCGTCTTTGTGTGATATTGCTATCATATCCACCCTTGTTGAACAAACTATAATTTATTTGTTTTCTTGGTTTAAACCAAAACTTAAGTTTTACATCAGAAATAGGAACTAAATTAATTTACTTTTCAAGTTTTCTTATAAAAATCGATATTACTTTCTCCAAGTACAAATTTAGTACCTACCTAAAATAAGTACTAATTATGTAATATCGTGTAATATTGTAATTCAAATTTCACATTACTATAAAGTTTCAAAATTCCCTACTTCGGTATGGTCAGATAAAAATTGAATATATTATATTAATAAAAACTGTCAAAGTATTACTTCTACAAATCTGTATTTCAATTAATAAGAATACATCTAAATATAACCAATATTGTTAAAATAAAAGCACAAATTCTTTATAATTCCAAAATACCATAGAGTTCCCAGACCTCAGTCGAAGCATTCGTTTATCTAGGTATAAACCCTTTGCGCGAAGAGTAACACTTGCCAGAGACACGGGGTACCACTTAATTTGCATCCACGAGCGTGACACAATTCTTTAACAATTGAAGCCCTTGGTGTAAAAAGGATCCAAGCCACAATTTGTCGTGAAGTGACTGTTTTAGCACAAAACATTTGTTAACGAGGATTTTACTAGCCACATACAAATTATTTTACCTCTAATCCGAAAAATGTGCTAGTTTTCGTAATATTTATATTTAAATAATGTTTCTAATTATATTTGACAGATTTAAAAAAAATTAAAAATTTAGTTTCCCAAAACTTACTTAATATGGCATGTAACCAACCTTATTACACCAAGGTTTTCAATTTTTTCAATAATAAAAAAATTGTTTAATCCGGGCCCGACTTTTCCCTCGAATCTAACAGAGATAGCACCATTCCGTCTTGCTTGGTTCTCGACCGCCAGATCAAAGACGCCGACACGGAGTTGTGGAGCTGTATTGTATAAGCTGTGGCTTTAGCCCCCCCAGATCTGATGACATAACTTCGCCCATGGAGATAACAATGAATTTAAAAAATATTAGGTCGACAGAATTTTTTTGTTTCAACACTTATTTTCATTATTAACAGATCAACAATATCTTATAATTCCTTTATACGTTCATTCGAACGAGACGATTTTTTATATCAATCGAAAATACATCGTATCGAAGCAGCTTTTTTTATAATCATTTTCTTTCGAATCAGCTTCCACCTGAACAGAAATGAAATAAAGTAAATTGGGCTGCTACAAATTGTAAGCTTAGATATAAATTTGGAACTTTTACAATTCAATTATAAGTTGGTAATAGGATGATTCGTTGTTACGGAAGGCAATGAATGGGACCGAGTAGTCTTGACAGGTTCAGAAATATGGTGATGGGTCATTATTATCAGCATTGTCTTTATATAACGTCGTGTCAAATAAGTATGTTGAAACTGATATAGCTTTTTTAAAAACAATTTTATTAATTAAAATTACATACGTCTTTATTTGACAAAAGCTAGACAAGATCTAATATAATAAACTAGAAAATTAATGTTTAAGATTAAAATAACAAGCTAAGCATTTAAATGACAGTCCGAATGTCAGCTATAAACACTCATGTAACTTGTCAAAAAATGTTCACCCTGTTAGTTGTAATTAGGATAAAGAAACGCAAGAAGAGTGGAAATAATCAACAAAAAACTAAAAAGCTACAATTACAATCGCAAAGTAATAATAAAAAAAACGTCTTTATTGTCCCAGCGGTTTATAATCAACAGGAAGTTTAGTTATGGATGATTTAACTGTAAATCAGTGGAATTGGACCTAAGATTTTCTATACTATAGATCAGTGGTCGCCAACCTCTCAATGTGTTGAGCTACTTTGTTAATTTTGGAATAAACAGCGAGCTACCTACACGGAAGCCACGTAACGCAACGTAAATGAAAGAATCCACAGTTAATTTATCATTATATGTATTTATTTTACTATTTAATTGGTAATACATAATACATAGGTACTAATAATAAACTAATAACAAAATAACTAATATTACTAGTACGTACTTGTTCATAGCTACATTCCTACCTACCAAACGAAGGTGTTTGAAAAATAGACACAGACTTTTATCCAGTCACAACGACATGTCACGTAAGATTTAAAAATAGTTAATAATATTAACAAAAACGTAACGTACTATCATGAACATAAACATTGAAAAATAAAAAAGCACGTTCAATGAGAAGGCTGACACTCAGACTCATCGATAATTTTTTTAATGTTTGCAGTATAATTTGATACAGCCATTCGAATACAATTATCCAAATGTTCATCTGTAAGTCGATTGCGATATTTGTTCTTAATAAACTTCATATTGGAAAAAGAAGATTCACACAAATAGGTTGAACTGAATAATACCTTCACTTTTAAGGCAACACGGCATATAACTGAATATTTGTCTTTACTTACAATAGGCCAGATACATTTGGTACTTGAGACTAACGATTTTAAGGCTAAATCATTTTGAAACTCAATTACTTCCATTTCTGTTGCAGCGATGTCTTCGCCAAAGTTCTGCATAACACAAGTTGCTAACTATTGGATATCAATTTCCATAAAGGGTGAAACAACAATCTGTGCTACTAAAGCCATTTCGTTGAAATCCTTAAAACAATTTTTGAAGTTATTCTTTAGGGTAGAAACTATTTCTACATGATATTTGCTGTCATAGGGTTCTAATGGATTTTGAGATATTTTTTCTGAAAGAATAGGAAAATGCTTGGCATCGCTGTTAATTAGGTTTTGTTTCCAAAACTCCAGCTTTTTGATAAATGCTTTTATATCAGAAATCATTTCCGCTAGTTCTTTGTCTCTCCCCTGAAGCTGCAAATTAAGTTCGTTTAATTTCTCTGTAATGTCTACGAGAAAACCAAAATCTCTAAGCCAGATTGAATTTTCTAGTTCCGGAGTCGGTTCATCGCGTTGTTTAAAAAATTGAACTATGCCAGATAGGACATCATTAAAACGTTTCAGCACCCGTCCTCTACTTAACCATCGGACTTCAGAGTGAAGGAGTAGGTCCCCGTATTGGCAGTCAACTTCATCGGCCAAGGTTTTGAATAATATTCTTTGTAACACTTGAGCTCTAATCTTTTTCACAATTTTTGCCACCAGTTTCATACCGTTGTTTAGTTTCAGGAAATTTCCACATAATGCTTACTGATGGATAATGCAGTGGTAACAGAGAAATTGCGGAAAAGTTTCATCTTTACGACATAACGCCACCAGATCCTTATCACAACCCACCATTGCTGGAACGCCATCGGTTGTCAAGCCTAACATTTTCGATATTGGAATTTTCTCGGAAGAAATAGTATTTTTTAAATGAGAAAACAACTCCTGTCCAGTAGTGTGTCCTTTCAGTGGAATAAACTTCAAAAGATCTTCTTTAATCGTAAAATCACTAAAAACCATCCTGACGAACACGACCATCTGGGCAGTGTCAACGACATCTGTTGATTCATCCAGTTGAAGTGAAAAATAAACACAATTATCTAAGTCAGTTCTTAACTGTAAAAAAAATATCATTGCTCATTACTTCTACACGCTCATTGTGGGGTACATTATCTGAGTGAATAACTAGTGGACTGTAACTGATAGGGCTTCGCTGGTAGGTCCTGAAATGGCGTGTAAAATTGAAACGATGCACTTTACTACTAAACACTTTTATTTACAACACAAAAACTTTATACACTATTTACAATAGGGTTGAAGATATGGCCAGAAGCCAGACTTGCGAAAGATACCCATAAGGCAGAGCTTTATAATGAAATATAATTAATATGCATTAGAAATGCAACTTATAAATGGCTGCTACTGTAGAACAGTTCACTGGCCTGCTCAAGGTTAAGACACGAAGTGCAACAACCGTACTTCCTCCCTGAATGCAATCCAACAGGAAGCCGAGTTGTCAAAAGTTACCAACTTAAGGTAATAGAAATAATCAATACAACAATAGTGGTAGAGGTTGTCTCCAACACTCATCACTGTATTAGCAGAAAGTTGCATAGATTTTATAGCTGAAACTATCTCGTCTTTATTTCTTAAGTTGGCAAATAATGAATCAGCAGCTTCTAAAAACGCCTGTTTTATCATTTCCCCGTCTTCATAAGGTTTCTTTTTTTGTGCAATTATCTGGAACACACGGTACGATGCTTCAATTGCAGCCTTATTTTTGTCGACTGTTCTTAAAAATATTGATTGTTGTCCAATTAACTGCTTTTTTAACTGTTTCAGTTTCTCCTTTCTGGCGGCAGAATGTAGTGGGAATGATTTTTCAAAATTAGAATGTACAGTTTTATGATGTCTCTCAATATTTCCTTTTTTTTAGCAACAGAGACCGAAGTATTACATAACAAACACACATTTTTATCTTTAACTTCTGTAAAAAAGTATTGTTCTTCCCATTCCGAATGAAAGTGGTATGTCTTTACCTTCTTACAACTGCTTGCCATAATATTATTTTTTGTTGTTCTCTACTAACCCAACCGCTGGACGTTGGTTACGCGTTCTTTTTGTAACTAAGCGCAATGTCGCCGCGCCGTGCGTATTTATCCCGTTAAAAGCAATCCTGGTCGTTCTCGAACACTAACGCGCTGGTCCGGCTGGTTGGTTCTAGCCGATTCTAGCTTGATGGCGTCAGCGGCAGATCCCTTACCGCAACGTTGCCGCTGTTTATGTTTAATATTATGACAATTACATTTTTTTGTGGAATTTTCGGAAGCTTCTCTATTTTTTGCAGTTTGTATTTTTTAAATTAAAATCGTTGTGAGAGCTACCAGAATTGCCTCCGCGAGCTACCGGTAGCTCGCGATCGACAGGTTGGCGACGACTGCTATAGATTAATCGAATCCAAATCGGTTATATTTTGCACTTAGTTTCTATAGAAATGTCTCTTAATAACAACCTGAATGGTATTTTACGTTTGATTCCGGATTTCTCTTTCTCTCTCTCTCTCTCTCTCTCTCTTATTTACAATGATTGTTAGCTCGACATAGCTCCGAAGTGAAACAAAATCCTTGCCACAACTCATACTTGCAACAACTAAACGTCTGCCAGGTATAATAGGAGAAACGGGAAGTGCTTTGAGAAAGTGAATAATATTCCCAGTTGAATGAAGCCGAAATGAATCACAGATAATCAGTTTGTGAAATAGTCCAGAAAGCTCTTTAAACACTGCCCTGAAACACTATTTCCGTGCTAGAGGATTGCCACGAGTAAAATAGATTGACTGGATACAAACAAGGTCGTTCTACACAGTTTGAAAGTGGAAATAATGTTGGAATTAACTTCTATTAGTACAAATTTTATAATTAGTGAGCAAAAAGTATTCGAGAGTTCAAAAGAATTTCGCAATTAAGTATTAGTAGATTAGTAATAGAAAAAAGGCATTCACAATATGAATTTAAATACTAGCAAATATCTTTTTATTTATGTAAACTATTTCTAGGGGTTGAGGTTATAAATAAAGAAAATAAAAGACAGATATCCAATTTTAAGTAACAGAGTTAAATTTTAATAATAAATACGATGTACTATTTTTAAATATTTTAACTTTAAAGTAGTATATAAAAGGGGCTCAAGTAACAATCGGTTTAAACATTAAAAAAATATCTAAGAGGATCCAGTGACAACCGCTGAAACATCAAGAAAATTTTCTTGAATAGTAAACGCAATTCATTAAAACAATGAACCGAGTTATCTTGCAAAATCATTACATTGCTTTAATGTATGCATTTATAACTTTATATACAAATTTATTGTTTTCATATACGGCGTACATCAAAACGATAAACGTCGTACGCTGTTACAATGAAGTGCATTTCCTTAAAATAATATATAAGTACTCGCCTTTATATGTCTAAATTCATAAACCTAATTTACTCAATCACTTAATGATGAAATTAAAACCATATTGGAAAACTAACATATTGATATAATAAATGTAAATATTATTTAAAAATACATACATTTCTACATTATGCAGTTACAAATAACGAATTTAAAACTGACTGCCTTGTCGAACTGCAATTTTCGCGAGATTTCCAATTCAACCAATAAAAACGGATTAATGAATTATTTGAACACTGATTTGAATAAATACACATGCTTTATAACAATAAACACAACTCATATAAACAATGTACTGGGTACTTTTTAATAACGACCATATTGATTTAAATAGGGCAAACATTGAAATAATGAACACAATTAATTAAAACAACGAACCCAGTTTTCTTCCAAAATCATAAACATTGATTTAGTGTATGCGTTCATAATTTTATGTAAAAGTTTATTGTTTTTATGTATGTGCGTAAAACTGTAACGATGAACGTGTACGATGTAACAATGTAAGGCATTTCCTTAAAATAACGTACGTTCCTTTATATAGTCTATGTACAAATTCATTATTCTAATGTACTAAATTACTAAATGATGGAATTGATTTATTGATTTAAAGACTGTAGGTATTATTTTAAAACCATTGTACATTAATGTAATGTTTTGAATTTATTAATTTTAATTTCTGTGGTTAATGTAAAAATTCATGAATGCAACGAACTAATTATTGAACTAATGAAAATAGTTCGTCTAGGAAATAAATATATACATTGAATTGTGAAATATGTTCATCAGTTTCTAATGAACAGAAGTACGTTGTGAGAACGAATAAGGTAATTAAGCAATGACTGTTTATTCATAGTTCCAATGAATTTTTTCATTGCATCAATGAAAAAAGAATAATTGGTGTTCATTGATATTACGTACAATATTTTTTTCAGTGAAAGGAAGATTCAAAAACTATGCACATATTATATTTTCAGTAGGTACATAAAAGGAATAGTTTCGGGACCAGTTGGTTCCTTACTGACAACATGCGAAACCAAGCCTATTCAAAAGTTTCAGTCAATTGATATCAATTTACCTAAAGTTGACGACAAGGACTTGAGTACAGACCAGCGATATCTCTACCAAATTTGTTGTGCTATTAAGGAACGTTTCTGTTCCGAAGCTTTGTCTAAAAGAGATCCGGGAAAAATGAATCACGCGCGTTGGCTGACCACAGCTAACCGAATATTGCGCTTGTATGTGGCTACTTGCAATCCTTCCCAACTCGACATACAGCCACCTCCTAGTGGTGAGTTGTGGGTTGATAAAATGATGGCAAGATATAAATCAGTCATCATTTTTTCAAGCTGAGAGCTGTATTGTAGGTGGGGCTAAATATTTAAATGTCCAGGGGCGCGGTTAAATATTAAAATATATTCAAACAAAATTTTTTGTGTATTGTAAGAAAGCTATAAGCTATCAGTTTTTCACTATGCCAGGTCTAAAAAAAAAATAAAAAAAAAACAAACAAAAATTAACCCCCTGGGGCGCAGCTAAAAATTTTTTTAAAAATTTAAAAAAAAATTAGTTTTAATGGTTAGTCATTTAGCAGTAAATTTTCACTATGCCAAACGAGATTTCAAAATAAAAATTTTTTTGGCCTTTTTCGGTCTGGCCTAATATACAGGGACAATAATAAAACAATCATTAAATTTCTTTTAAAACGGTATTTATTACAAAACTACAAGATGGACATTCTACTAGCTATATCTTAAACTTAATACTAGATATACCTAATTATTTTATAAAGTTTTAACGAACAAGAGGACCACTAGTTATTATATGCGTAATTACTATTTTCACATAGTCAAGTGTAGTCAGTTTATTATTTTTGTAGTCAGATATTTTTTTAGCAATAAAATTCTGTTTCTTTTTTGTATCAGTATTAATTCTGTGAGGTGTATTAATGCTATTGCACTTAATATAAGTTTCAGATTGAACACTTAAAAGTTCGTTTACAAAAATAAATAAATTTGGATGTGTTTGATACAAGGAATTATTAAAATGTGAATGAAATGATTCACATGCATTTGTTCATTCAATAATCATTGTAATTTGGCTAATGAAATGTTAGTAAAAGGTGGTAAGTTTATTCATAGAGAAACCGACATTATCTCTTGTTTTAAACTAAATTCTCATTTTAACAATTTGATAATTTATGTATATTTATGTATATTATCCAATTCAGTATAATAATATTTACAAAATTGAACTCAGAATATGTGATGAAAACGATGAATTAATTGATTTTAATGGAGCTGATATTACTGTAATCTTAGAGTTAAGGTAGTTTATAAAAATTGTTTTCTTTATAAATGGATTATCAAAAAATATGGAGTAAGATCTCTAAATCTCCTATTATAACGGAGGAGTTTATAACAAGAAGTAAATTGGGATTTAATTTGTCGTTGTCAAAAACTCAGTGAAGATTTTATTTATTTATTTAAATCGAGTTAATTGGAATATTGTTTCTAAATATCAAGTTTTACGTGAAAAATTTATTGATGAGTTTAAGGAAAACTTAATTTGTAAATACCAGAAATTGTCACTAGATTTCATAAAGAATTATAAAGGTTATTTAGATAAAGAGAATGTTGAATTGTATCAGTTGTAATTGTAATAGTAATTGTGGTTTTTCTTTAAATGAATTTCACCATTCCCAATTTAATTCAAACAGGGAACTATTTTTTTCCCTACGGCCTCTCTCAATGAAAGATTAAATGTGGCTACTTTTAAAAACATTTAACCTCGATAAATCCATCAGAATTAATTAAACCTAAAAAATGGAAAAAGTTATTAAACTATTGTTATAATACGTAAATAATTATCGCTTACCATCAGGTGATGCACCCGGCGTCCTTTTTGCCCACAAATCTCTGTTTTCTACCTGTGTAAGTAAAGGGGTACGTTAATCTTACTGGTATTTTGCCCACAGTAGCATTCAGGTACCTAAACCCGCAAATTACATCCGCCCACAAATAGGTACCTACCTGATTATTAATAATTCTAATAGGTACTTACTTTGGGTGTTTACTGTTTATATTTCAGTCACTTTTTATACGTTGATGATTGTAATTCGAGTGTTTATAAACAATAATTATTTCTATAATGTCAGCTAAATTGATTAAAAGCACACGCGGGAAAAATCTACTCCTTTTGGAGAATTTTACGTTTGCCAAAGATAGAGAAATGAAAAGTGGAGAAGTTTCTTGGAGATGCTCCCAAAGAAAAACAAATGCTTGTAATACCACTGTATTTACAATTGTTCCTGAACTTTTAGTATCCAGAGGCAACCTAATTCATAGCCATGAAGCAAATGAACCGAAATTAAACAGGAAAATTATTTCTAATTCGTGTAAGCGAAAAGCAGTTGATGATATTTCGGAAAAACCTTCTAAAATTATCCGTAAAGTACTTGCTACTAATTTACCAGAGTCACTAACTACAATTGATGTGTCCTACATAAGAAAAACTATATACAACAGTCGTCGCAAAATACTACCAGGTCCATTACCTACAAATATACAAGAAGTGCATGATGCAGTTGACTTATATTCTAATACATTTAAAACCAGTAAAGGTGAACATTTTCTTTTAATAAATAGCAGAGAAAATAATATTATTGTATTTACATGTGAGACAAATATTCGTACTTTGTGTAAAATGAACGTCTTGTATATGGATGGAACATTTTCGTATTGTACAAAGTTTTTCCTACAATTATTTACCATTCATGGGCTGTGTAATGGACACTATGTGCCCCTGGTATATTGTTTATTACCAAACAAATCTACCGATATATACAAACATTTGTTTTCGTTATTGCATTATAAAATTTTGGAAACTTACAGTATTGCTTTAAATCCATCAAAAGTGTTCGTTGATTTTGAAATAGCAATTCATAAGGCGTTAATTTATATGTGGCCTAATACTGTAATCAATGGCTGCCGATTTCATCTACATCAAGCGTGGTATCGTAAAATTCAGTCTCTGGGATTAATGACTGAATATACAACTAACAGTGATACCGGAAAATGGCTTAAAACATCATTTGGGTTGACGTATTTAAACGCCGATGAAGTTGGAGACTGTTTTGTGTTTGACTTAATGGCAAGTAAACCAGAAAATGCCGTTCTCGATAGGTATGCCGATTACCTATTAGAAACATATATTGAAGAAAATTCTAAATTTCCTCCAAGTATATGGGCAGAAAAAACAGCTTCAATTACAAGAACTACAAATGCCTGTGAGTCGTTTCATTCAAGGTTTAATTCTTCATTCTACTGTACACATCCTTCTGTATATATTTTTATAGAAAAGCTTAAAGACTTTCAAATCGACACGTATGTCACAATACAAAGCTTAAGTATACCTAAGAAAATCAAAGACAAAAGTGTAAAACAAAAAATTCAGTGTTTAGAAAAATTTATACAGCGATTTGATCTGCAGCAAATCAGCAGATTATAGAGTTCATAAAATTTGTATCACATTTATCCCTCCCAGTTGAAAAATATGTAAATAAAATATAAATATATAAAAAATATAATATAACTTATGTATACTTACTTTTTTATAATAATAAAAATTAGTGTTTAATATAATTTTTAGTTTAATTAATAATGTGTTTTTACTTTTCGATAATATATAAAAAATAATAAATGAAAGATATATCTATTAGGATTTATTCAGTTAGAAATAAATTTGGGCAAAATACCAACAGGATTAAGATGACCTTTTACTTGCTGTAGGCAAATTACCTATAGGATTAGCAGCTTTAAATATTTTGTGGGCAAATTACCTCCGCCCGATGCACCTAAGAACCCATATTGCACTCAACAAATAACCTTAATGGTATAACTATTTTGCCAGTTTCTTCTTGAAATTTGTTTATAGCCACACCTTCTTTTGTATGCCGTACTCAATTGCTGGAGTAGTTATTCCTTGTTTGTCTGTCAAGATTTTTTTTACCAATCAATCGCATGGAGTACGGGCCCTTCTTTTGGCAACTTCCCCAAAATGAGAAGCCGCTTAGCAAAACCTACATATTTTTTCATTTGTATTCAGAATAAAGGTCCGCACTATTTAAGATTATTAAAAATAAAATGGCGCAAAACACCTGACTATCGAGTGCGTCATTTTCCAGATCAAAGAACCATTCAATATCCGCTACGCGAAGCTTGTATAATACTTGCTTTTCTTTATAATTTTATTTTATTCTACCTATATTCTATTTATAGAAATAAAATTCGATGGAATAAAACTATCAAAATCCGTCAAGCAGTACCTGGAAGGAAAGCTTGGAAAAGTATGACAGGGTTGTACTCAAGGATTTGTTGAACTTAATAATGTTAAGAGTTATTACTCCGATGACAATAGCAGGAAATTTGTGTTAAAAATAGGCATTCTGTTTTAATCCTAGAAGACACAGTTTTAAAGATAATACCATATATTGTATATATTATATTTTCTAAAATAATTCATTTTGCAAAGAATATCAACTAAGCTACTAATATAATAAAATCTATAAATCAGCCTTATAAATAATGTATTTAACAAATGTTTCTTATTATATTAATAATTTACATGTTTTCTGACTTATCTGTGAATGAAACGTGGAGAAAATAGTTTTACTTACAAGTTTTTCCTGATTTTGTTGCTGTCTATATATATTGACTGAAACTTAAAAAGATATTCTTATAGAAATAATATTTTAAAAACTGAGGGAACAGAGCCGAAGTGTTTTGTTACTATCTGGCTTTGATTGGATCGAATTTCATGATGGCTGGCCGTTGAATGATGCTATCATATTACAATTAGTTTGTTAATTCTACATTTCATCTGTCAATGTGTGTTTTTACATGTTCTTGAAAATTGAAAATTGTGTTTTGTTATATTCTAATGCTTTTTCTTTTTATATAATTTTTTTAACTAATTATAATATTTATTAAGAACGCATTATTATTATTATTATTATTATTATTGTTATATTTATTTGTATTAAGTATTTAATTTAATAATATTAACTACTCTTATTATACTCATGTTCATGTTCATATTATTAATTAATCATTAGTCTGCCAGCTAGTACAATTAATTATTATTATTCATGTATATTATTTATTATTATTATTAATGCACATATTTACATTTATTAATATTGTAATTACTATTGGTATTATTATTAATCTTAAGTCTATTGTTATAATTATTAATTTTTATCAGCAATTATGGCGCTACTAATAAACATGAGTAATTTCCGAGCACAACCTTATGCGGTTTTTTCGGACTAACCCATGTTTATTTACATTAAAAGAGAATTTATTTGTAAAAAAAATATATGTAAGAAGTAAAAATAAACATATATTTTGTTGTTGCTAACTTTGAGATATAAAGACATATTTTCTCTTTTTGATGTCAACGATTTTAAAAAGAGTTTTTGCTTTTAAAATAAGTGAATATTATAGAAGGACAAACAAACGCCAAAATTGGCGTAATATATTATGTACATCAAATATTTTTTTTTAATTTTTAGATATGATGTAAATGTATCACAAATTATAAAATAATTTAATTTTGTTTTTGTGAAGAGTAGGGTGTTTGACTAAACATCAAATAGGAGTAATATGCCGACAAATTAATTCTCATGAACGGAGCAATTACTCTGAATTAGACGAGGAGTTGTCAATAAGAAAGAAAAACTCGTTATAATTTGCTGACGTTTCCGCGTCTTTTTTTACGTCTTTGACAACTAATTGGTTTGAAAAATTATTTTACAAAAGCGTTTGACTATCGAAGACGAACTGTACAAATCTTATTTCTAGACTTTAGTCACGCTATTTACAACCGCTTTGTATTTTAAGCATAAATTTAATAGATATTTAATTTCTTGGTCATTAAAGAAGCCTGATATTTTCTTATTTGTCAATTTCTTTACAAAAAACTATATGAATTTTAGATAATTAATTTTTTTGAAAAATAGAATAACTTTCATTATACAAACTAAACGAAATAGTGACTGATATATCAGACACATAAATAAATTGATATAAAGGGCACCTACAAAAACACGAAACGGTTAACAAGTACCGGATTATCTCTATGAGAAGACGGCAACTTTATTATCTGTAAAATAGTAAATATATCAGTTTTTTTTATTGCAAATAGAAAAGATGATACATTTTTTTTTATTTTAATTTTTAGATGACACCTAAGCGTGAACGCTTGTGTTGTGTCAAAATTATATAATATAAAAGAATATGTTTTTAGAGTTTTGGGCTAATTTAGACTCTAGAAAAAAAAAAGAAAAAACAAAAAAAAGCAAATGAAATAATTATGATTAAATATAGCTACGCAAAAACAAAATATACTATTAATATAAAATAAAAATATTTAAACAATAACACTGTGAAAACAATAAGAAACATGATTAAAGTATTAATCATTATGCAGCATTACAATAATAGTACTAATTTACAGTGATTTTCAGAGATGCAGTTTTTTATTTTCCTCTTAAATAATTTAAAGGGTAATGTTTTAAATGAGTCAGGAATGGTGTTGTGTATTTTTATCCCGTTGTACGATATACTTTTTTGATATACTGATTTATTTACGCGTTTGTAAGAATAGAAAAATTAGAAAACTGGTTCAAGAAAAAATGGCTGACTCCTATGATGTTAAAGAAATTGCTGGCGTGCATCCTCGACTACGAGTGGTAGGTATGGCAGAGAATTACCCAGAACATGAGCTTAGAAAACATCTTTTAAATGGTAACCCCGAAATATTTTCAGGTGAATTAGAATGTAAAATAATAAAAATATTTCCTACGGAAAAGAATCCTAAGATCTGGCAGTCAATTATCCAGGTTAATAAACTAGTTTATGAGCGGGCTCTCAAATCGGGAAATTTGTTCGTCGGTTATGATAGTTGTGCTGTTTATGACGGCATTGATATATTCCGCTGTTATAAGTGTAACGACTTTAACCATTCCTCTCATAACTATAGCAAACCAATTTCTTGCCCGATTTGCGGGGGTGCCCATGAATTAAATCAGTGTAAATCCTCCATTAAAAAATGCTCTAATTGTATGAAACTAGCTAACAAAGATGTAGATATTAATCACGCTGTCTGGGAAAAAGATAAATGCGCCTCGTTGTAACCTAAGAAATGAACTTGGTGATTCCACCAAAATTTTTAAACTAAAAAAAAAAATTAAAGTATTAACTACAATTAAAAATGTTGTCTACTACGGTTACACAAGTTTCGGTTGTTCCGGTGTCAACCTTCGGGCCTTCGACGTCGCTCAGACGGCAGCTAGGGGGTGGATAGCTTACAATAATTCCGGAAATAGTAGACAAATGAGTAGGCGCCAACTGGGTCTATATAGTGGCCAAACTATGATCCTATTTCCCCAAAAACCCAGTAAATGAGGAAAGAAATAAAAGACAAACCTCAACTTATGTTCCTTTATAAAGAAAAAAATATTTACTAAATATACAGACTAATTACCTAATGGCTTAGGTAATCAAAAAAATTGGAGGAAATTAAAGGGAAAATTTACACTGTATATGTATATGCATAACCCAAAATAAATTATTAAATCAAAATATGGCACGGTTCGTCGTTAGCTTGGTACCAGGCATGACGCATGCGCAAAATATTAATTTCCACCTTACAAAAAAAATAAAATATAAAATTATAGTTAACTTAAATATTGTGCATAACCGCACCTATACTACATCGTATATTATAAACTAAACAGTAAACTTGAAATCCCTATAAGCTTATAACCCTCTCCAAATTGGAAGGCGATATCTGCTTAACTTTTAGTTAAGACCAAACTACCCAAAAGAAAATTATTAAACCATGAAATTTTATAATTAAGTATAATTCATAAAACTGAATAAAAATATCAAAAAAAATAAAAATACAAAGATACACAAAGGACTTCAGACACAGAGGTTATTTACTTAAACTCCCAGATTGGAAGAGGTTACTTAATCTCTGCCCCCACACGGGTCTTCTGAGATTGCTTAACTTAATCGTTAAGTCTGGTCCATTTAATAATGAATAAATTGAATAAAGTAAAAGTATGGCAGTAGCCCTTAATAACTGAAGAATTACAACTTAAACGTGGAAGCAGTCCAAGTGTTCTGCGACCCGAAGGATTACTACATCAGCATTAAGTGCTTAAATTAAGTAAAACTTTAAAATATTAATCAATTAAACGATGTAACATTTGATAATACTTAAGTTATGAGTGAAAGAACCCTAGAACATTCTGTGCTCAAAAGTATAAATAATGTTGAGAATACCTTGTCAACATTCGGTTGAAAGTGAATGTATAGTTTAACAATGCACGCATGAAACCTTCAATATAACGTATAAGAAAAACCTGTTAGTAGGGTGTCTTCTTTCACAGCATTCCCATCTTCCTATCCAGAACGAGAATCATCATTGTAAATCTAGCTACAAGTAAGCTAGGCGGCTAGCATACCAATGTTCTGTGTTCCCTCTATGAAACCGTTGAACTCCGGACGATATAACCCTCTGTGTACAACTGTTGAAATCCTGGGTCAACAACCCCCTGGGTGAAACTGTCGTCTAATCCTGGGCTAACAACCCCCTGGGTGAAACTTGTCGACGAATCTTGGGCTAACAAGCCCCTGGGTGAAACCCTTAAAATATTACAAAGAAAAATGTCAATACACATTGACTCAAGTATCCCGAACTATAGGATTACCCAAAAATGTACATAAACTAGAAAATATTCAGCATCTAGGATAAAGAAAAATTACATTGGCTCAACAGTGAGTCATAAACAGTATTATGAGCTCAAATAATTAATATTCTGTTACACCATGCCATAACACAAAAGAAATTGACAGCCACATGGTGCGTAACATAACCAAATATATACAAAACATACCTTTTTCGTAAAGGGTTAACTTGGTAGCCTTCCAAGGATGAGAAACACGTGAGATGATCCACAGCACAACAATATTCCACACTCTAAATGCTGTGAACTTCCAATTATTGCGTTAAAATCCTATAATAGATATGGGCTGGACCAATGACCATAGGAATTTACCAATACATTAAAATTCCTCTCAAAATACGAAATGTCCATTTACCCACAATTAACCATGAAGTA
The DNA here is from genome assembly GCA_927349885.1 of Psylliodes chrysocephalus. Lineage (NCBI taxonomy): Eukaryota > Metazoa > Arthropoda > Insecta > Coleoptera > Chrysomelidae > Psylliodes > Psylliodes chrysocephalus. The sequence continues at coordinate 14,934,113 of OV651830.1, forward strand.
GAATCTAAAATCCCCTTTAATTAGGGTATGGGGCTAAATATTAAGAAAATTCTATTTCGACACAAAAATCGTCTTTTTCGTGACTCAACACACACTGACAGAAACCATACGTCAGCCGTCCAAAATGGCCGAAATCCCTTTCCGATAAATGTCAAGTGGGTTCAGAAATTCATCCTCAAGAATTCCCCACTATATAACTTAAGAGACCATTTACGAAAGGTACCCTAAAAACTATATTTATATACAGTATAACTACATTTGGGAAACTGTTCCCGACAAAAATTAATACAACAGCGATCGCAAAAAAAATCCCTCACGACTTAAAATCGCTCATTGTGAAACTACCTTACCTCGGGTTCTGAACCCGATATTGGAACGTCCCACCAACATGACACTTGTCGGTGTTCTGTCGTCAAATGACGTTTATGTCATTCACTGTCATAATTAAAAAATATTAATCCAGTACTGACAGCTATAAACAAAAATAAACAAAGAAAATCTTAAAGAATGGTATCGTAAATAATTAATTACCCAAAGGTGAGACTATAATACATAATATATATAAATTTACAACGAAACTTGGTCTATTTTTAGGAGAACCTGGCAAATTAAAACAGTGAACACTACACTGCAAATATGACCATTGTACAAAGTATTATACTAGTGGTGAGGTACCATCCTTTTACTTAGTGATGAGATGAAATAAATTGTAATAATGATGTCCGAAAGTTAGAATACAGGTGAAATTAGTTAATGACAAAAATAATAGTGATATCATCAATACGATTTTACCTTTTTTTTTCGTATGATTAACCAGGTAAGCCAAAACAATTTTATTAATTCGTGGGGCCAAAAATAAACGTTACATCGTATGCAGAAACCTTAAAAAAATTTAAAAATGGTATGTTAATTTCTGAATAGCAATTGAAGGGAAATTTTCATATTCCCCTCGTAAATTCAAAGCCAGGTCTCGTTAAAGATACGAACATCTTATCAATTTTTTACCAAAATACTCGAGGTTTAAAGACAAAAACTAGCCAGATTCTAAATTCAGTAATTCAAAGCAACTATCGTGTTTTTGCGTTAACGGAGACCTGGCTTGACTCATCCATTAACAATTTAGAATTATTTCCGGATAATTTTAACATATACAGGATGGATCGTAATTTTGAACAGACTTCTTTAACGAGAGGTGGAGGTGTGCTTATTGGGGTACATGAAGACTTTGTTTCCGTAGAAATTAATCTATCTGATTTTAACTCTCCTCAGCTTAAATTGATTGATATCATAGTTGTTAAAATAATCTTTTTATATAAATATATTTATTTGTTAAATATTTACATACCACCTCAAACTCCACTAACTGAGTTTGAACAACTTTTTGAAGCCCTAGCATTGTTGCATATATTACATAATAATACAGTTCTCGTTGTAGGAGACTTTAATGTTAGCGATGCCAACTATCTGGATTCTGGTGAAACTAATAGGGAAATCACTACCCTTAATAATTTTTCACAAATTTTTGATCTTTCTTAAAATAATTTTGTATTTAATAACCTTAATAGACTCCTAGACCTGGTTTTTTTTAATAAAAAATGTCAAGTGGAGAAATCACTGGATCCATTTGTAACCGAAGATCGACATCATCCTGCTTTGGATATTACTTGTATACTAGAGATAAAGGATAACTTCAAATGTAAATTGCAATCCTGTTTTCAGAACAGTTATAACTTCAAAAGAGCCAACTTTCCACAAATGTATGAACAAATATCTCTTATTGACTGGACCTTCTTGGAAGCGTTTGATAATTCAGAAGATGCATCCACATATTTCTATGGCAAGCGTTATAATGTTTTCGATCGTTGCTGTCCCAAATATACACTTAAATCCAAAAATAGATATTCTCCTTGGTACAATGGTAGCATTATTAAAGATTTACAGGCTAAAAGTAGAATTTGGCGCAAATACAAGCGTGAAAGCAATTTACAGGCCTTTGAAGATTTTAAACACCTTCGGGCGAAAATAAAGCATGATGTTGATGTTGCATACAAGAAATTTTTAGGCAAAACTGAGGAAGAAATACATAACAACCCAAACAGATTTTGGGCATTTATAAATAATAGACGAGGTAGTTCCAAAATATCACAAGTATTGAATTTTGAAGGTCAAATGCTGGAGGGGCCTTCTAATATTCTAAATGATTTTGCAAATCTTTTTAAACAGTCCTATACTATTTCTTCCCCTTTTCAACCCAATTCTGGGACAAATAATAATCACTTTTTAAATATTACAAGCTTCAGTGAAAAGGAAGTATATGAGGCACTAAGATCACTTAAGCCAAAAAAGACCACCGGATCAGACGATATTCCAGCTTTTGTCCTAAAAGATTGTTCTTCTGTGCTTGCTCGTCCCCTCTCCATACTAATTAATATTTGTTTAAAATCGGCTACAACACCAGAGATCTGGAAATCCTCAAAGGTCTGTCCCATTTTCAAGAAAGGAGATATTTTAAATTATCGACCCATCTCTATTATATGCAACTTTGCAAAGGTTTTTGAAATCCTGTTAGAGCGAGTTATATGTCGTCATGTAAGTTGTAATATAAGTATAAATCAACATGGTTTCATGAAAAGTCGTTCAACAGTCACGAACCTCCTGACCGTTACCCAATATATTGCTGAATCTATTGATAACAGAGCCCAAACTGATTTTATTTACACAGACTTTTCTAAGGCCTTCAACAGACTTATAACAAACTTGTAGCTTTTGGATTATCTCCTTCTTTAATTTCACTATTTCAATCCTATCTATGGGATCGAAAGCAATATGTCCAGCTTAATGGTTTTAGGTCTGCTAAATATAGTGCTTCTTCTGGTGTTCCACAAGGGTCGAATCTAGGACCCCTCCTTTTAATTATGTTCATTAATGATATTGCAGATGTTATAAATGTAAATTTGCTTTTGTATGCTGATGATCTAAAACTATACTGCCTCGTAGAGAAGATAGGTGATTGCGAGAACCTTTCAGCAAACTTAACACGGATTGTTGAATGGTGTTATCAAAATAACTTGTCACTAAACCCAGATAAATGTAAAGTTATGTCGTACAGTTTAAAAACGAATATCCTAATATTTAATTATTCAATAGAAAACGTTGCTCTTGAGCAACCGAAAACATTTATTGATCTTGGCGTCACGTTTGACACTGCACTATCATTTAATAAGCATATTGATAATGTTGTATCCTCCTCCTATCGAATGTACGGATTAATTGCACGTAGCAGTAGTGATTTCAAAGAAACCTCTACCTTAAAAACTCTGTTTTATGCTTTTATAAGATCAAAGTTAGAATATGCTTCAGTTGTGTGGAGCCCCTTTTATCAGTATCATATAGATCGAATAGAAGCAATTCAAAGACGATTTTTAAAACTGCTAAGCCTGAAAACTGATGGCATTTATCCTCTAATAGGTACACCTCACTCTGAATTACTACAAAAACATAACTTTTTCAGTCTCGATAGAAGGCGTGTTTATTATAGTGTAGTAGTAACTTATAAAATTATTAAAAGAATTATTGACTGCCCAACCTTATTAGAAAAGTTTAATATTTGCATTCCCAGAATTTCTTCCAGACACCCGAATACTTTTTATTTAAATACATCTCGCACAAATGTTCTGGAAACTTCTCCGCTCCATACCATGTGTACAGTAACAAATTCTATTGTCAATGAACTTATATATTATTATATATATATTTAGTTGCAATTTGTTTGATATAAAATCTCACTGTTTATCTTAGTTAATTTGTTACCTATTACGAAAAACAAGTTCTTTTTATGTGCTTAACATTCATATAAAAAATGTGATCTATTAATAATTATATTCTGTCAATTCCAACTCTGTAATTGGGTTTATGACCTGTAGAGTATTGTATTATAAACAAATAAATAAATAAATAAATAAATAAATTTATTTTTGCACTTAATCAAACTTTTTATCGAACTTGGCATGACCTATGGATTATCTAGTGTCAATATTTTGTGGAGTTGGATATTGAATTAATTAATAATGAATTATTCAAATTGCGTCTTTATCACTTATCTCTAACTGAAACTGCACTCTTTACTTTTAGTAGAAACTATTCTGAAATATATGATACTGACTTAGCACAATTTCTATACAAAATACAATGCAAATAAGTAGGAGATCAATAAAATCGTGTCTACACGTACTGAAGGATCATCGCATTATGTAACTAAAAGCCAATCTGCAATTTTTCCGATTCTTAGTTATTTGTAACTTTATCTAAAGGTATTTTGCATAAAAAATCGAATTTAGTCACAACAGATATATAGAATTTTAAATGTCATCGAAAAAAAATATAATCGCCTAGCTACAACCCTGGAAAGAGAAGAACAAAAATCACTTAAATTTTTTATCGCCAATCGAGTTTTGTTTCCCCAGAGCTTCGGATCAGTATATACCTAATATTGCTTTATATATTGGTTTGTTCCATGATTCCATCCCACTGGTGATCTGTTACTTCATACATTTCGAAACCAAGCACTAGAGCAATTTAATATTTTTTTGATTCCAGTTTAATATCTGCAGTATTTCTCGTACTAGTTTCGTAATATAATATTTACCGTACGCTTTTATGGTTTTCTGCAATTTTAAATTCGCAATAAAAATTACGTTATCTAGCCTCAAATTGAGCGACAATATTCGCTTGCACGCGATGCCGTCATCAAAAATGTCTTTGCTTGCATATTTTGTTAAGTCTAACAGCACAGTGAATCTTGTCAAAGAAACTGGAGGACGAAATTATAATATCTGTATTAACTTGCATATTTTATATATATCCTACATGAAAATCAAAATTAATTTCAGAAAGAAAAATTTATTACAATTGAAAGTGTTCTATATAGTTGAGTGTTATCAGTTTTTGTCCTTATTTCGCCAAATAGAAAAATGGCAAATTATGCTAAAAAATAAATTAAAAAAGTTTTAATATACATATAAAAATAAAATATCAGATCTAAAAATTAGGTTTTTTATGTTTAAGATATCGACAAACTTTGAAATTTTTTTTAAAATTGAGATATTAATTAAAAAACGATTTTTATTTAAAACTTTTACAGGTTCGTTTCATATAAAAGTCTAGTAGTATAGAATATGTACGTTCCAGCACAGCACACCTTTTTTAAAAAACCAGCCAAAATTTCATGAAACTGAAGGAATATTACAATTTTTTTACAATTCTTCAATATTTCCACAATTTTTCAATATTTCAAGATCGACGATTCGTAACAATTTAGTGCACTTACTCATGGCCGACATTCAACATTACTTAAAAAATCAATATTTTAACAAATTTTTAAAAACCAACTTCAACGGATTGAAGAGTTATGTTGATTAGTATAAAATAATTAAATATATTATTAATTTTTTTTTATATAAATAATAACAAAAAAAAGATTTAAATATTTTCATAGAATTAAATTAGACAATTTAAAAATGGAACTTGTCAAAAAAACTTAACACCCTCATAATACTTCCAACTAAAAAAATTAATGAACTATAACAACTGACCAAGAATATAAAACATCAAATTTTAGAATCATTTCTACTAAATATGGTAACAAAGCTGTTGTTGCATTGGATGATTCGTTTACTATTTTCTTACCTGACAGTTATAAAGATATTATTAAAAAGAATTTAGAAAGTTGTAATTCATCTAATTTGTTATTTGTTTATAAAGGAAAAGAAGATAAATTAAATAAAATAGAATTTAAAGAATCTAATTACTAATATACCAATTCAGATCCTTAGTAACTTAATATTTTTTAATTACTTCCATTTATTAATTTTATAATTTTCATTTTGAACTTGGTTTTTAAAAATTTTTTGAATTATAGATTTTTTAAGTAATTTTGAATGTTAGCCATGAGTAAGTGCTGTAAAATGTTACGAGTTTCAGAGGATTGGGGAGACGATAAGTTAAAAATATTTTATAATATTTTAATTACATATTATTATATAATTTTTTTTATAATATTTTAGTTTCATATAATTATATAATTTTTTTTATATATAAATGGCTGAGAAAATAAAATATGAATTTGAAAAAATATTAGCAAATAAACATTCATTTCAATATCATTTGAAAACGAAACTTCATGAAAGCAACTTAAATAAAGTAAGAAAGTGTAATATTTGTTATAAAAAAAAAAATTTGATGATTTTCATAAAACTAAAACACTTCCAAACGGTATTGCATATAATTGTAAAACTTGTGTAAGTAAAATTAGGAAGGAGCGTCACAATTTTCTAGAAAAGTATAATTGCTTGATTTCGATGCACCGTACGATTTTACACTTCCAACGAGATACGAAATATTTTTTACCGCGCGATTTAGCCTTGAAAAAATTTATCATTACAGTTTGAACTCGTCGTTACACTTTGCACTTAACAAGTGCACATGCACTCATCGCGCTGTGTTTCTCTAAATATTCTTCGTTAATTAAATGGAGGAACATTTAGAGAAACGTTTATTTGTTTATAGAAAAAGTTTTAATTATTATTCACAAATTAGTATTTTATTATTGATTTTAAAATTATGTTTTACCCTTGTCTTTTATGTCATTGTTCTCTGGCATAGCAGAGATATTTAAACGATCTGTTAGACAAAATGAGATATTAACTGAATACAGGGTGTGCTATAAATTTTATAAACAAATATTAGATCTTAATAAAGCTCAGAAATTAAACGATCAAGAAATATATTTGAGAGAAAAAGAATTTATTGAGAATATTTAGTTCTTTCCCAGAGAAAAATATTTAAAGCAAGCTGAAATTAATAGATACAATCATATTTAATTTGTTGTATTTTTTATTCTTCTTTCTAATTCAGCTAGTTGTCTTTTCGTTACTAAATCATAATCGTCTACTGCATCAAGAGCTTTTACAATTCTACCCTTTATAGAAATATATGTTGGTGTTATGTTAAGTCCACTTAATTTGTTTTTTGACAACTTTCATATTTAACTCAATGTGTTCAATTCGTTTATCTAAATCTGTTAAATCATTATGTGTAATATCTGTCACAATATTCTTTAAATATGTGTTTAATTGCTCCAATTCTTTAATTTTCTTATTTATTTGATTAGTGGGGGCCCCAGATTTTTTTAGTTCTTTAATTTTTTTAGTTCTTCAATTTGTTTATTAAGTTTAACAATATCTAATTGTGTTAATTTTTTCAGACTATTCTTATTAAGTCTTTCTAAATTTCGTATTTTATTAATAAAGGTCGTTTGGTTGTTTTCTGGATTAATTATTCGATTTGTTAGTTCCTTTAAATCATCAATAGTTATTTCAATGATAGCTTCTTCTAATTCTCGGTTTAATTTATTCAAATCTTCTGTTTTTAATTTGAGTTCTTCAATTTTCTTGTTGATGTCATCTTGAAATGCTCCTTTTAGTTTTAGTTTTTCAATCTCTTTTTTGAGTTCGTCAAGTTCTTGAATTTTAGAAACAATATTTGTATTTTTACTTATTCTTCGATTTTGTTTTCTCGTTACTATATTAATCTGATCGCTTAAACTGTTAATTTGACTTTTAACATTATTTATTTCAGTTAATGGTAAACCATGTTGTTTTAATTGATCTATTTCCACCTTAATATTTGAAAGATCTATATTAGAATTCGAATTAATTGGAAATCCATAAATATCAATTTATTAATAAATTTTTTTTATTAAATGATACTAAAGTTAAAAGGTAACAAATCTGTACTGACATCATTTTGAGACACATTTCCCAACAAATGGTCTCAAAGTTGGTCTATTGAGTTTCTATTCAACGAATCTGATTAATTATGTTACAAATAAAAATAATAAAATTTATTATATCGAAACTTATTTAGCTATTCAAGAAGGATATTATAATTACACATCACTTAGAACATATTTAAATAAATTCGGATTTGATTTGATTCAAAATGGGAATAAAATAGAAATTAATTCTCCTCATAAAATACTTGAATCCTCTGATAGTTGATCAAATTTATTAAATAGTTTGAAGAAATTTATTCCTGTTGAAACATTCAATATTCATTGTAATTTGGCTAATGGAATGTTAGTAGAAGGACGTAAGTTTATTCATAGAGAAACCGACATTATATCTTGTTTTAAACTGAATTCCTATTTTAACAATTTGATCATTTTTGAACCTACCCCGGTATATTATCCAATTCAGTATAATAATATTTTTAAAATTGAACTCAGAATATGTGATGAAAACGATGAATTAATTGATTTTAATGGAGCTGATATTATTGTAATCTTAGAGTTAAAGTAGTTTATAAAAATTTTTTTCTTTATAAATGGATTATCAAAAAATATGGAATAAGATCTCTAAATCTCCTGTTATAACTGAAGAGTTTATAATTTTCTTCCAACAAGAAGTAAATTGGGATTTAATTTATCGTTATCAAAAACTCAGTGAAGATTTTATGAGAACTTATTTAAATTGAGTTAATTGGAATGTTGTTTCTAAATATCAAGTTTTGAGTGAAACATTTATAGACGAATTTAAAGAAAATTTAGATTGGGAATATATTTGTAATTATCAGAACTTATCCGTGGACTTCGTGAGGGCACTTAAACATTATTTGGATAAAGTAAATGTTGCATTGTATCAATATATTAATGTTGATTTTTTAGCAGATATTAGAAATTAGTTTCTTAGTTCCTGTACTATTAATTTTTCAACAAAATTCATAGAATAATAATTAGCGGATGTGGCCTGTACGTGCCACTATATATCGCGTAAAATAAAAACTGCATGATCACCAGCCATGAGTAAGTGTTGTAAAATGTTACGAGTTGTCGATCTTGAAATATTGAAAAATTGTGGAAATATTGAAGAATTGTAAAAAAATTGTTGTAATATTCCTTCAGTTTCATGAAATTTCGGCTGGTTTTTTAAAAAAGGTGTGCTGTGCTGGAACGTACATATTCTATACTACTTAGTCTTATTAACAATTTTTTTTCTAAGTTAAATAAATCTGTTTTAAAGCTAAAAGGAAAAATGTTCTTGATGGAAATGGGTGCGATAGACGAAAAAAGAACAGATAATGAGAGGAAGAATTTCAAATACATCCTCCCTATTAATTACCACTTCCCAATCCCAACAATCCTGTACTATTTTTTTCAGTGTGTTAAACTGTTATCAGTCAAATATCAGGACTTGCTTTTTCTGAAGCTTGTTTCCATGTAGTTGGTGCTTTTTTCTAATGAAGTACCATCTATTCCCACATTATTGCTTTAATAATTTTTAGTGATGCATCAAATATGTTCAAGGCAAGGAGGCAGTCGAAGTATCTTATGTCCATGCTTTTTTGCTTACATATCAGCTATACTTCTGGTGATTTATTCGTTTTTTTTGTAAATTTTAAAGAAAACTGCGAATGCAGAACAAATCGAACCATAAATAATTTATCAGTTTGAGCATTTGTATAAGTATAAAAATTTTACAATATTTAGGTACCATTTTAAACAAGTAGGTATCCAATCAAAAGCACGGTAGGTTTGTTTGATGATAAATAAACCATTTCTTTTTAATTGTTGGGATCACAGTTTTATATATTGTGTTAATAAAAGCATTTTTTGTTAGTATAATTTTTTTGAATTAAAAATAATATAATAATATATAATAAACCATTTCTTTTTAATTGGGATCACAGTTTTATATATTGTGTTAATAAAAGCATTTTTTGTTAGTATAATTTTTTTAAATTAAAAATAATATAATAATATATAATAAACCATTTCTTTTTAATTGTTGGGATCACAGTTTTATATATTGTGTTAATAAAAGCATTTTTTGTTAGTATAATTTTTTTAAATTAAAAATAATATAATAATATATAATAAACCATTTCTTTTTAATTGTTGGGATCACAGTTTTATATATTGTGTTAATAAAAGCATTTTTTGTTAGTATAATTTTTTTAAATTAAAATAGTATATTATGCAACGATCATGTAATGATGGTTATTAATACACGAGCATTAACCGGGATACGAAACGAGCCAAAGGCGAGTTTCGTATGGTTTATGCGAGTGTTTTAATAACCATTACATGAGAGTTGCATACGCTATTTTTTCTACACCCGATAAATAATCAAGACCTATAAATATTCTATTTATATTGGCATTGAACACAATAACAGTAATTACTCGTATTTCTATAAAAAATTCTACAAAATTGTAATTAATGGTATTACCTTGGGTATTGGTATTACCACAGATTTTTGGGGCAAAATATTTTGTACTGCATTTTCTCCTTTCTCCGATATGTGTGGAGGAGTCTTCTATATCGCTGATATCAGACATTTTAATATTATAATTATCGAAGTTTAGCTATCTACGAAAATTTAATACGTTTTGACAACTAAAACAATTACATAGGAATTTAGGACAAACGTCAAACATCATGCTTGATTGAAAAATTGTAGGTTTCTATTGAAACGGATTTTGGGCATATAAGTGCATTGTTATAATACGGGTGTAGAAAAATAATATAATAATATATAATAAACCATTTCTTTTTAATTGTTGGGATCACAGTTTTATATATTGTGTTAATAAAAGCATTTTTTGTTAGTATAATTTTTTTAAATTAAAAATAATATAATAATATATAATAAACCATTTCTTTTTAATTGTTGGGATCACAGTTTTATATATTGTGTTAATAAAAGCATTTTTTGTTAGTATAATTTTTTTAAATTAAAAATAATATAATAATATATAATAAACCATTTCTTTTTAATTGTTGGGATCACAGTTTTATATATTGTGTTAATAAAAGCATTTTTTGTTAGTATAATTTTTTTGAATTAAAAATAATATAATAATATATAATAAACCATTTCTTTTTAATTGTTGGGATCACAGTTTTATATATTGTGTTAATAAAAGCATTTTTTGTTAGTATAATTTTTTTAAATTAAAAATAATATAATAATATATAATAAACCATTTCTTTTTAATTGTTGGGATCACAGTTTTATATATTGTGTTAATAAAAGCATTTTTTGTTAGTATAATTTTTTTGAATTAAAAATAATATAATAATATATAATAAACCATTTCTTTTTAATTGTTGGGATCACAGTTTTATATATTGAGTTAATAAAAGCATTTTTTGTTAGTATAATTTTTTTAAATTAAAAATAATATAATAATATATAATAAACCATTTCTTTTTAATTGTTGGGATCACAGTTTTATATATTGTGTTAATAAAAGCATTTTTTGTTAGTATAATTTTTTTGAATTAAAAATAATATAATAATATATAATAAACCATTTCTTTTTAATTGTTGGGATCACAGTTTTATATATTGTGTTAATAAAAGCATTTTTTGTTAGTATAATTTTTTTGAATTAAAAATAATATAATAATATATAATAAACCATTTCTTTTTAATTGTTGGGATCACAGTTTTATATATTGTGTTAATAAAAGCATTTTTTGTTAGTATAATTTTTTTGAATTAAAAATAATGTAATAATATATAATAAACCATTTCTTTTTAATTGTTGGGATCACAGTTTTATATATTGTGTTAATAAAAGCATTTTTTGTTAGTATAATTTTTTGAATTAAAAATAATATATTTCATTCTATTTTGTAATTTCAAGCACTATTTTCTTTGGCTAATATCATCCAATTCTTTATCGAATCAGGGGAGCATATACGGGGGGTAATGGGGGTAGTTACCCCCAAGAATTTTTAAACCTAACATTTTATAGAAACTAAAACGTTTTATTATCAAAAATAAAGTCCTAAATATTACCACTAACCTTCCCAGACCTAAACTTTATTACTACTCCTCCCTAGACTCAAACTCTGGATGCGCCGCCACTGGCGATAGCAATAAGCAATAACTAAAGTGGCTTCTCTCAAATTATTTAATTTAAAACAGTTTGATAATCACATATTTTGGCGAGAGCAATATTTAAAATTTTGGTGGAAGCGCATATACTTTTGTGTTATATGTCTGCATTTCAAATTTTGGTGTAAGCGCATATAGAATTATTATAGTGTACAGTTCATCAAATTTCTAGAGGTGTTCGACGCCCAGACAGAGAACGCGCTACGTGTGACTAAGATAGCTATTGTACAGTCTGCTAAACAAGTTACTTTAAATAGTTGTTAATATTTTTAGGTAATTAAATTTTAAAAGTGTGGAATAGTTTAGGGATTAAATTGGTCTGATTGGACTTTCTTAGAACGTTTTTAAAAGCAGCTAAAGATAGTATGTAGAATTGAAAATAATTATTATGCCATAAAAGGTGTTTTGGAATTCCTTCAACCTTTTGAAATTGAGTCAGAAAATATAAATTTTATAGGATAGCGGAAAATACCTATAATTTTTTTGTAGGCCTTTGTAAATCGTGGAAATAGTTTATTTCTACCTTATTAAGGAAAATGGTACCTATTATTAATAACGGTTGTTTCTGAAACATTACTAAAATTTTCGAAATTTTGTTTTTCTACAAAATAATAAACTATACTATTTAGAAAAAAATTTATTTCTCTTATAATTTTATAAAAAATAACGGGAATATTTACATTTCTTGATCTATTAAACAAAACGATAAATTATCTCGACGAATGACACCATGTTCTAGTACGGAAGCTAGCTTTACATTTTTGTTGGTGGTTTCATGGGTTTCATATCAATTTTTTGTAATTGTAGTTTACACGTACATATACCTCTTAACACTTGTTTGCTTTATTAAAAAAGTGTTTTGTTGTGATTTACGTCGAAATAAGTCAGAAACAACTTGAAACCCCATATAAAATCAAAAAGGAGAAACGGAAAAAAATTGAGCCTGTAAATGAACACAACTCAGAAACAAAAATAGCTATCTAATAATAAAAAAATAAAATTTGATTCTTGTTCAGCTTCATCTATATCATTAACTGTTTTTGGTTTTTTAATGGTTTTTCTTGGTGATGAAAATTCCGATATCTCACGGTTATCGATTCTTTTTTTCTCTCCAGAAATGCGGACGACAGTGTTTTTAGATACTCCTGTGGCTGCAGCAACACGATCATTTACATTTTTAAATGGTATTGAAGGTGAATTAAAGTTTCCTTCTCTTCTCATAAACTCTATAACATTGGCTATTATTTCGCGAGATTGACTGTTAATCACGCGGCCTCTTGATTTGCTATTAAACTCCATACTTAGGTTCTATTAAACTGTAATGAGCAAAAAACACAAACGAAAATAAAAGAAATGTTTTAGCGAAATTTACATCTGACATTTACGTCTGAATGAAATAGTGAAATACTTGACGCAGAGTGTACTTTCATTGCGTAAATCCGTCGGGATGCCTGTCAGTAGTGCTTTCTCTGTCTAGCCGTCGAAAGCCTCTAGAAATTTGATGAACTGTAAGCCCGCTAAATTAATAACCAAGCCTTGTGAAGAAATGGTATATTTTCCTGGATTTTTGATATATTGAAGTTGTCGGAAACTAAGAGCATACTTTAATCCTATGACTAATTTTGAAAATTGGTGTTTCTTAAAATTAGCAAAGTAAATACTTTGATTGCGGATATTTTCTAGAACAGTGGTCGCCAACCTGTCGATCGCGAGCTACCGGTAGCTCGCGGAGGCAATTCCGGTAGCTCTCACAACGATTTTAATTTAAAAAATACAAACTGCAAAAATCAGAGAAGCTTCCGAAAATTCCACAAAAAAATGTAATTGTCATAATATTAAACATAAACAGCGGCAACGTTGCGGTGAGCGATCTGCCAGTGACGCCATCAAGCTAGAATCGGCTAGAACCGACCAGCCGGTCCAGCGCGTTAGTGTTCGAGAACGATCAGGATTGCTTTAAACGGGATAAATACGCACGGCGCGGCGACATTGCGCTTAGTTTAAAACTGAACGCGTAACCAACGTCCAGCGGTTGGGTTAGTAGAGAACAACAAAAAATAATGTTATGGCAAGCAGTTGTAAGAAGGTAAAGACATACCACTTTCATTCGGAATGGGAAGAACAATACTTTTTTACAGAAGTTAAAGATAAAAATGTGTGTTTGTTATGTAATACTTCGGTATCCGTTGCTAAAAAAGGAAATATTGAGAGACATCATAAAACTGTACATTCTAATTTTGAAAAATCATTCCCACTACATTCTGCCGCCAGAAAGGAGAAACTGAAACAGTTAAAAAAGCAGTTAATTGGACAACAATCAATATTTTTAAGAACAGTCGACAAAAATAAGGCTGCAACTGAAGCATCGTACCGTGTGTCCCAGATAATTGCACAAAAAAGAAACCTTATGAAGACGGGGAAATGATAAAACATGCGTTTTTAGAAGCTGCTGATTCGTTATTTGCCAACTTTAGAAATAAAGACGAGATAGTTTCAGCTATAAAATCTATGCAACTTTCTGCTAATACAGTGACGAGACGTGTAGAAGTAATGAGCAATGATATTTTTTTTACAGTTCAGAACTGACTTAGATAACTGTGTTTATTTTTCACTTCAACTGGATGAATCAACAGATGTCGTTGACACTGCCCAGATGGCTGTGTTCGTCAGGATGGTTTTTAGTGATTTTACGATTAATGAAGATCTTTTGAAGTTTATTCCACTGAAAGGACACACTACTGGACAGGAGTTGTTTCCTCATTTAAAAAATATTATTTCTTCCGAAAAAATTCCAATATCGAAAATGGTAGGCTTGACAACTGATGGCGCTCCAGCTATGGTGGGTTGTGATAAGGGTCTGGTGGCGTTATGTCGTAAAGATGAAACTTTTCCGCAATTTCTCTGTTACCACTGCATTATCCATCAGCAAGCATTATGTGGAAATTTCCTGAAACTCAACAACGTTATGAAACTGGTGGTAAAAATTGTGAACAAGATTAGAGCTCAAGCGTTACAAAGAAGATTATTCAAAACCTTAGCCGATGAAGTTGACTGTCAATACGGGGACCTACTCCTTCACTCTGAAGTCCGATGGTTAAGTAGAGGACGGGTGCTGAAACGTTTTAATGATGTCCTATCTGGCATAGTTCAATTTTTCAAACAACGCGATGAACCGACTCCGGAACTAGAAAATTCAATCTGGCTTAGAGATTTTGGTTTTCTCGTGGACATTACAGAGAAATTAAACGAACTTAATTTGCAGCTTCAGGGGAGAGACAAAGAACTAGTGGAAATGATTTCTGATATAAAAGCATTTATCAAAAAGCTGGAGTTTTGGGAACAAAACCTAATTAACAGCGATGCCAAGCATTTTCCTATTCTTTCAGAAAAAATATCTCAAAATCCATTAGAACCCTATGACAGCAAATATCATGTACAAATAGTTTCTACCCTGAAGAATAACTTCAAAAATCGTTTTAAGGATGTCAACGAAATGGCTTTAGTAGCGCAGTTTGTTGTTTCACCCTTTATGGAAATTGATATCCAACAGTTTGCAGCTTGTGTTATGCAGAACTTTGGCGAAGACATCGCTGCAACAGAAATGGAAATAATTGAGTTTCAAAATGATTTAGCCTTAAAATCGTTAGTCTCAAGTACCAAATGTATCTAGCCTATTGTAAGTAAAGACAAATATTCAGTTCTATGCCGTTTTGCCTTGAAAGTGAAAGCATTATTCAGTTCAACCTATTTGTGTGAATCTTCTTTTTCCAATATGAAGTTTATTAAGAACAAATATCGCAATCGACTTACAGATGAACATTTGGATAATTGTATTCGAATGGCTGTATCAAATTATACTGCAAACATTAAAAAAATTATCGATGAGTCTGAGTGTCAACCTTCTCATTGAACGTGCTTTTTTATTTTTCAATGTTTATGTTCATGATAGTGCGTTACTTTTTTGTTGTTATTATTAACTATTTTTAAATCTTACGTGACATGTCGTTGTGGCTGGATAAAAGTTTGTGTTTATTTTTCAAACACCTTCGTTTGGTAGGTAGGAATGTAGCTATGAACAAGTACATACTAGTCATATTAGTTAATTTGTTATTAGTTTATTATTAGTACCTATGTATTATGTATTACCAGTTAAATAGTAAAATAAATACATATAATGATAAATTAACTGTGGATTATTTCATTTACGTTGCGTTACGTGGCTTCCGTGTGGGTAGCTCGCTGTTTATTCCAAAATTAACAAAGTAGCTCTACACATTGAGAGGTTGGCGACCACTGTTCTAGAAATTATGTTTCACTGGTTTCACACAGAATATTTTCAGCATAACTTATGATATAAATTATTATTTGATACAGGGTGAGTCACAAATTATTGATAATTGAATGTTTATTTTAATTTTAGCATGATAACTGTCTTCAAATTAATAGTACGCTGAAATAGCCTCACTTTAAATATTTAAAATGAGTTTTATACAAGGCGAATTAAAAAGTAGGTAGATCTAGTTGTCTATTAATGTATTGATAATAAACCTGAAATAATTTTAAAAGTGTTTGAACCATTTAGTAATAATAATAGTAATTTTTATTTACTATAAAAATCCAATAATAATAATTTATTATGGTAAAAATTAGAAAAAATAATAAAATCATAAAAACTTACGCTATGGCATCGATCATATCCAATCCCATTTCTACAGTGCAGTGCGCGTGGTCAGGTCTAGCTTCTGGTAAACCTGATACGCAGTAGTAACAGTCGCCGAGAAGTTTTATTCTTAGACAGTGATGTTCGGCAGCCAGGCGATCGAATCTGTAATTAAAAATCGATACAATCAATTAAAAAAATCAAATTGCATTGGATTTTGTTGTGAAAATATAGTAGAAATTATATCTTAATGTCATTACTAAAAATAATTATAACCCTATCATGTAAAATAATGTTCTCTGGCTAATAGACAAGGTCTGAAGCCGACACACATATGGTAGAAACACAAAAATAAATAATAACCAGAAGGATATCTCCGATCACTTAATCTTCGAGGATTCGTGACCTTCAATCACACCTACACCGATATTCTACACCGAAAGTTTCAGTGCAGTAGCAACCGGCACGGGCAGTGGTACCGAAATCGTGAATTTATAATTATTATTATTCTGATGTTTCTGTTATTTTGCAACATCCAAAATCATAATCTGCAAGCTTTTCTGAGCTCAAACCTTTGTACAGAATACGTCCTCATATTTTTCATACTCAACTTTTTCCAGCTCCCGCTCTAAAAGGGAATACTATCAGAAGAAAATTTTTTTTTTAAATATTCCTTTCTTAAATATTCTCTGGTATACTCTATACATTATAGGATGTCCGCGGTATACAGTACCTATGATTTTATTTATAAAAAAATTTTCTCTCAGTGAAATTTCCGTATGATTTTTCCGAACGTGCGCCTGATTTCCTACCCAATTTCCATTATTTATACATGCATCACGTATGTGTACGGTACTTACCTAGCAAACAATTCGTTTAGTATTCGAACGAGTTCCTCTGCCGTGCACTGATCAGAAAGGGTTGTAAACCCACATATGTCGGCGAAGAGGATGCTGGAAAAAAGAATAAGAGAAGAATTTTAAACAAGTTTTATTAGCAGATTATCCATGCAGTGTGCCGGTATATAATGAATATGTTTCTCACTGGTCAATTTTTTTTAGTAACAATATGTTTATTTGATATATTGATAAATAAATTTAATACTAACACAAATATAGATACAATAAACCATATTAGAGCCACTACTGGCTGAGTATGGGCATTTATATTTTATTAAATAATGTATTTTATTCATTTTCATTAGTGTGTGGCACATTATACATACAGAATGACACACCGTAAACATTCGATCCTAAATATCTTCCAGTAAATAATATATATATATATTTAAAATCGAAAAAACTCTGGGAAAATCACAAAATAATTTTTACGTTAACCATCGCGTTTTGTCCCAAACACCGTGCGGAAAATTATCATTCTCGTTCAATAATTGCCAGAGCGTCGAACCGTCTAGTCTAATATACGGGGCCGTTCCGAAAACTTTGATTTCAATTATTTCCTTGCAATTGATTACCGTCATATTTAAATTGTTTTCGAGTGTATTAATTTGTTTTTAGTAAATTTTCCGTATATAGGGAGTTTCATAATTCCCGGACCGCTTTCTTCTGTGCTAGCGAACCGTAAGTATTTTCTCGTACTAGTAAAAGGTAATACGAACTTTTAATTTCCTTAGTACCTAACAGGGTAATGAAGTAAATTGGATTTAAATCCGGGGGCACTTGCACCCTTTATCAATTTTCCCGTTAATCAGGGGGTGATATAGCGGTATTCGCTTGCTTCCCCCCGTCGATAATCAGAGCTGTTTCAGCCCCTAGTCTTTATAACAGCTCGTGGAAAGGGTTTCTCTCTTGTAGAAGCTATGGACTACTAGATGTCTACATGAGAGAGACTTTAAACCGTTAATATTTAATTAGCTTTCATTGGTAATAATTTATTTTTAATAAATTTTCCGCATATAGGGAGCCGTTAATATTTAATTAGTTTTCATTGGTAATAATTTATTTTTAATAAGTTTTCCGCATATAAGGAGCCGCTCATATTTAATTACCGTTATATTATTTTTTTGTGAATATATATTTTATTACCTATTCCTGTGTTTCTTTTATTATTGGTTCTTAACCGTTCTCTTTCAGGGTACCGTAGGGTACGAGGTGTAAAGGAGATAAGTGTTTTATTTTTATTTATTCTAGTATAGTGGCTACCTAGCAGTGACCGCCTGGAATTTTTTACCTTCACTGAGTTCACCTTGAGTACACTCTGGTGTAGCAAACTGCGATACCAAAACTGGCGCCTGAGCAACCCCTATTTGGGAATCACCTTCATAGCGTTACACTCGCTGATTCACTGTAGGTGATCCAGAAGCCTGTCGCAATACTGATCCTAAAAGCTTATGTAACATTTTGTAAATGTATACCATAGTTATGGCAGTTGCAGAAGTATGAAAATATGATAATGCTGGGTGGGATTTTCCAGGTTTTCCTCACCTGTGAGTCAAATGGCACCATTAGTCACACCGAAGCGCCACGGCTAATAATAACCGTCCCTTCCTCGGACAAGCTCAGCTTTTGGGGTTAAAATTTATTCGTAAGTGGGTGAATTAGGGAGAGTATTATTATTATTATTATTATTATTATTAAATATATACATATGATGCTGTTTAAAATTTATGGGTAGTGGTTGTATGATAAATTCTTAGTTCCTTATTAAAAGAAATAAATATTTAGGCGATAATTTTTTTCAAGCCATATTAAATTTTTTTAAAAAATTGTTTGATACGAATTAGTTTTTGTCTTACCCGAATATCTTTATTCATTTATTTAAAAAATTCAACTACTCTTCATTCATTTTTATTAGCTATTAGATAAGAATTACTTTTGTAACATTAAAATATTTTATACGGGGGGTTAAAGGTACCCAACCCTCCAACTTTTTTTAAAGGGGTCGCTTTAAATTTTTTTCCTCCTTAGAATATTGGGCCTTTAAATCTACAGCACTGGCAAAAATTTCGATGAAAAAAATAGCAACAGCAAACTTTTTACAAAAAAAAGTTTTTCTGAATGTTTAACACCCTGTAACTTTGTTGGGAGCCAGTTTTTGATATGAATTTATAACTTATCTTTTTGAAATACCCTGTACAATGGGGCCAGAAATAGTTTCCTCAATTATTTAAATTATAAATAAAATTCTATGTTTACTGACTTTTCTTGTATTATAAATGACGCAATTTTTTATACAATTTGTATTAACATAAAAACAAACGTGAGGGTAACTCACTAACCTGTGGACGAAGATAATAAACAATTCGAAACTAAATTGATCAACATCATGCATATAAGATTGTTAAGATTTCATACGAAGTATTGACTACAATTCCTATGGGAAATATACATAACTCATATACATACAGATTTCGAAATATTTACATTCTCTACATTCATTTTTTCTCCACAGGGTCATCATCTAATCCTTAGTGGGCCGTGTATTCTACCCCCCATGTAACTTTGCCGTGTAAACAATATTTCATAAAAAAAAACTTTTTCTCGTTAATAAATCATTCATTTTATTTATTTCTACTGTATCTTTGGAGTGTAAGTTGTATGGACAACGGTTTGCTATGTGGTGGAAAATCTCCTTCGAGGACGAAACTTGCTTGCCCTTCGATTCGACTTTGTTTTTGTTATCCAAAAGTTTCGTGAGGGTTGTTTACTTATCACCATAGGCGTATCTGGAATTTCTATTCAGCCAAAACAAAAGTTATACGAGCATGAATATGAATTAAATAAACTTAAAAGCATGTGGGATGCAGAGTTAAATTTTTTCAGTGTACTGTTCTCGAAAACATTAGAAAGATCCTTGTAATCTTGGTATGCATCGATTCGATTCTGCCAGCGAGGTCTCTTGTGTGTCACTGAAAGTAGTCGAGAAAATTCCTAAAAGAGAAATCAGACGACCCAGATTAGGTCTAATAAATTTATAGACGTCGTGAATCCCGAATCGATGCCGCGAGTTATCCGAGAAGGAAGTAAATCTTGTCAATAATTAATTTTTAAAAGCGGAACAATGGATTTATCCCAGTAACGAGATTCCCTCATTTGGGGGTTAAAATGATTATGGAATTGCGAATTAGCTTATCGTATAATGTTGTCTTCGTTGCATATAAAATTAGGATTTATAAAACAGTTTGTTAAAGGTCTTAACAAAACTGGATTTTTTTTTCTATTTCTATCAAAAAAATTCCCGAAACTGAGTGTAGAAAAGATAAAAACGGGCATTTTGGATGGGCCACAGATAAGATCATTAATAAAAGACACAAAATTTACGGACACTATGGCAGAAATTGAGAAAAACGCATGGAATGAGTTTGTTTGGCTTGTTTAAAATTTAAAATAAGAAGAGTTCTAACTATTCTCAACACGTTGAACAACTAATAAGTCACTTTAAAACCCTTGGATGTAACATGAGCATCAAGTTGCACTTTCTTCACAACCACCTAGATTATTTTTCCGCTAATCTTGGGGATCCATCCATCATTTTATTTCTTGAATCTATATTTCTACATTTCGGAACCCATAAAACCACCGTTTCGTTACACCAATGAATATCCGTTATTTGTTAAAATGAGACTGGGATCATTAAGAGTTTCTTAATTGCGATGTAAGTTTTCCGAAAGTGGATTGTTTTTTAATGACTACATTCTCTATGAACTTAGAGCTTCTAACAAGCTATTTGGAAGATGTTCTATAGTTACTCATGAAATGAAAGTAAATGTAAACATGATTGTGGATTGGATGTGTTAAAATGTTCATATTTTTGAGTCTGCATTTAGTTATTAATTAGTAATCGTTAATCAAAATTTTAGTATTGGGGTCACAGCTGAGCTTTGAGGTACATTTTTACCGATTTAAAAATAAGATTATATCTTTCTTAATATACTGTAATATTTTTATATATTCTAGGAGAATATAATATCTACATACTTTTCCAAAACATGATGTATAAAATATTTTTTTTTTTTTTATATACGAACGTGACTGTAAGTGAAGTTTAGAAGCTTATAAATTAATTTAATAGTTAATTTCTCGTACAATTCCAAAGAACGGTTTAATTATTTAGCTACAAAACAATTTCCATGATTGGCAATATTGTCTGTAGGGACTTGAAAGAACAAAGCACTTCAGGCGGAGGTTTTCTTCACGAAAACAACGAAAATCCATTTTCAATCAAATATAAAACAGAATAAATTAAAATGTATTGATTGTAAAAGTAATTAAGTTTGAAAAGCTGATTTTTTTAGGTGTCAGCACTATTTATTTTCGACTTGTTACAGACGTTTGATTCAATATAAAATTTTCTTCAAATAAATCGCTTTATTTGGAAATAAGGGGTATAATTAATCAGTGATTTACATTTTACTCAGAAGAATTTAAGCGAAAATAGAAGTTTTCAAATCAGATATCTTAAGAATAGACTAGGGTATTCCCCATGGAAGAGTACCTAAACTTCTATTTTTATTATTTGTAAATTTATAACAAAAAGTTAACTGCTTTTTGAGAATTTCCGAACACACACACACACACACACACACACACACACACACACACACACACACACACACACACACACACACACACACACACACACACACACACACACACACACACACACACACACACACACACACACACACACACACACACACACACACACACACACACACACACACACACACACACACACACACACACACACACACACACACACACACACACACACACACACACACACACACACACACACACACACACACACACACACACACACACACACACACACACACACACACACACACACACACACACACACACACACACACACACACACACACACACACACACACACACACACACACACACACACACACACACACACACACACACACACACACACACACACACACACACACACACACACACACACACACACACACACACACACACACACACACACACACACACACACACACACACACACACACACACACACACACACACACACACACACACACACACACACACACACACACACACACACACACACACACACACACACACACACACACACACACACACACACACACACACACACACACACACACACACACACACACACACACACACACACACACACACACACACACACACACACACACACACACACACACACACACACACACACACACACACACACACACACACACACACACACACACACACACACACACACACACACACACACACACACACACACACACACACACACACACACACACACACACACACACACACACACACACACACACACACACACACACACACACACACACACACACACACACACACACACACACACACACACACACACACACACACACACACACACACACACACACACACACACACACACACACACACACACACACACACACACACACACACACACACACACACACACACACACACACACACACACACACACACACACACAAAATATATTTCTGCGTATCCCCTAAAATCTGCACGCTACTGCATTTTTGATAGTATTTTAACGAAATTTAGTCATAACTACACAACTTTTATTTAAAACTTTTTTTCTATGGGCAATAATAACGATGCTAAGGTGTGGGTAATTTATAATAAATAACCCTGTACAAGAAAAAGTCTAGAAAAAAATATATTACACTGAAAAAAAAAAAAAAACTTCAATTCAAAATTTTAAAAATTGTAAGTTTGGTGTTGTAAAAGGAATAAGTATTTTTGAACATCCTAGCCTTATCATAAACGACCACTAAGTTTAAGCATTTTTACAAATTTAATTATACTTAATTTGAGAATAAGATGACTTTAAATTTACAAATTTGACTGTTCTTCGGTAGTCCAATTGATAGAGGCGCCGAGGCTATACTGGAAGTTTGCAGGTTTAATCCCTTGCCAATGCACTCATTTTTTTATTTTCTCTCATCCCCTTGTCAACTAGAAAAGAGCTAATAATTTTCAAACGGCTAAATAGATTTTCTGGAATCACAGCTAAAATTACTTTCGACCAACTCATCTTTCAAGCAAATAAACTACCTATGTTTTTTCGTTGTAATTGACATATAAATGACAGTTCAAGTTGAATGCTGTTTACCCTGTTCAAATTGAACCAATCGCAACAGAGATATAAGCTTAGGTCTTTTTGGAAATCATATATTTTTAGTTGCAATTGATATCTAAATGACATTCACGTTGAATTCTGCTTGTCCCGTTCGAATCGAACCAATAAGGCAATTGACAACAATAAAGAGAGATGACAGATGACAGACGCGTTAAAAATGGTCGCAATACTGTAACAAATAACAGATAACGTCTTGGCGCATGCGAAGTATTAATAATCTAGAATCTAGCATCTAAAAAGTATAAAATTAAAATGATACCCAATCTTGGAAAAATATTATAGACTCAGATAACCGGTGTTATCTAAACTTTTCAAAGAACCCATCATAGATAGTAAAAATATAATACCAGACCACTAATTTGGATTTAGGATATAATAGAGTGGTCGCCAATCTGTCGATCGCGAGCTACCGGTAGCTCGCGGAGGCAATTCTGGTAGCTCTCACAACGATTTTAATTTAAAAAATGCAAACTACAAAAATTAGAGAAGCTTCCGAAAATTCCACAAAAAAATCTAATTGTCATAATATTAAACATAAACAGCGGCAACGTTGCGGTGAGCGAACTGCCGCTTACGCCATCAAGCTAGAATCGGCTAGAACCGACCAGCCGGACCAGCGCGTTAGTGTTCGAGAACTTACTTACTTAATATCTTTATTTTACAAATATATTTACAATTTACATCTACATTGCATATAATAATTTTTCACAAGGTTCTTTTTCTGAAAGTCACCTGGAAGTAAACCAGGGACACTGGCTGATGTTATGCCTCTATATGCTCCACGATGTTTGTCAGTTGACAGTTAAGTTGACTCCTTACCTTTTAAGGCATTATTCAGCTGTTTTGGCTGTTTTACTAAAAAAGAGGTAATTGAATTGCTGTAATGTTCTGCCTGAATTTAATTGTCGTTTGTTGTTCTCTGGAAAAGTATACCAAACAAACAGAGTTGTCCTTAATAAGTGTTCGAGAACGATCAGGATTGCTTTGAACGGGATAAATACGCACGGCGCGGTGACATTGCGCTTAGTTTAAAACTTAACGCGTAACCAACGTAAAGCGGTTGGGTTAGTAAAGAACAACAAAAAATAATATTATGGCAAGCAGTTGTAAGAAGGTAAAGACATACCACTTTCATTCGGAATGGGAAGAACAATACTTTTTTACAGAAGTTAAAGATAAAAATGTGTGTTTGTTATGTAATACTTCGGTCTCCGTTGCTAAAAAAGGAAATATTGAGAGACATCATAAAACTGTACATTCTAATTTTGAAAAATCATTCCCACTACATTCTGCCGCCAGAAAGCAGAAACTAAAACAGTTAAAAAAGCAGTTAATTGGACAACAATCAATATTTTTAAGAACAGTCGACAAAAATAAGGCGGCAACTGAAGCATCGTACCGTGTGTTCCAGATAATTACACAAAAATAGAAACCTTATGAAGACGAGGAAATGATAAAACAGGCGTTTTTAGAAGCTGCTGATTCGTTATTTGCCAACTTTAGAAATAAAAACGAGATAGTTTCAGCTATAAAATCTACGCAACTTTCTGCTAATACAGTGATGAGACATGTAGAAGTAATGAGCAATGATATTTTTTTACAGTTTAGAACTGACTTAGATAAATGTATTTATTTTTCACTTCAACTGGATGAATCAACAGATGTCATTGACATTGCCCAGATGGCTGTGTTCGTCAGGATGGTTTTTAGTGATTTTACGATTAAAGAAGATCTTTTGAAGTTTATTCCACTGAAAGGACACACTACTGGACAGGAGTTGTTTTCTCATTTAAAAAATATTATTTCTTCCGAGAAAATTCCAATATCGAAAATGGTAGGCTTGACAACCGATGGCGCTCCAGCTATGGTGGGTTTTTATAAGGGTCTGGTGGCGTTATGTCGTAAAGATGAAACTTTTCCGCAATTTCTCTGTTACCACTGCATCATCCATCAGCAAGCATTATGTGGAAATTTCCTGAAACTAAACAATGTTATGAAACTGGTGGAAAAAATTGTGAACAAGATTAGAGCTCAAGCGTTACAAAGAAGATTATTCAAAACCTTGGCCGATGAAGTTGACTGTCAATACGGGGACCTACTCTTTCACTCTGAAGTCCGATGGTTAAGTAGAGGACGGGTGCTGAAACGTTTTAATGATGTCCTATCTGGCATAGTTCAATTTTTCAAACAACGCGATGAACCGACTCCGGAACTAGAAAATTCAATCTGGCTTAGAGATTTTGGTTTTCTCGTAGACATTACAGAGAAATTAAACAAACTTAATTTGCAGCTTCAGGGGAGAGACAAAGAACTAGCGGAAATGATTTCTGATATAAAAGCATTTATCAAAAAGCTGGAGTTTTGGGAACAAAACCTAATTAACAGCGATGCCAAGCATTTTCCTATTCTTTCAGAAAAAATATCTCAAAATCCATTAGAACCCTATGACAGCAAATATCATGTAGAAATAGTTTCTACCCTGAAGAATAACTTCAAACATCGTTTTAAGGATTTCAACGAAATGGCTTTAGTAGCGCAGTTTGTTGTTTCACCCTTTATGGAAATTGATATCCAACAGTTTGTAACTTGTGTTATGCAGAACTTTGGCGAAGACATCGCTGCAACAGAAATGGAAGTAATTGAGTTTCAAAATGATTTAGCCTTAAATTCGTTAGTCTCAAGTACCAAATGTATCTGGCCTATTGTAAGTAAAGACAACTATTCAGTTCTATGCCGTGTTGCCTTGAAAGTGAAAGCTTTATTCAGTTCAACCTATTTGTGTAAATCTTCTTTTTCCAATATGAAGTTTATTAAGAACAAATATATTAATCGACTTACAGATGATCATTTGGATAATTGTATTCGAATGGCTGTATCAAATTATACTGCAAACATTAAAAAAAAATATCGATGAGTCTGAGTGTCAGCCTTCTCATTGAACGTGCTTTTTTATTTTTCAATGTTTATGATAGTGCGTTACTTTTTTGTTGTTATTATTAACTATTTTTAAATCTTACGTGACATGCCGTTGTGGCTGGATAAAAGTTTGTGTTTATTTTTTAAACACCTTCGTTTGGTAGGTAGGAATGTAGCTGTGAACAAGTACGTACTAGTAATATTAGTTATTTTGTTATTAGTTTATTATTAGTACCTATGTATTATGTATTACCAGTTAAATAGTAAAATAAATACATATAATGATAAATTAACTGTGGAATATTTCATTTACGTTGCGTTACGTGGCTTCCGTGTGGGTAGCTCGCTGTTTAATCCAAAATTAACAAAGTAGCTCAACACATTGAGGGGTTGGCGACCACTGATATAATAGATGCGCCTTTATCAAATTTGTAGGCTATATGATAAGCTATTAAATTAGAAGGATGCATAATACCAAGGAAAAACCTATCTTACACATCTTATAAAACTTTAACAAAAAATATATAATCTTCTTCTTTCAAAAACCCTTACGAACAAGCCACTTTTTTCTTTAACAACGCAAAACGGCTTGAAACTAAGCAAGATTGCAATTTTGTAAAGAAATTTAATAAATTTTAAATAGAATCACGGACCAGTAAAAAAGTTTCGTTATAGTGTTGGATCATTTTTATATCTTTTTTAGCGCCTTCAGAGATGATCGTAAACGCCAATGATGAGGCTGCTCTCTATTTTATTGCTAAATGTAAGGCAATAATCCATAGACGGCGTGAAATATAAATTAATGCAACCAACAGGATGATGAAATAATGATGATTTTTGAATAAGCTCTAATAAATCATATCTATACAAACTTCGATGTGGACTTTTGTGATGTAAATATAGGTAGACACTCCCTGGTTTGTTGTAAATTTAGAATGTCTTTAAGAAAAGCGTGTTTAGGGAACTCTATAATATAGATTTAAATATTTTCCAGCGTGCGCTATTTTAACGAAACAAGTTTAAATTTAGTTAATGAGGTTTGTACCTCTTCAAACTCGCACTATTTTACACAACAATAAAAAAACAACTCTGGATTACAGACAATATCAAACTACTATAAAAACTCAGAGATAAGGCTTTAAGAAAGTATCATAAATCTAAACTACCTGCTCATTTAATTTTTTCATAGTTTATTTATTTAAAATATCCTAGATCCTAGAAAATACAATTTTAAAAATCTTTAATTCATCTTTTAAACCGTTGGATAACAATGAAAAATCTTACGGCAAGACAAAATCACCTAAATTGTCTTTATACGCATAATCACAATATTCTAAAAATTCTACTTCTTCTCGACCATCTTTTCCAGTACATCACATTTGTATCTATTGTGGAGTCAATAGCTATAAAATATAAAGGGTGTTCCAACAAGAGTTTCCTGATGTTGATAATAAATAAAAGAAAACGTTTACAACATAAATGACAATTTTTTATTGCAATATGTAGTATAAATCTTTAAAATTATACGTGGAATATAATATCTGACAAATAGTCTCTGGCAGGAAACAATTCTTTTGTTGAAATTTTCCATAACATCTGAGCACATTTGTGGTGTTATCTCACGAATTATGCGTCGAATTTCCTCTTTGAACTGTTGAACTGTTTGGGGATTGTTTTCGTAAGCTTTGCTTTTTACATAACCCCACAAAAAATAATCCAGCGGCGTCAAGTCGCATTATCTATGTGGCCAATTTACGTCCCCATTGCTTGAGAGAATCCTCCCATCAAATCTTGTACGAAATAAATCCATCGTTTTTCTTGCTGTATGACATGTCCCCTCATGCCATATTAAGTCGTTAATCATCGCTCCCCGTTTACCGTAACAGCTTGTTCGGTTTCATTTTCAAAAAAGAAAGGTCCAATGATATCTCCAGCCCAAAAACCACACTAAATCGTGACACGTTGAGCATGCATGGGCTTTTCATGGATTTGTCTAGGATTTTCATTGCCCCAGATGCGACTGTTTTGCTTATTTACGTAACTGTTCAAATGAAAATGGGCCTCGTCGCTTTTGTTGTAAAAATAATCATCATCTGCCTTCCTCTGTAGGATCCAGTTAGCAAAATCACGGCGTTGGCCATGGTCTGCTGGCTTTAACTCCTGTATTAGCTGAATCTTGTAACGGTGGAGAGTCAAATCCTTTTTCAATATTCGCCATGTTGAGGTTTTGCTGATGCCCACTTGCTGCAAACACCTTGCAATAGACATTTGGGGATTGTCAGCCACACTTTGACGAACAGCTTCAATATTATCAACCGAGCGAGCTGGACGTTCACGCTGTTTTGTTTTAATATCTTGCAAAGAACCTGTAGTTTCGAATTTACGCACTATATTACGAATGGTTCTTTCTAAGGTTTGATTTTGTATGCCAAAATAATCTCTAATTCGGCGATATGTAGCTATCACAGAAGACCGATTTTCAAAGTACGTTTTAATAATGTAAACTCTTTGTTCTACTCTGTAACTCTCCATCGCTAAACTTGTACTAGTTTGCAGAATATAACAAAAAAAAAAAATACCACATAAAAAGTTTGTGACAAAAAAAGTAGCAAACAAAAATATCCTGAAATTCTTATTGGAATACCCTAACCTAACACAACCTAACCTAACCTAACCTAACCTAACCTAACCTAACCTAACCTAACCTAACCTAACCTAACCTAACCTAACCTAACCTAACCTAACCTAACCTAACCTAACCTAACCTAACCTAACCTAACCTAACCTAACCTAACCTAACCTAACCTAACCTAACCTAACCTAACCTAACCTAACCTAACGTAACCTAACCTAACCTAACCTAACCTAACCTAACCTAACCTAACATATCCTAACCTAACCTAATCTAACCTAACCTAACCTAATATACAATTGTCTAGAATTTAGTAAGCTGTCAATACCTGACAGATATAATTTTGTTAAATCTAATAATATTTGTATTAATTGTCTAAGTATGTGACATTCAATTAAGCACTCTTCATCCCATTTAACTTGTTTTATATGTCATAAGAAACACCACTCTCTTTTGCATTGAACAAATTTTAGATTTCAAGATCAGCAATCAAATTATAAAAATCAAATACAAGCTTGATATGACCACCAATTTTCCAATAATTCTGCACCCACACAAACGTCATTCGCAAATATTGGATCATAATATGCCCTCAACCTTTTCTCAATCAAATAATCACTGTCACTCTGCAGAAAACGTCATTGTTATCAACGCTAACAACAAAAGGTGCTCACATACTATTGGCAACTGCTCAAGTTTGCTTATATCCAAAAACTGTTTGTCCTATAATCGCTAGAGCACTTCTTGATTCTGATAGTCAATTGTCTATTATCACCCTCTCTCTTGTTCAAAAAATTGGTGTTAAGCTATACAATCACAGATCTCAAATCTCTGGGATTTGCAATAATGAAAGTAATGTGCAACGTACATCAGTTACAAATTACCCTTACAAATATTCTATCTCATTTGCATACATTTTGTTCCAATCTTTTCTATCAACTCAGTCAGATGAAAAAGACTTAAATCTCTATAAAAATCTCCACAAATTATTAGGTTTAAAGTAGAATTTGCTTCTAAACTCTTTACAAATTTCCATTCTAAACTCTCTTTTCGTAGAACCTCTTACCAAAATAAAACTGCTATGTTTAATTGCGCAGTGTTCTGATCATAGCCCTCAGAAAGTCTAGATACCGCTTGGCGTATACTATCAATACAAAAAAATGACCCCATTCAAGCTTGTCGCCATGTTAGGTAAATTTATGTTTTGGCTACACTGATTTTTAGTTTGTGTGTTCTGTAATACGTGAACACCGATAATCTGCACTTTGTTATTAGTTATAAGTGAGTGAGACGCAGAATTTCTAATTTCAAATTAAGAACAAAACTTTGACAAACCTATTTGATTTTCCTAGATCTGTTCAGACAGGACCGGTTTTATAAAATTTCTCGTTCTTGAAATGTTATTTTTACATAGTTATATATATATTATTGGATAAGTTTTTTGTTTACATATTGCTATGAGAATTATAGAGAAATTCAGTGAGATTTATGTAATATAATTCAAACTACAAGTAAACCATCTGTTCCTGTTTGGAGAAAATACCTACTTCAATGTCAAATGTACTATTTAAAAGAATGTGATTGTTAACCGGTCATTTATTTATATTATGAAAATAAAAACTCGAATTTTTTAACTAGGGAAAGATATACTTACATCGGTAACAAGGTATTTTTAGAAAAACTAATAGATTACTCCTATTCCTATAGTTTATTTGAAAATGAATAATAGCAAAATTATATAAAAATATGGACCTTTGCCATAAAAACTGTGCTACCAAGCATTTTCAAATAAACTATAATGATAATTTGATTTAATAGAGCGAGTATAAGATCTCACCTGTTAGAGAAATTGGGGCATAGGGAAGAGATTATGAAGCAGGTAAGCGAAGTCATTGCAAAAGATAAATATATAGAAGTTATTTTAAAAATTTGATAAAAAATTAGTGGAAAAAGAAATGGAGTTGTCGCTATCGGAGATCTAATCAGCAGAAAGTAAAAAAAAACTTTGGGAATGTTGGAAAAGGGCACAGCAATAGGCCCAAACAATTCCTTGGTTTTTTAATAAATATAATCTGAGATGCAAAAAATACTGCTAGAGTGGAGAAGCAGTATTGTTCTAATGTAGAAAACCCAGGGACATACAGCAGTGCACTATCCATAGGCGAATAGTCACTAAATTATACAAGAGTCCCATCTCGATTTTATTTTTAAATATTTTTGAGAATACCTATTATTATTTGTTACATTGAGTTTAATAAAACCACAGATTTCGAATGTATTGAAAGTTATTTAAAAAGTACCTCTATAAATATATAGAAAATGTGTATATGACTAACTGGTTTTATTAATCTTTTTTTGGGGTAGGTAAATATATTTTGAAAAATTTACAAACTTCTTTTGAATAAAAGACAAAATATTTCTGTTTTTATTAACTGAACATTATTTTATACGAACATAATATATACCTATTTAAAAGAAAATATTACATTTTACAAGTATCGCATATTTATATGAAATAACTAACTCAATAAGAAAGAATTAAATGAAACAAATTAATAAACAATGGATATGAAAAATTGCTATAACAATTTAATCCTTAGATAAACTTATTCTTACATATTGCTTTAATCAATTTATTTACTATAAAAGTATATTTCCTATCATTTATTACATATAATAAAATAAAGCATAAAACATACAAACTATAATATGTACCTACTTAGAACGGAACTAATATTATTGTATCAAGGTAGTAATAGTGGACATTTTTCGAATAAAAAAAAGTAAAAAAGAAGTAACGGTCGACACGTTTTTCTGACTATTGGTCTTCATCAGTACGGTGCAGTCAAGTTCAAAGGATCATGGAACTTGTGTTGGAAAAATTGTACAATAAGTCACTAACAAGGAGCCAATAACATATTTGCCGTTTCAGCTAGTATCCCCAAATTTTCTGGGCTTATACTAAAGTCACAAAATGATTCAATGGTCTTCCTATGGCTATCAGTTATTCTTTCCTAACATTTTTTGGTATGCTACAACAAAACATACAAATTATTTGATTTTGTAAATACACAAATATTTGTGAAAACTTACACATGAAATGTTATTCCTTCCTTGTATCTTCTACCGTTAGATGCATTGTTACATTCACGTACAAAACAAAAAGAGATTTTGAAAATCCTGTAAAAATTTAACACCAAACCACAAATGTTTTTTATTAAAATAAAACACTAAACGACTAAACTAAAAAATAATGTTTTAAATAAAACCTTTACTAGAAGAACAAAATAAACAACACAACAGATAATAAAATCGATTATATACGTCGAACGCCGATCTTACGCTTATTACTAAACTTGCGCCGATTCTGTCTTGTCAGTAGTGCCAACTTAAAATTTATTGACATTTATTTATCATGGCGCCCATCATATGGGGGTCAAAATGCTTTTAAGATGCGGTATCTAGACCTTGTGAGGGCTATGGTTCTGATCCATTAGGATTGGTTAATCCCGTCATAGTAAAGGGTAAGTTGTTAATAAAAAAACTTTGCCTTGCAAAACATTTTTGGGACTTACCTATTTCAGATCGTTTTAAACTGTCTTCGTTTCATATTCTCAGGTGTTTAGTTTACAATTTATATAATACTTAGGCACTAAATCACAATTTATACCAAGTCCAACTCTGTACGAGAAGATTTTAGACGATGTGGAATATCCTAGAATTCCATCTCTATGACTCAACGTCACGTACCGCTTGTTCTGGTATATTCGAGAAGCGTCTGACTATTTCTATATTAAATTAAATTGTTCAAACAATTTGCAAAGCCCAATCAAAAGACGATCAATGAACCTTGAAAACCAATGATATAAGTGTGAAGATATTTAAAGTGGTTCAGCCTAAGTAACATCAATACATCACAAACTGAAAAATTCAACGTCTTAATACTTTTAATCAGCTTTTGGATTTTCGTTGAAAATCAAGCGTTTCTCGTTACTTTTTTGATAGGAGTTTGCCCTTGGAGGATAATTATTTATTACACTAATTATTCTATAATTACAAATAAATGTTTTATCTACTTATTTGTAGATTGAGATAATAATAAAGGTTTTAAAATGCTTCTAACTAGTATAAATATTATAAAAGCGACTTACCTCACGTTTTCATGTTTCTGTATGTAAATTTTGTGAAACTGTTCTTGCTTCGGTTGTCCGGCAATGTCAGCTTTCATTTCCATGGCAACGTGACGCGGCAACACTGACAGTAGCAGGCGTTCCTGGAAATAAAGTATTGTGTTCAAAAAGTTTTTATTTCTTTATGCATAATACCTATCTCGTAAGTAATATGAGAATATCGTATTTAAGAAAGGAAGCACTGATCAAGTTCGCGAAAAATTTGAAACAAAATACAAATTACGTTATGCAAATCTTTTTAAAATATTCTTTTTTTAAATTTATACAGTTTTATTGTCGATGAAATCAATATTTGAAACGGGGTTTTCACTTTGAAGTAAATTATTGAAATGCTTCTGTGTCAGGAGATGAAAAATGACAATAAATTAGGAGAATTTTGGGTAATGAGTCATTTATTGGGTATTGATTCTGGGCAAAACAATTTATTACAGTTCTTAGTAGTCATCGTTTTAAATTTCTTTATGGAAAATTATTTTTAAAAAAATTAAAAGTACTTTTAATACGTCTTTGATATATTTTACATTTAATCCACACCAATTGTTTATCTCTACGAAAATTTATAAAAGAATGATAATGCCTTGGTAGGATTCCCCACTCGACCATTCACTGTTGGGTTTTAATTAACAGTGCTGTTCCTAAAGTGGCGCTGGGAAACGGTAACAAAGCCTACATAGAACACGATGCGAAATAACCCTGGTAGTTGATGCTGATGACACACAAAAAAAATAAACTTATTTACATTTATTGTCTATATAGCTATTTTAGCAATACGTAACTCCTTCGTCCTTAAGTTTCGAAAAGAGTGGAATGATATTTCGAATAGGCTTCCATCGGAATTTCTTTTTTTTTTATCAATTTTCTTTTTTTTACATTTCGGAATTTTGTTCATGAATTTTAGTATAATTACGACGATTTGATATTTGTCTATAATATCTATTTTAGGAAAATAATCTACTAACTCTTCATGAACTATTTTGTCGATATCAATTATATTTATATCTAAAAATTCAGTTTCTGAAGTATTAAGTTCGTCCATTTTATTTTGAGATATTGTATTGTCTCGTAAATTATTTTTATATATTAGTGTTGATTTTTTGTGAATTATTATCAATATTTTCAGTTTCAAAAAGTTTATACATGTTTGTCTCAAAACCAATATCTTCCATAGAATTAGTTTCAAAATTGTTGAATTCCGATATATTTTTATTTAGTTTAGAAGGAATATGTTTATGGATTTCCAATTAATTCGAACTCTAATATAGATCTTTCAAATATTAGGGTGGAAATAGATCAATTAAAACAACATGGTTTACCATTAACTGAAATAAATAATGTTAAAACTCAAATTAACAGTTTAAGCGATCAGATTAATATAGTAACGAGAAAACAAAATCGAAGAATAAGTAAAAATCCAAATATTGTTTCTAAAAATCAAGAACTTTAAGACCTCAAAAAAGAGATTGAAAAACTAAAACTAAAAGGAGCATCTCAAGATGACATCAACAAAAAAATTAAAGAACTCAAATTAAAAACAGAAGATTTAAATAAATTAAACCGAGAATTAGAAGAAGCTGTTATTAAAATAACTATTGATGATTTAGAGGAACTAACAAATCGAATAATTAATCTAGAAAACAATCAAACTACCTTTATTAATAAAATACGAAATTTAGAAAGACTTAATGAGAATAGTCTGAAAAAATTAACACAATTAGATATTGCTAACTTAATAAACAAATTGAAGAACTAAAAAAATCTGGGGCCCCCACTAATCAAATAGATAAGAAAATTAAAGAACTGGAACAATTAAACACATATTTAAAGAATATTGTAACAGATATTACAGATAATGATTTAACAGAATTAGATGAACGAATTGAACACATTGAGTTAAATATGAAAGCTGTCAAAAACAAATTAAGTGGACTTAACATAACACCAACATATATTTCTATAAAGGGTAGAACTGTAAAAGCTCTTGATGCAGTAGACGAATATGATTTAGTAACGAAAAGACAACTAGCTGAATTAAAAAATACAACAAATTAAATATAATTGTATCCATTAATTTCAGCTTGCTTTAAATATTTTTCTCTGGGAAAGAACTGAATATTCTCAATAAATTCTTTTATTTTTTAATTATTTAATTTATTAATTTTTACAAAATCAATTGATCAACCAATTTATCAAGAATTGCAAGAGATATTTGCTGGATATGGGAAGATTTTATAACAGAAATGACGTTTAAAAACTTTTATGCATTTTGTAAACAAGGGTGGGAACATGACTACGGTTTCGTTTGCATCGATTTAAAAAACAATAAATTTTACAACAAGTTTGAAAACGTTTCATAATGAAATCAACACGTTACGTTCTACGTTACGGTATGTCACATTACGTTATGTCACGTTACGTTATGTCACGTTACATTATGTCACGTTCTACGTTACGTTCTACGTTACGTTCTACGTTACGTTCTACGTTACGTTCTACGTTACCTTCTACGTTACGTTCTACGTTACGTTCTACGTTACGTTCTACGTTACGTTCTACGTTACGTTCTACGTTACGTTCTACGTTACGTTCTACGTTACGTTCTACGTTACGTTCTACGTTACGTTCTACGTTACGTTCTACGTTACGTTACGTATGTTATAGTCTATACCATGTTTTATTAAATTTTCTGTTACTTAAATATATATATTTTTATAATAAATGGAAACAGAAAATATTCAGAGACGTTTTATAAAGAGAATTGAGAAAAAATATAAAAAAATCAGAGAAAAATTAAAAAGTGAATTAAAACATAATAATCAAAAGAAACCCAATCATTCTGAAATTTTTCAAAATAAAGAAGATGTAATCAACGTTCCTGAAACTTCTAAAAGTATCACAGTTGAACAAGCTAAACAACTACAAAATATATAAAGGGGCTTGAATAAAACATTTAAAAAAGAAATTCTAAATGATTGGAGTGGTTTAGAGGTAAAACAAAACAATTTCTTCCTATTATTAATACATTACAAAAAGTTGAGCAGGCTGTTAATAACACAGATATTGATATAAAAAAATAATTTCAAATATTCCAGCTTTACCTTTACCAGAAATAAAAGAAACAAAAGATATGAAAACTCAAACACATGGGGTCCAATTTCCTATATATATTTATATATTTAATAGTTAAAAATTACATACATTTTAAAAATATCGTTTTATATAAATTTAAAAATTATTGTTTTTTAAATATTATTTTTAAGTTTTAGTTTCTACTTTATCTGTGTGAGTTTTACTTTTTTCATTTATTTTCTCTTTAAAACAAAGTTTACAATAAGAAGATAGTCCATCGTATGTATGTTTATTTTTATAAAAATTATCATATGATTTTTCTTCTTTTCAACAACTACGTTTTTTTACTTAACTAATTCTTTTTCTATGAAAATCAGTATTTAAGTGTTTTTCTGTTTTGCTAAAATTGTTCTATTACATTCACATTCTATTTTTTCTTTATTTTTGTTTTTTAATCTATTTTGATACCGTTCCTTCATAATTTTACTCACACAAGTTTTAAATTATATGTAGTACAGTTTGTAAATATTTTAGTTTTATGAAAATTAAACAAATATTACACTTTCTTACTTTATTTAAGTTGTTTTCATGAAGTTCAGTTTTTAAGTGATATTGAAATGAATGTTTATTTGCTACTATTTTTTCACATTCACATCTTATTTTCTCAGCCATTTATATATAAAAAAATTTTAGTATAAAATAATTAAATGTATTATTATTTTTTTTATATATAAATAATAACAACAAAAAAATATTTAAATATTTTCATAGAATTAAATTAGACAAATTAAAAATGGATCCTGTCAAAAAACTTAACAGCTTCACAATACTTCCAACTAAAAAAATAGATGAACTAACAATTGGTCAAGAATATAAAATATCAAATTTTAGAATCATTTCTACTAAATATGGTAACAAAGCTGTTGTTACATTGGATGATTCGTTTACTATTTTCTTACCTGACAGTTATAAAGATCTTATTAAAAAAAATTTAGAAAGTTGTAATTCATCTAAATTGTTATTTGTTTATAAAGGGAAAGAAGATAAATTAAAATAAAGTAGAATTTAAAGAATCTAATCATTAATATACCAATTTAGATCCCTAGTAACTTAATATTTTTTAATTACTTCCATTTATTAATTTTATAATTTTAATTTTTATGACGTCACGTGACCCTTGAACTTGGTTTTTAAAAATTTGTTAAAATATGGATTTTTTAAGTAATTTTGAATGTCAGTCATGAGTAAGTGCTGTAAAATGTTACGAGTCGTCGATCTTGAAATAATAAAAAATTGTGGAAATATTGAAGAATTGTAAAAAAATTGTTGTAATATTCCTTCAGTTTCATAAAATTTTGGCTAGTTTTTTAAAAAAGGTGTACTGTGCTGGAACGTACATATTCTATACTACTAAGCACTGGTTATCAGGTACTCCTACACTAAGCGATTTTAGATCAACGTCGTCAAATAAGACATTTTGTTAGGCAATATACTTTTCGGATAGTAATAGAGCTCTAAGAAATAATTCCTGAATTTTAACCTATCTCCAACACTGTTTAATTTCAACCCAGAATCAATTTATAGCTGCTTAAATTTTACAAGCAAATCTGGTTGGTGGAACCGGTCCCTTGTCTAAACAGAAATTTAGCTCAACAAGTGTACTTGGACCCGTCACGTTTTCCTAACCCCTTCATCGAATTTATATTATATGTCCCGATATCGGTTGGGTAGATTGGCCCCCGAAGACCCGTTCTGGGCTCTAAGGGCTTGAAGGGTTTTATTTAATGCCCTCACGGGGTATAAACAGTAGAGATCAAAAATGTTGATAAATATTTGAATGGGAGATTTTAGATAGGATTTTAATGAATCGAGTGTGAATTTTAATTAATTTAATTAACATGTAATCTTAAAAGGCCTTAGTGTTTTTATTTTTAAAATAAAAAATACGAAATTCCATGACTCACCTGCTGTTGATTTTCCCTCTGCATTTTCAACCTAGCCTCGATGCACTGTCTAGTTTCTAAAAACGCTTTTCTTTGGGCTACTTCCCTAGGATAGTGAGTACATACTCCTGCGATATTGCCACATAGAAGGATAATAAAGCAGCTGATGACCTAGAACAATAGATATCGAATTTATTAGAAAATACATTAAATTTTTAAGATTATGGGATGGGGATATTTACCTCTGGAAATCCAGCCATTTTCCCAACGTAAACTAACAGAAAAAGTTCCGCTAAGGCCAGAATTGTTCCAGATAGCAGAGCATCTTTGAGTCTGTTTGGCATTAGAGAATAAGTCAGATAGGTACATGCTAAAGCATAAATAGGTCCCAGAAGTGGCCGAGTCTCTTCAAAGTAGAATGAAATACATATCTGAAACAAAAAGTTAAATTAAAATTAAATATACTCAAAGGCACTATTGTAAACAGGCAATGTAGACAACCAGTAAAGAAGATTTGTGACTCGCATTGTCGGGGATGTAGTTTTCTATATTCATAAAATATGAACACATTGCTTGTAAAGCCATCTCGCGTTCGCGAAACGAAAAAAATTCGGGTCCATTTAAACCTTAACAGAGTACCATACTTATTGGGAAAAGTAACTGGAATATCAAGTTTCTTCTTCGTTTATTTTAATTGGAATTTTATAAATGAACCAGTTATTGGATATAAAATTGTAAGTATATTGAGAGCTTTAATTACCCAGGCATGACGCATTACTAGTTTTTTTTTGCACAATGATTTTTGTACAATACCTGCTAAAAATGATATCACCCAGATGAAGCGTAAAACGACAATACTCGGTCGTATAAAAAGAAATTTTAACTGCTCAATTTTCACAGTAATAAACTTCGAAAAACTCGCATTACCTAGTGAAATGGAATGTTTAATATTTAGTGCTGATGGAGTTAGAAAGCAGAGCTTAGATTTTATGTAAAAACAAAAATTCCAAAACCATTAAAATTTTTCCATTTAGCTATGAAAATTTACGCGATTATGTATTGAATGGATTTCATACGAAGTCATTTTTTCTGGTTGCATTTATATTATGTAAAAAATTTAATTACTTTACGGATACAAATAATAACAATGGTTTCTATAACTTTCAAGATTCTTCGTAGAAATAGTCCCCGAACCCATTCACGAGTGTCTGTTAGCATACACAAAATAATGTTTTCGGGCTTTCTTTGGATTACCATACATACAATACTTTTTAAATCTTAGGTTAATGTCTAATATGCTTATATACTAAAAGGCAAGGTGG
This sequence comes from Psylliodes chrysocephalus, assembly GCA_927349885.1. Taxonomy (NCBI): domain Eukaryota; kingdom Metazoa; phylum Arthropoda; class Insecta; order Coleoptera; family Chrysomelidae; genus Psylliodes; species Psylliodes chrysocephalus. Next base: position 14,973,978 of record OV651830.1, read on the forward strand.
TGCAATGGTATACGCTTCTGGATTTGACGATATTAATTAAATTAAATTCTTGTAAGTTGAGGACATTAAATTTTTTAAAATTGATAAAGTTTTTTTTTAATCAGGATCTTTACTTTCCAAAAACTAAAACTGAGTCAAAAAGTAAATAAAAATCTTGATAGTAGCTCTTCATGAATGTATTTGTCCATAATAAATCGAATATATGCCAATAATAATACTTCATTGCCAAGTAAAGTTGACTCGTCCAGTTGAATAGAAAAATGACTTGTTCGTAGATAATCACACAAGAAACTTTCAACATCAGAGCTCATTTCATCAATACGTCTTTGCACAGTGTTGTTACTCAAAGGAATTCTTTTGAGTATGTCAAATGAAGATTTGTGCAGAACAGTTTTTAAAACCTCTTCAGTAGCAGGTAAAATTAACTGTTCTCCAGTGGTGTGCGGTTTTTATAAATAGTATGATTTAAACAAAGTATATTGCTTCACTATTGAAACCAAATTAATTTTCACTTACGATTGTGGACCCCCATTTTTTATAACGCCCAACGTAGACCCCCGTCGAGTCTCCCGTGGACCCCTGGACCCCCTAGAGTGGTCTAGATAGATAACCGAGGTGCAAAGCACCGGGGTAAGCTAGAAACGAGATGATAGAATGAACTGAAGCGTATGAAAACAAAAAAAAAAGAAAACCCTATAACATTATCAATAGTTTATTTTTCTTTTGTATTCTTGATAAAAATCAATAGAACCCCTTACATATTTTTGCAGATTTGCCTAGTTACCACCCGTCACTATGTTAACTATGTCACTTCGCTAAACTCTCTATAAAACAATTCACTAAAAATACTTTGTTTACATAGTCTTATCGAACAGCAACACTTTTTTAAATTCCTCTGTGATAGCAACGTGGCTTGATGAGAAATTGCAACGATTTTTCACATTTAGAGGTTAGTTGTTTATTTCCTTTAAAGGGTAAGAAATAGGTAGACAGTTGCGGCTTACACACTAATGCCTCTATACCCATATATCTGTATCTACATAATTCAGTTTAAAAAAAAAGCGACTGCACTCTTTGAATACAAATAATACTTTTGCTTCGGGATTAAATAAGCTAATATATCAGAATTGGTGTTCAGAATTAAAAGTGTGTACATATGCTGAAATGCAAACTTTATTTTTTTAAATCGATAATTTATAGGGTTTATAATCTCCAAGAGTTCTCTCGTTGTATGATTTTTATTTACGATATTTCCTATATATACATTTTAATAGTCAAGAGGAGTATGATTTTGTTTTTTGAAACCGTTCTGCTATTTGAACTCAGCTCTCTGCTCTCCGCTCTACGTTTTCCGCTCTCTGCACTCTGCTCTCTAAACTTTGCTCTCTGCTCTCTAAACTTTGCTCTCTGCTCTCTGCTCTCTGCTCTCTGCTCTCTGCTCTCTGCTCTCTGCTCTCTGCTCTCTGCTCTCTGCTCTCTGCTCTCTGCTCTCTGCTCTCTGCTCTCTGCTCTCTGCTCTCTGCTCTCTGCTCTCTGCTCTCTGCTCTCTGCTCTCTGCTCTCTGCTCTCTGCTCTCTGCTCTCTGCTCTCTGCTCTCTGCTCTCTGCTCTCTGCTCTCTGCTCTCTGCTCTCTGCTCTCTGCTCTCTGCTCTCTGCTCTCTGCTCTCTGCTCTCTGCTCTCTGCTCTCTGCTCTCTGCTCTCTGCTCTCTGCTCTGTGCTCTGTGCTCTCTGCTCTCTGCTCTCTGCTACTCTCTGCTACTCTAGGCTACTCTCTGCTACTCTCTGCTCTCTGTATTGTAACATTCAGTTTTGTTTATTAAAACCTTTCGTGGCTTACAAGATACCAATCAAAATTATTAATTATAATATCGAATAAAATACGAATCAAAATTTATGTACTTTTCAATCAAGTCTAATTCATTTTAAAATTGTGGGAGAAAATTATCTATACATTAGACGCTAGAAAAAAAGGTATGTTGAACAATTTTCTTCTTTTATTAATTTAATAAGTACCCAATTTAAATAAATTTATTATTATTAGTACACAAAACATTTTTAATGGAAACATCAATGTCAACTCAAAGAAAAAGATGGAAAGAAAACTCTTACCATCAGTGGTAGGATTGTCAATTTCAGTCAACCCCATACAGGGCGAATATTAAAAATTTATTTTATTTTATAAAATTTAGCCATCCTGCTATTTGGACGGATCGATTTGACTATAATTATAGCCAGTCATTAAAATCGGTTTGACCTCTCGGCTAACTGTGTTCGAGAAATGCTCGTTGCGGATTTCATTTCCCAGTGGTTTTGGATTTTAGTAGAAACGCGATTACTAGAGAATAGGGAATAACCGTCACGATGACATGCTCTTTCCGCATCCTCAAATACAGGTATCAATTATTACCAAATGTCCATTTTTTCTGGCAAATTTTTATAGGAGTATAAGTTGATTAAGGTTAGTGAAACTTGAGAGCATATTCATATATAATAGTTAAAGGGCAGTCTAGTTTTTAAGGGTTTTTTTTTAGCAAAATAAGTAAATAATTATACACCTCACATTGACTATTTAATCCAGCATTTCCCAAAGTGGTCCAGGTGGACCTCCAGAGGTACACGGGAGACTCGATGGAGGTCTACGTTGGGCGTAATAAAAAATGGGGGTCTACGTTGGACGTAATAAAAAATGGGGGTCTACAATCGTAAACGGAGGTGCATGAAAATTAATTTGGTTGCGATAGTGAACCAATAAACAATTGATTACTTATTTTTCCATGTGATAACACATTTTTTTGACAAATTTTATAATACCTATTTAATGGCAAACAATAAAAAACAACAATGAACTAAAATACAACAAACTACTTATTGATATTTATTATTCGCGAATTTAATATCCGGCTTTATCTGACATTTATTTATATTGTTACTTTATGAAAGGAGACCTCCTTTTCTAAAGTTTTTTTTTCTTACACCTTTATTTATATTTTTTCTTGTAGTTCTTGGGTTTTAGGTGTTTGTTGAGGAAATGAAACTCGTGTTAAAGTAAAATAAAGCTTTCGGCCCTGCTCAGGGCCTTCTTCAGTTGTTTTTTTTTTTTTACAGTTGTTCTACAAGAAAAGAAATTTTTTTTTTGTGTTTTTTTATATATGTATATAGTTTATATTGTTTTTAGTTTGTTTTTTGGCTTACCTTTAGTACATTCTATGGGGTGTGTAATTAATTTTTAAATGTTTTAGATCCTTTTTTTATTATTCTGTAATTGAATTTTTGTCATTTTTGTCATTTTCGTGTCCGGTATTTGATGCTGTGGTATCACGTTATTTATATTGGTGACAGTTGTTTAATCACAGTAACAATATATTTACTTGATTATTCTGAGAAAACCGCGCGCTTGGTAATTTGTCGTTAAATGTAATATTTTAGGTATGTTCAGAACGAAAAGGGGATTTATTAACTTTGATCGAAATATGATGGTTATAAATAAAATAGTTTACAAACCTTGGTAGGAAATTTCATTCCTGTCTCGAGATCATAGCTGACCTCGACGCTTCGCGTCTCGGTGATCTAACTAATCTCACGGCAGGAATGAAACTCTTTCCACCTCGGTGTTTAATATACTAATTTTGTCATTTCAGCCACTCCCTATAGTCTATTTTTATGTATGAGAGAGTAATAAAACAGCATTTCTAATGCAAAACTTAGTACGGTCATTTTAAATATTTTTACAGAATAATCTAAATATTTCCTAAAATTGTAATAAATGTACCTGAACTATTACAAGTTTTGGGTCTTTTATTGGTCCTTTATAAACATAAGATGTACAGAACAATAGAAAAAGGTTTGGACAGGCCAAAAGCCCTGTGTATTAAAGATTACATAGCCATATCTTAAGATTATTTTTAATAAGTACCTATTTGCCAATTTTGTTTTATTTTAATTCCAAGAATTTTTTACAGTAATCGAATTATAAGTAGATAAATACCTTCCCAACAAATTTCACCGAAAATGCGATTATAGGTTTTCCATTTAGTAAGGAGGTCCAAGTTGTGTATTCTTGACAGTATACTAAATGTCGTTTAGTTGCAAGGTGCAGTGTGAATTATAGTGTGATCATGGAAAATTTGGAAGGGCCGCGTGAACGACAAAAAATCGGTCCTTTAACAGTTAATAAAAAAACATTAATATTTAAGTGTTTTAAATCATTTACAAACAAACATTTATGTAAAAGTGTTGATGACACAGTGGAATTAGTTAGTAGTACGCTTGGTGTTGGGAAATCTACGATTTACAGAGTTGTTAAAGAAGAGAAATGTGGCGAGTTTCAAACAACACGTAAAGCTCCAGGAAAACCAAAATTTCAATTAGAAAATCTTTTGAAAAAAAGACTTCGACGGAAAGTGCATGCGTTTTTCTTTAGAAACGAATTTCCGACAGTAGACAAAGTTCTTGCCACGGTTCGAGATGATAAGGATTACCCTGAAATGAGTCGAAGCACACTATGGAAACTTTTAAAAGAACTAGGTTTTCTATGGAAAAAGCATTCCAGAAAGTCTATTTTAATAGAAAGAAGCGAAATTGTAGTATGGAGAAGAAATTACCTAAGGACTATAAAAGAAATGAGAAACCAAAGAAGAAATATATTTTATTTAGATGAAACATGGATCAACGAGGGACATAAACCAAATAAATTTTGGCAAGATGAAATTGTTACAAGTCGAAGACAGGCTTTTTTAAATAATTTATCTACTGGTTTAAATCCACCATCAGGAAAGGGGCGCAGACTAATAATAGTACACATCGGTAGTTCAAACGGTTTTGTTAAAGGTTGGTTATTGACTTTTGAATCTACTCGTACCGGTGACTGCCATGAGGACATGAATGCTGATGTCTTTAAAGAGTCGTTCAAACAAATTACAGATCTTCTTCCTCAGAACTGTATAATAGTAATGGATAATGCAAGTTATCACTCGAGACTTATAGAAAAAATGCCCACAACCAAGTGGTTAAAAAAAGATTTACAGAATTGGCTAAATTCAAAGAATATTAAGTTCCATCCCGGTTCTGTGAGAAAAGAACTGTTTCATTTGTCTTCCCTTCATAAAGAGAAATTAAAAAAATATGAAATTGATGAAATTGCAAAAAATCGTGGGATGACGGTGGTTAGATCACCACCATATCATTGCGAAGTAAACCCGATTGAACGATTTATGCGCATCTCGTGCGTCGCAACTCGGGCGGAATCCTTAATTTTTCGCATTTCGGGCGGAAGGCTACAGGTAGATTAAATACCCTTCGCAACTCGGGCGTTCAAGGATCGGTACCTGAGAAGGTGCTTTCGGCTTAAACTTAAAATTATATACGGAGTGCCGTACAGGAGGAGCTTGCCAGTTTTTAAATATTATGTAACTTTCATAAAACAAGATTTTTTATTTATCTTTCTCTGCGAACATAATCTTTACATTACATTGTTATGACATTTGAAATTGTAGTTTTTACTGAAAAAAGTGTAATTTATTTATTATATAATTAGATTGATAAATAATAGTGTACCTACCTCGGCTAGCTATTCAATTTTTATTTTAAACCATTTTTTATGTAGGGTGTCTGTGTAAGTTGGCTACATATGGAAAACTTTTTTTTATTAGTTTTATCAAAAAAAAAAATTAATTAGCATAAAGAGTTGTGGATGGTCTAAAACCTAAAATACATCACATTTTTGAGCCGTATACTAGGACAGTATATGGAAAACTTTTTTTTATTAATAATTTTATGAAAAAAATGTCTTCATAAAAAATTGTGCGTGATCTCAGACCTTAAAATACAACCATCGTATATCAAATTGTATAAGTCGTATACGAGGTTTGTCAAAAATGAATGTACTTTACTCTTGGCCAAAAATATTTTTTTTGACAAATCGTATACGACTCATAAAAATTGATATCTAATGGGTGCATATAAGGTTTTAGACGTTTAGTTTATTTTTTAAACTAAATATATACGTTATTTGAATATTAATTATTTAACTATATTTTAATATTATATTTAAACGTTGTTATGTAACTAAAAGTTAATCATTTTGTTAAATATATATAACATGTAAAATATTATTGTATTTCAACCTTTTTAACGTTTGGTTAATAATGTAAACCAAATATCTACGTTAATTTAATATTAATTATTCTAGTTTATTTTAATATTCTTTTTAAATGTTATTATGTAATTGTGGTTCAACCGAAAGTTGGATATTAAGATACATACACGTTTAATATTAACGTTTCTTTAAATTACATAAAACTCGTAATAAAAACGTTATTGTATCGAAACACTTTGACGTTTTGTTTATATTTTACCTAAAAATATTAATTATTCTACTTTACTGCAATCATATTTTTAAACATTTTCATTGATTATACTTGAAATATTAAGTTGGTTTATGTTTGTTATGTTGTAAATGGCCAAGATTTGAAAATTTTCTCATTTGTAAGAAGAGAAAGAAGATGGGTTATGTTGTAGTCATTTTATTTTAAGTACTATAATTTTATATTAGAGAAAACCATATATTCTAAATAATTGGAAATTTGCGTCTGTTGTTTGATACATTTCTGAAATATCAGTATGTTATATTTCTGATAGGTTTCAAATTATTTATAAAATATATGAAATATTACATTTACAGGATATTTTTACAATTTAGGAATGTTTTAGAAATGTTTCTGAGGCGTTTCGTAATATTTATATATTATTTTATCATATTCATGATTTCCTTAAAATGGTCCGTATTCGAGAATTTTGACAAAAAGTGCAAAATTCGAATTTTAAAGAAAATTCTTCAAATAAAAGTTGCTTACAATGTAATTCTCTATAATTTTTGTTATATACATTTCTCTAAAATAGACCGAATTCGGGAAATTTGAGGTAAAGTGCAAAATTCGAATTTTTCTCATTTTCACTTATAATACCCCTAGTGACCAAATTATTTTCGGAAATATTTTAGAAATCGCCAATAATTTGAAAATGATCCCAATATCATGCTCTATATTTTTTATTCTACACATGATTTCTCTAAGATAAACCGTAATGGAAAAATCTTCAATTTTTTTACATCAACTAACTTTTCAATGCTCGCTATCTGTTAAAATCAAAGCTTATTCTGCGATGTCATTAATTTCTCTTAAATTTTCGATAATGCATTACTATCTGAATCAGATTGTAATCAGAATCAGGGTACATAAACTATGGTCAAATTTCATATCCCGTCGACGCCCGAGTTGCGAACTCACAGGTGCACAATTTTGGAGGGCGCCCGAGATGCGACGAATTCAGGTAGTTTTATATTACGCCCGAGTTGCGAACGCACGAGTTGAGAAAGTACCGATTGAACTGATATGGGCACATATAAAGGGAGAAGTTTCAAAAAAAAAAAAAAAATTCTTCTAAAATGAGTAATGTTAAACAGTTGTTTTTGGAAGCTGTAAATAATGTGAAGCCTGAAACTGAGAAAAGGCAGTAAATCATACGATTAAAGAAGAAGAGAAAATGTGGAAGTTGGACAATATTACTGATGAAATGATCGAGCCACTCATTGTAAATATTGGTTGCGACAGTTCATCTTCTGATTTCGATTCTGATTTGGATTTGTAGGTAGGAAGTAGTTTTTATATTAAAATTATTATTTATGAACGTAACGTTGTTTAAAAGTCAAAGTTTAAACCCTTATACCTACATAACCCGTTTGACACAATGTTCTTAACATACCTTGTGGAAAAATAAAACATTTTAGAAAAAATTGCACTTTTTTACCTTCAGCTGTTTAGAAGTTATAAGCAGGTTAATCAGGTGAAAATATAAGTGTATACTCGAGGAATAACTTTTTTTTTTGAGAATTGGCATCTAAACGTAGTTTTTGTTGCCACAGACTTTTGTAAACCGAATAATTTTTTGTTTATTTATTTATATTTTAATATTTTCTTTAATTAAAAATTCAATAATTAAGTTATATATTTTCTCATTAAATGAACTTAATAAAATAGAAATACTTGATGAAAAAAGGATATTCAGGTAAGAAAGTTTTTTAAAAAAATCTGAACGATGAGAATTATGGTGGCTACAAGAAAAAATGAGATGGTTGATATCAGCAAAAGAAGAATTGTCGCATTGACAGAAAGGTGATATATTAATACCAATTCTGGAAAGGTGAGACGGAAAACCCCCATGATTTAGTTTCATCCTTGTTAAAGTGGTACAATAATACCTAGACATTTTAAAATTTGTAATGTGGGGAATAGATTTTGGAAGAACAGGGTGAATAAATGTATATGGGTTATTTGCATGAGAAACCAAGTGTTCCCAAAGTTTCTCCCAGCTTGATCTAATATTTCGTTTCATTGCATGAATAATATCCTGCGGAGAATGAATATTACTAATAGTTGGAAGAAGAATGGATTCTTTAGCAGCTAAATCGACTTTTTCATTTCCAACTATCCCTTTATGACTTTTAACCCAGATAAAAACGATCTTGATTTTAGAATTATGAAGAGTAAGGAGAGACTGAATAATTTCTCTTATAATAGAATTTTTGTTAATATTACAGGAATAGTTAGAAATTGAAAGTAAAACAGATTTCGAGTCTGAAAGAATAACCGATTTGCTTTCTCCATAGCTTTTTATCCAATTGAGTGCTTGTAAAATTGCAAAAGCCTCCGCTGTATAAACAGATGAATAATTTGGTATATGAAATTGGGAAATAAAGTTTTTATTTTCCACATAAAAAGCGCATCCTGTACCTTGTTTTCCTTTAGACCCATCGCAAAAAATAGTATTAACTGTATCTAGCTTTCCCAATACCGATTTTATGATTATGTTATTAATTTTAGGGGAAGAAGTAAACTCAGGGAATAAGATTGTTGGCTTGAACAATAAGGAGAAAAAAATTAAACTGGTATACAGAAAGAATATCGTAAGACTCAATTTTATTTAAAAACTAGTTTAAAGATACACAATCTTCAGCCAAAGGTGGACTATTTTTAAATTTTCAATATTTGTTGGTTAGGTTTTCAATATTCAGGATAAAGGAAGAATTCAGAATTTTTTCCGAAAACATTTTAAATGTAACTAACTTTTTGCATGCTAGAAAATGTCTTCGTCTTCCGCAAGAACCGCTGGTACGCCTATGGATAATAATAATAATAATAATAATAATAATAGTTTATTATTTATCATATAAAACAAATGTGGAATACAAAATTTTATAACAATTAATGATGATAAATAAAAGGTTATAGTTAGGTCTGCAGACCAATTCTTCCACTATAACCTACAAATTCAAAATTAAATATAATTATATTCCTATACCCATGTCCTAATGTAATTAAAGAGGAAGAGAAAAAATAAATATAATAAATAAATAAAAGTGACAAATACTAGACATTAAGTACCTACCTAGTGCATTATATTTATATACAACTGAAAGGGTAATTATATTGCAAAGATTTTTTAATATAAAAAAAAAAAATATATTTTAAAAATATTTGCAGAAAATTATAATAACAATCAATAAAGAACAAAAAATAAAAACGTATAACATTTCCGCCAGAAAGGGATTCAGCAAAAGTTAAACCAGTAAGATGAACATTTTTTAGTGTTGTTTATTAAATAATCTTTTTTTATGTTTCTTTTTAAATGATTTAATAGAAAGGGCAACATCAGTTTCACCAAATAGGTGGCCGAAGTGAGATACTTGATACGAGAACGATCTTTTGTACATTTCCTTATAGTGTTTAGGTATATTAAGTGTATTTTTAGTTCTAAGTTGAAGATTGTGAACATCTGTTCTATAGGTGATTTTCTCATAAAGATATGATGGGGTTTTAAATTTTAAAATTTTATGAAATAGACAGAGTGAGTGCAGAATCCTTCGATTATACATGCTTAACCATCCTATTTCTTTTAATTTGTAAGATATAGAATGCGGCCTCTTGATACCGAAGATCATACGCATACAGGAATTTTGTACTTTTTGTATTCGACCCAAATCATTGCTGTCAATGCATGGTGAGAAGACTACATCCGCATGGTTAAAGTGCGAAAGAACTAGAGAGTCACATAGTGATATTTTAATAGAATAAGGTAAACTATGTCTATGTTGATATATCATTTTTAGGGAAGAGTATGCTCTTTTTATTTTCTCACTTACATGTTTTTTAAACCTCAATTTGGAATCGAAAACTACACCTAAATTTTTGCAGTTGTCACTAAATTGTAACGTATTTTCATCTAATTTAATTTTGAAATGAATTATAGCTTTCGCTTTCTGTTGCTCATTGCCAAAGACTATTGCGCATGATTTTTTTCCATTGATAGTAAGGAGATGATCATTAGAATATGTAACAACTGATTTTAAGTCTTGATTAATTTGATTTTGCGCTTCTAACATATTTTCTATTTTAAAATGATGGTATATTTGCGTGTCATCAGCATACATGTGATATTTACAAAATTTTAATGCTGAAGGAAAATTTGACGTGTATAAAGAAAATAAAAGAGGTCCTAAAATGCTTCCTTGTGGTACTCCTTGCATAATATTTATAGAATTAGAAATATTGTTGTTCAACTTAACACACTGACTACGATTGGTTAAATAAGAGCAAAGAAGAGAACGTGCTGATTCACTAAAACCAAGGTAATGCATAACTGTCATCAGAATTTGATGGTTTAGCATGTCAAACGCCCTGGAATAATCTATTAGAACCAAAACAGTCATTTCATTTTTGTCAAGACCTGACAGTATGTCATCTGATATTGACGCCAGTGCAGTCGCACAGCTATAGCCTTGACGAAAGCCAGACTGGAACTTGGGTAACAAATTGTTCCTAGACACATGATATCTAATTTGTAGTTCCATAGTCTTTTCAAATAATTTGGATAATACTGGTAGAATACTTATACCTCTTAAATGACTCAGTTCCGTAGGACGTGATATTTTTGGTATGGGCAATACAAAGGCTTTTTTCCAGCTTACCGGAAAATACCTTTTAGTTATGCATTCATTAATTATATGCCTGATATAAGGTATTATGAATGGACAGCACAGAAGAATTATATGAATGTTTAAACCATCAGATCCAAATGCCTTGGATTTAATATTTTTTAGAATCTTAAATATGTCTGATTCAGATATGGTATTAAAGGTAAGTAAGGAATTCACGGTGCTTTTTACTTTGTCGTTATAAAACTCAACAACTTTTTGATCTGGATTTAGATTACTCGATGGACCGACTAAAAAAGAGTTAATTTCATTTACGTTTCTTAATACTACTGGTAATTCTTTATTACATTTGTTTCCAATGTCAATATTTTTTAAAACTAACCATTTTTGTTTAGTTGTAGAATTATTTAATTTAAAATGTAGAAAAGCCTTTTTTTCTCTTTTTATTGCAGCAGATGTAAAATTTCTGAGTTCTTTATAATAATTCCAATGTGCTATTACTTTTGTTTTTCTATATTTTTGTAATGCTTTATCCCTTAACTTTTGCATTAGTTTAATATTATAAGTGATCCATGGAGGGTTTTTATTTTTTGCTGTATTGATGGTAGTTCTTTTTGTAGGTGCATGTTTGTTAAGGGTATTTAAAATATTTCTATTGAATAAATTTAATTTCTGATCAATATTAGTTATGTTATAAATCAAATTCCAATTTAGTGACTCTAAATCCTGTTCAAATTGATTAATATTAATAGCGTTCAGATTTCTATAAGTTATTGTTTTAATTATTTCTTCTTTAGTTGATACTTCAAAACTGCCATATACCAAAAAATGTCTAACCAAATTGGTATCAGTTACTCCCGAGTCATTTAAGTCAATATTGCTGTAGATATGATCAATTAAAGACATTGAGTTGTTAGTTATATGTGTAGGTTCAGAAATATGTTGCTTTAAACTAAATGATTCCGTGACTGCTAAAAGATTAACGCACGTGTTTGACTGTATATCCAAAAGATCTATATTAAAGTCGCCTATACAAATTATTTTGTCACACCCAGTATATATATCAACAAGTGTATTATCAAATTTGTTTAGAAATAAAGAATAGTTAGATTTAGGAGGTCTGTAGATTACACCAATAGCATACCTCACCTTATTTATATTTACCTCTATCCAAAGTTGTTCAACATAATCCATACTTTCGCTTATCAGAACTTTGAATCTTAAATTGTTTTTAATATACAGGGTGTCCTTTAAAATGTGTCCCAAAATTCTCAGGCAGATTCCTTAACCAAAAAATGGAAAAAAAGTTCCTATAGACCTATGTCCTAAAGTGCCCCCTAAGCGAGCAACAGCCTCTCGAAATCATTTTTTTTATTTTGATTTTTTGAATTTTCTTAAAAATGGAAACAAATAAAAGAACCAAATTTTGGCTGTTAAATATGATCAATAATAGTGACCTTTTGACACCTTCAAAAAGAAATTATTTCGTCAGGGGTGTACTTGGGAATTTTTTGAAAATTTTGATTATTCATAACTTTTTTGTGTTTTTGGTAATGACTTATCCATATTTTTTTTTACATTCTACATTGAAAACTACGTCAAAAAGGAATACTTGTTTGATCTCGATTGGAGCAGCCGTTTCCGAGAAAACATCATCCAAAGATATTCGTGCAGTTTAGGTTAATTTTCAATTTTGGCTGTAGTAGCCAAAAAGTTGGAAATCGAGGAACACGGCTTACATGTCCCTATCCTTACTTTTGAAGGTCTATTCAGTGGCAAAAAATATTAGTTGATACAGGGTGATCAAAAATCGGATGTGATTTTGGATTTTTGATCACCCTGTATCAAATAATATGTATTTTATGTCACTGAATAGACCTTAAAAAGTTAGGATAGGGACTGTAAGCCGTTTTCCTCGATTTCCAACTGTTTGGCTACAACAGCCACCTGAATTTGAAAAAATGTGATTTTTGAGTAGCTGTAGATCCTTTACTATTCATATTAGATAACAAGTGTGATATATGATTGAAATCAGATTATCGAGCAGATTCTAAAAATATAAAAATATACAGGGTGTTCCATTTAAAAAACATAACTTTGATTTGGCACGGCCTTATGAAACACCCTGTCACATCGTAACTAATTTTAAAATGTGAAGCTTAAAGCTGCCTACTTTTATTATAACAGATCTACAGAGCTTCCTCACACTAATCAATCACCCTGTATACTATTTTTAGCTCTCTAAATAAAATTTAAAAATTTAGTTCCCATTTATTTATTATGAAGACCATAAGGTTTGTATTTAGCTGTTTAGAATAAAAAAGTAAAAATATGTATTTTTTTGGCGTTTTTGTGTTTCATGGATAATTTTTTTCGCTCACTGATAAAAATGTTTCTTCAGTTAAACATTATTTCTAAAAGTGTTCTGGTGCGATTCGTTGTATTGTTATTATTTTGTTTAAAATGGCTCACAATAACTACAATAATGATTACACATTCGGCGAAATGACGGACATGCACTTATGTTTTGGACTCGCTTCTGGAAATGCCAATGAAGCTCGCAGACTTTATCAGGAGCGCTTTCCAAATAGGCATCTTCCATGCGCTAAGACGTTTTCTAGAATTGACGATAGACTTCGGGAAACTGGTACATTTAAGAAAAACTCTAGTAACAGTGGAAGACAAAATTATGTGAGAACTCCTGCTTTGGAAGAAGCAATTTTGGATAGGGTAGCTGAAACCCCATCGACAAGTACCAGAAAAATAGCAAATGGTAAGTAATTACTTATTTATTATTTTAGCTACCCCGTACCTTATCGTATAAAACTAGTTTTTTTACTTGTTATTGCTTCTCTTACATTTCACGACTTTTCGTATCAAAAAGAGTTGCGTTATGCAGAAAAAATCTGATTTCCCAAATCAATGGATTCTCTTTCTTAACTATTCACTACACAGATTCTCTCATTTAATTTCAGAAGTGGGAGTCGGACGTAACACGGTATGGAAAGTTTTGCGTGAACAACAATTGTACCCTTACCACATTCAAAAAGTTCAGGCACTTAAAGCTACTGATTATGAGCCGCGAGTTATCTTTTCTGAATGGTTTCTTGGAAGATGTAATCAAGATGCAATGTTTCTTAATAAAGTGCTATTTACCGATGAAGCTGGTTTCACTAGAGATGGTATAATAAATTTTTGAAATATGCATGAATGGGCTGAAGATAACCCTCACGCGGTTGTTGAACGTCACCACCAGGATAAATTTTCAATAAACGTCTGGGCTGGAGTTATTGATAATTACCTTATTGGACCATTTGTTTTGCCGAATAGGTTAAATGGAGCAGCATACAGGCTTTTTTTGGAAAATAACTTACATGAGCTTCTTGATAATATTCCGATTCAAATCAGACATAACATGTGGTTTATGCATGATGGAGCTCCACCACATTACAGCCTTGAAGCTAGACAGCACCTTAACGAAAGATTTGAGGGTAGAGTAATTGGCAGAGGTTGTCCTGTTAACTGGCCACCTCGTTCACCAGATCTAAATCCAATGGATTTTTTTGCTTGGGGTTATTTAAAATCATTGGTTTATTCCAGTCCTGTTGAAACAGTTGAAGAATTGGAAGAACGAGTTTTTCATCATTGCGAAGTTCTTAGGAATAATCCTGAAGTATTTTTTCGTGTAAGACAGTCTATGATGCGACGGTTGCGCTTGTGTGTGGAAACCAATGGTCGCCACATTGAGCATCTGCTTTAATTTTTTTTGATTTGTTTTTTTAGAATAAATATTTTTTTAAACCGTTTCTTATTATTAAATAAAAATAGTCCCACCACGACATTTGAACTACAATTATTTAGAGAGAGCTAAAAAAGTTATTTTTATTTACGAGATTCACCGAGGTAATTTAGGAAAATTGAAAATTAAGCTAAAGTGGACGAATATCTTTGGATGATGTTTTCTCGGAAACGGCTGCTCCAATCGAGATCAAACAAGTATTCCTTTTTGACGTAGTTTTCAATGTAGAATGTAAAAAAAAATATGGATAAGTCATTACCAAAAACACAAAAAAGTTATGAATAATCAAAATTTTCAAAAAATTCCCAAGTACACCCCTGACGAAATAATTTCTTTTTAAAGGTGTCAAAAGGTCACTATTATTGATCATATTTAACAGCCAAAATTTAGTTCTTTTATTTGTTTCCATTTTTAAGAAAATTCAAAAAATCAAAATAAAAAAAATGATTTCGAGAGGCTGTTGCTCGCTTAGGGGGCACTTTAGGACATAGGTCTATAGGAACTTTTTTTCCATTTTTTGGTTAAGGAATCTGCCTGAGAATTTTGGGACACATTTTAAAGGACACCCTGTATAAAAGAATGCCTCCACCCCGCTTATGAAGTCTATCGCATCTGACTAGATTATATCCATTAATTTGAAGTAAATTGTCATCAACTTCTGGTTTTAACCACGATTCAGATATGGCGAAAATGTTATATGATTTAGCTAAAATAGTTTGTTTTACTGTATTTAATTTTGATGTTAAAGAACCTACGTTTAGATGTCCTATAAAAATATACATTTTTAATTAGCTATTAACTAAAAATTAGGGGTAAATTCATTTATTTTACAGTGTAAATTAAATCTAATCTAATCTAATAAATAGTACAGAAAATTATTTTTCTTTAATCAAAATTTTCAGAAGTATAAATTATAATCTTCGCATTAATTGTTTTTTGTATTTCTTAGGTTTTTTGGACTATAGCGATAGCACTTGCTTCTGTTTATTTTCGGCTTGGGCTGGGTTCTTTCCACCACGGTAGACTTCTGACTATTCTGCTTCATAAATTGATCTTCAGTATCTACCTCGTTATCTTCGCTATCAGAACTTAGAGTTTCGGACGTACTTTCAAGATTCTTTAGTTGTTCAGTTGAAAATGCAGTGTCATTAACATATAGAGTAAATCCTTTAATACTGGCATTAAAATTTTGTGATCTCGCTGCTTTTAAATGGGTTCTCAAAATTTTTTGTTCTTCCCTGTCTTCCTTGCTAAGGTCGTTAGCTATTGAAAAACGAACGCTTTATTATTTTAATACTCTCTTATACATAAAAATAGACTATAATAGGGGACACTAATATCCACTTGTCATCCATAATTTTTATTTAGCAAACCTTACACACTGTTTCCACATGATCGAAATAAAAAGAATTTTCGGTCAAAAATTTGGATTTCTCATTTTTATAAAAATTCAAATAAGCGATAACGTGACAGAAAACTCAGCAGACATATATGATGTATTTCTGCATATATTTTAATAAAATTCTCGAAGCCTGAAATTGTGAATACACTGAATAAAGCAAGGAGGTAGACGGGCTGCGAATTGAAACCAATCACTTTGTGTTAAAAATGATAAAATATTCAAAAGACGGGAACGAAACTAGAGATAATGTAAACACAATTTTGACATCAACGAGTTATGTGGGTCTTTCCGCTTCTCATCGATTTTGATTAACAGGAAATTTCTACAATGTCATTAGATTGTTTTTTGAAACGATGTTATTTGCAATTTATTAAAATTAATTAATATTCTTTGTTTTAGTCAAGATATTTTTCCTGGTATTTTTAAAATTTCAAAAATGTTTCCTTTTTATAAAAAGGGTGGTAACTATAGGTCAATATAAATAATTATTTGAATAAGGATAATTTCCTGACCGTAATAGAATTTTATATAAATAAAAATTTCCTATTCACACGATGAAAGAAAAGATGGGGTTCTGCTATTTTAAAAATTTTTAAACTGTTGTAATCGTCCCCTTGTTTTTTTTTTAATTTTATCTTTTGATAGCACCCGAAGATGGAAAAAACAAATTTCCGAAACATATGTAGTGCTAAACGTTTGAAAATAAAAAGAATGACCGATTAAACCTAGGAAATTTTTATTTATATAAATAAATAGTAATTTATTTGCAGTATTACAAATACAGTAGCATTAAATACATACATTTTATTTAATTTAATACCACAAAAAGGAATATCAGATAGCAGAGCTGATATTAATTGCTATATTCCTGATAGTGTAGACCAGTGGTCGCCAACCTGTCGATCGCGAACTACCAGTAGCTCGCGGACGCAATTCTGGTAGCTCTCACAACGATTTTAATTTAAAAAATACAAACTGCAAAAATCAGAGAAGCTTCCGAAAATTCCACAAAAAAATCTACGTTGCGGTGAGCGATCTGCCGCTGACGCCATCAAGCTAGAATTGGCTAGAACCGACCAGCCGGACCAGCGCGTTAGTGTTCGAGAACGATCTGGATTGCATTGAACGGGATAAATACGCACGGCGCGGCGACATTGCGCTTAGTTTAAAACTGAACGCGTAACCAACGTCCAGCGGTTGGGTTAGTAGAGAACAACAAAAAATAATATTATGACAAACAGTTGTAAGAAGGTAAAGACATACCACTTTCATTCGGAATGGGAAGAACAATACTTTTTTACAGAAGTTAAAAATAAAAATGTGTGTTTGTTATGTAATACTTCAGTCTCCGTTGCTAAAAAAGGAAATATTGAAAGACATCATAAAACTGTACATTCTAATTTTGATAAATCATTCCCACTATATTCTGCCGCCAGAAATGAGAAACTGAAACAATAAAAGTAGCAGTTAATTAGACAACAATCAATATTTTTAAGAACAGTCGACAAAAATAAGGCTGCAACTGAAGCATCGTACCGTGTGTCCCAGATAATTGCACAAAAGAAACCTTATGAAGACGGGGAAATGATAAAACAGGCGTTTTTAGAAGCTGCTGATTCGTTATTTGCCAACTTTAAAAATAAAGACGAGATAGTTTCAGCTATAAAATCTATGCAACTTTCTGCTAATACAGTGATGAGACGTGTAGAAGTAATGAGCAATGATATTTTTTTACAGTTAAGAACTGACATAGATAACTGTGTTTATTTTTCACTTCAACTGGATGAATCAACAGATGTCGTTGACACTGCCCAGATAAGCGTGTTCGTCAGGATGGTTTTTAGTGATTTTACGATTAAAGAAGATCTTCTGAAGTTTATTCCACTGAAAGGACACACTACTGGACAGGAGTTGGTTTCTCATTTAAAAAATATTATTTCTTCCGAGAAAATTCCAAGATCGAAAATGGTAGGCTTGACAACCGATGGCGCTCCAACTATGGTGGGTTATGATAAGGGTCTGGTGGCGTTATGTTGTAAAGATGAAACTTTTCCGCAAGTTCTCTGTTACCACTGCATTATCCATCAGCAAGCATTATGTGGAAATTTCCTGAAACTAAACAACGTTATGAAACTGGTGGTAAAAATTGTGAACAAGATTAGAGCTCAAGCGTTGCAAAGAAGATTATTCAAAACCTTGGCCGATGAAGTTGACTGTCAATACGAGGACCTACTCCTTCACTCTGAAGTCCGATGGTTAAGTAGAGGACGGGTGCTGAAACGATTTAATAATGTCCTATCTGGCATAGTTTAATTTTTCAAACAACGCGTTGAACCGACTCCGGAACTAGAAAATTCAATATGGCTTAGATATTTTGGTTTTCTCGTGGACATTACAGAGAAATTAAACGAACTTAATTTGCAGCTTCAGGGGAGAGACAAAGAACTAGCGGAAATGATTTCTGATATAAAAGCATTTATCAAAAAGCTGGAGTTTTGGGAACAAAACCTAATTAAGAGCGATGCCAAGCATTTTCCTATTCTTTCAGAAAAAATATCTCAAAATCCATTAGAACCCTATGACAGCAAATATCATGTAGAAATAGTTTCTACCCTGAAGAATAACTTCAAAAATCGTTTTAAGGATTTCAACGAAATGGCTTTAGTAGCGTAGTTTGTTGTTTCACCCTTTATGGAAATTGATATCCAACAGTTTGCAACTTGTGTTATGCGAAGACATCGCTGCAACAGAAATGGAAGTAATTGAGCTTTAAAATGATTTACCCTTAAAATCGTTAGTCTCAAGTACCAAATGTATCTGGCCTATTGTAAGTAAAGACAAATATTCAATTCTATGCTGTGTTGCCTTGAAAGTGAAAGTATTATTCAGTTCAACCTATTTGTGTGAATCTTCTTCTTCCAATATGAAGTTTATTAAGAACAAATATCGCAATCGACTTACAGATGAACATTTGGATAATTGTATTCGAATGGCTGTATCAAATTATACTGCAAACATTAAAAAAATTATCGATGAGTCTGAGTGTCAGAGTCTCATTGAACGTGCTTTTTTATTTTTCAATGTTTATGTTCATGATAGTGCGTTACTTTTTTGTTGTTATTATTAACTATTTTTAAATCTTACGTGACATGCCGTTGTGGCTGGATAAAAGTTTGTGTTTATTTTTCAAACACCTTCGTTTGGTAGGTAGAAATGTAGCTATGAACAAGTACTTACCAGTAATATTAGTTATTTTGTTATTAGTTTATTATTAGTTTATTATTAGTACCTATGTATTATGTATTACCAGTTAAATAGTAAAATAAATACATATAATGATAAATTAACTGTGGATTATTTCATTTACGTTGCGTTACGTTACGTGGCTTCCGTGTGGGTAGCTCGCTGTTTATTCCAAAATTAACAAAGTAGCTCAACACATTGAGAGGTTGGCGACCACTGGTGTAGACAAATTATTAAAAAAAAAAACAAAGATTAAATAAACTGTGGCACAATCGAACCAAAAGTACAAATATAAATTTTTATGCACGTAAATTTACATTTTATTATTAGGTACATAAAAAGATTATTTTGACTAGATATTTTCTGACATCATGAGACATTTGTACTTTTTCTTAAATATAATTGTCGAGAGATGTTTTAGTTTAGGAGGAACCAGGTTATATAGTTTAAATATCATATAAGAGAGCTCTCACGTCACCCCTAGATGTGGTTTAGGTAAGTGATTTGGTCTTAATCGTTTTTTCTTAACCGTTTTATTCTTTTTTATTTATTTTTTAACTATTATTTAATAGAACAATTATTGTAAAAGACATACAGTCTATTTTTTCCTCGCCTACTGGTTAGGCTATCAACTGTTCCTACTTGCGGGAACGTACAATATTAAATAATTTAATTTTAAGATATTAATTATAGTCCGATATATTTTCTCGATATACATGTTATCCTTGTTATACATTTCGCGAATAATTGAAACAACAAAACTCCAAGCTCTTCTTGATTGATTCCAAACTTCCCAAAAGTTCGTCGAGCAACTAAATATAGAAAAAGTTTTTCGCGCGGTAGATTAATTTCAGTTTTCCACCACATCTTATACTGTCAGATCTATAACATACGAGGGGCCATTAATGGCGCCGCAAACTACTTCGATCAACCAACAGGAACTTCAAGGAGAAGGGTCAAAAGGTTATAACGAACTTCCTTCTTAATACTCTCCAACTTCGAGTTAACAAATAACCATGTTACTTGTTGGAAGTATCGCTCAGACTAGGAAATATGTTTCAAAAAGGTATGTCATAAATTTTTCCTCAGATAGATTCCAAAATAATCAGTGGATTTCGCTATATTAATCTATATCAAAAACTTTTTCCTAACAAAGTTTAAGTTTCTATTTTTTTTTTGTAAAAAGTTTACTATTTTTCTTTGAGTTTTTTGCCAGTGCTTTAATAAATACATTTCCAAACTAACGTGTATTTTTATCAGTGGCATGGTGAACCCTTAGGACGGGTGGCACACCATTTTTATGGCGCCAATCCAATATTATAAATACCTTTTTTACAAAAATATAAATAAAGAGGTAATTTTTGCGGGAGCCCTAGGCACACCACTGATTTTTATATGCGTTTTTTATAAAATAACTCCTGACCTACTCTTTGTTTTGTTGATATGTTAAGTCCAGATTAGATAGAGAAAGCCAATATTGCCCCACATAGGGAATTCAATATGTAAGAGTGAGAGGTAAAAATTCAGTAAGTAAGAGTGAGACAGAGTGTATCACGTGGTCCGATTCAAACGGGAAAAACGGCATTATGTAGAGAACGCGATATAGATTAACGTAGAAGAGAAAAAACATGCGCAGAACGAAAAGCCAGAGTGGCCTTAACGTGTATCTTTATTACTATTGATCCGATTCAAACGGGAGAAACGAAATTATGTAGAGAACGTAGTATAGATTAACGTTAAAGAGAAAAAACATGCACAGAACGAAAAGTCAGAATGGCTTTAGCGTGTATCACGTGGTCCGATTCAAACGGAAAAAACAACATTATGTAGAGAACGTGGTATAGATTAACGTTGAACAGAAAAATCCTGTGCAGAACGAAATGCTAGAATGACCTTAGCGTGTATCACGTGGCCCGATTCAAACGTTAAATGCCAATTGAATTTGTACGAATTTCTATGATTTTATCCGTTCGGCCGACCATATGTCTGCCTCCTCCTTCCATTTGTCTGTCTTTCAGTCTGTCTCACTGTCTTTGTTAATATCTAACTCCTGGTGACATGAGCTGTATGTATACATTTAAATAAAACACTTAATGTATATTCCCTTTTTAAAGTTAATCTATAGCAATAAATAATCGTCGAATAAATATTATTCGATTATTTTGCAAATATGTATGTAAACGTTTTTGAAATATTCTATACTGTCCCTTTGGTGGAAACGAAACGTCGAACAAAAACGTCAAACGAAAATGTCAAACGAAAACTTCAAACGAAACGTCAAACGGCAAACGAAAACGTCAAATGGCAAACTAAAACGTCAAACGAAAACGTCAAACGTGGTCCTAGCAGTGGCGTGTCAAGGTCTTCGGGGGCCGCCCGCAATTTTTTTCAAGGGCCCCCCTCTACATCAAAAAAATTATTATACTGTCTATACTGGGTGAAAATGAAACTACTGTCTACGGTGATATTTTAAATTGGTTTATAGATAGAAAAAAATTTGGTGTGACCACACCTTTATATTTTGATTTTTTTTCTTTCGACTTTTTGAAGAATAAGAATTCCAATTAATAAAATCCATAGCGTCATTAACGTACCAAATTCCATGTATAGTATATGGCCAATATGAGTTATATTTTAGGTTTGGAAAACTACAGAACATAAGATATAACTTTATTTAATAAACATTACTAACACAAAACTGTAACAAAAATAAACAAATAAAACATTTATAACTAACACAAAAATAAACAAATAAAACACATTAACTCTAAAAATGTTATTATTATTAAGATTTGAGTCGCATTTCAGATTGGTTTAAGTAAAGAAAATAACTGAACGTCAAACGACAAACTAAACGTCAAACGAAAACGTCAAACAAAAACGTCAAACGAAAACGTCAAACGAAAACATTAAACTTTAAACGAATCGTCAAACGTCAAACGAAACGTCAAACAAAACGTCAAAGAAAACGTCAAACGAAAACGTCAAACGAAAACGTCAAACGAAAACGTCAAACTTAAAACGAAACGTTAAAAGAAAAGTCAAAGGAAACGTCGATTTTTTCTTCAACGTTCATCTATACCATGTTCTCTACATAATGTTGTTTTGCCCGTTTGAATCGGGCCACGTGATACACGCTAAGGCCATTCTGACAATCGCAGGATTTTTCTCTTCAACGTTAATCGTTCTCTACATAATGCCGTGTTTTATGTTTAAATCCGACCAACAATAACAAAGATATAAGTTTTAAGCCTTTTTCACCTGTCATAGCGAATTATTTTTCTGTTCTATGTTAATCTATACCGCGTTCTCTACGTAATACCGTTTTTCCCGTTTGAATACGACTGGTAATATTCGAGAAACACGCTTAGGCCCTTTTGGCAATCGCAGGATTTTTCTCTTCATCGGTAATTTCTCACACTCCCTCTTTTTTTTTTCATTCAAATTCGACCAACAATAACAAAGATATAAGTTTTAAGCCCTTTTGACCTGTCACTGCGCATGATTTTTCTCTTCAACCTTCATCTATACTACGTTCTCTACATAATGCCGTTTTTTCCCGTTTGAATCGGGCCACGTAATACACGTTAAGGCCATTCTGGCTTTTCGTTTTGCGCAGGATTTTTCTTTTCATCGGTAATTTCTCCCACTCCCTCGTTTTTCCCCATTCAAATTCGACTAACAATAACAAAGATACACGCTAAGGCCTTCCCTATGTGGCGCCATATTGGCTTTGTCTATCTACTGTTCAGGAGGGACGAATTGCTCTAGAAATTGAATTAAAAAATTGTAAATAGCTCGTTAATTAATAAAGATACAAAATTCATTTAGCTATCAAAAAAATTTAAAAATTCATAGCTTTTTCTTTGATTTTGGTTTAAAGGTACCCAAACCTCTAACTTGTTTTAAAGGGGTCGCTTTAAATTTTTTTATCCTTAGAATATTAGGCGTTCAAATCTACAGCACTGGAAAAAATTTGGAAGAAAAAATCGCAACAGCAAACTTTTTACAAAACAAAAAAACGTTTTTCTGTAAATATACCCAAATCCACTTATTATTTTTTTTAAACTATCTGAGGAATAATTTATGACATACCTTTTTGAAACACCCTTTATTATCTAGCCGATGTATGTATGGAAATATGTCGATAAATTTCGACTAATTCTAAATATTAAATTGAGAAAAGGAAGTTCTTAGAGTTCTGCCAAAGTTATTTGGAGAAGTACCAAAAAGGGTTACTGAGTAATTAAACTTCCGGACTTATACATATTTGTTCAATATCAAAGAATATAGGTATATTTGTATAGGATATGCTTACGTCATCAAATGAAGCGGGCAGAATCCTTGTGAAACTGGTAATAATGAAAAGAGAGTAAAATATTCACTGATTTTGCGACTTTAGAACCAAAATAACTGTTATTCGACCATTAAATTTGAATTAAGTTATCAATCCATATTGACAGGTGTCTATTTTGATAAAAATTCAATGTTGTCAGTCACCTTAAAAAATACCAACTTTTATTGTTTGCTTTTAAAATTAATTTATAATAAAAAGTAGGTTACTTACCACATAAAATTGTAAATAAATTAGTGAGAATAATTATATGCACAATTAATATTAAAAAAACTACAAAAAGATGCAAGAACCTTATTCCAAACTCTCAGAAAAATAAGCATAGTTTTTATTGGATCAGAACCCAATGGTATATTATTATTTAATAACCCTATGGCTTGAAACCATGTTTTATATGCAATAAGTATTTTTCATTTGATCCTTTCTTTATTAATCCTTG
This sequence comes from Psylliodes chrysocephalus, assembly GCA_927349885.1. Lineage (NCBI taxonomy): Eukaryota > Metazoa > Arthropoda > Insecta > Coleoptera > Chrysomelidae > Psylliodes > Psylliodes chrysocephalus. Next base: position 14,998,203 of record OV651830.1, read on the forward strand.
CAAACCAATATTAGAAATGATTGAAATGCTCCTAACCGATTGCAAATTTTAATAATGATGTTAGTAAGCAGTAACAGTAAACACCTCCGAGCAATTACTAATAGAGGGAGCCTGAAAACGAGTTTGTAGGCGATTGTTGTGTTAGAAACATCTGTAGAGGATGTGAGGAAGCGGGCACAAGGGGGAAGGTAAACATCCTTCTTGTTCAGTGGCGTATCATTTATCTATAAAAACACACATTGTCCAAACGTTTTAATTGTAAAAAAAACTAAAAAATTTGCTTATTTTTTTATTTTTAAAATGAATACCGTTTTATATGAGTCTAATGCAGGAAATGAAACAAAATCACTGTATAGGTCTAATTTTTTCAATTGAAGAATAAAACCTTAAAATCAATTTAATCACAAATAAATACAGTAGCGACTAGTTTCGGCCTTTCAGAAACATCTTCAGGCCTGTAATACAATAATCTTTAATTATTATAATAGGTTGGTCACTTACGAATAACATTAAGTAGTATAAACCACAAAAAGGGATCCATGTAGCGTCACAGCATTATAAAATTAAAGCTGTGAAAATAAAAGAGCAGTGCAAACGTAACTAAAAATAAGAAAACTGAGTACGGAATCTACAAGAAAAGAGGTGAGAATGAGCAATTACGAATGCATTTAAATTGCTCGGGATAACAAATAAAGCTGATAATGTAGTGGTATAGTCCCCGTCAAAGAAGGTCTGGATATGTTAAAGAGGACGGCGTTTTCTCTGTTAATCTGGAGAATGTAAGGATGGAGGGAAGACGAATCTTGCTGGCTCAGGTGTAGATGGCTAGAAAAAGGAGCGTGTAGATGAAAGCTCCAGTAGATATCGTCACTTTCGTCTAATTTTTTATTCTCACTCACTGTTTCAGCTTTATCTTCGAAATTCATTTTTAAAAGGAAATAAAAGTAATCATTCATACAAGCATATAATAAAACGACATAAATTCATTATATTTAATAAGCTAATAAACGTTTGTTTCAATGAAAAAACATGTGAATATAAAAAATATATAAATAGATAAGATTAATATCAAAATCAATTTGAAAATACAACAGATAATAAAATAAAATAAATTAATACAAGTACAAATAGAAAGTTAATAACATACCTTCTAAAAGTAACACATTTTAAGTAGATAAATGTTTAAAGAGTTTATTTCTGAACATAACTAATCTAACGTTTTTCCCCTTTTTAATATAATGAGGGTTTTTGTAGTTGAAATGAAAATTATAATTTATTTTGGTCCTAATAAAAATTTAAACATAGGTTATCAATGAGTAAAATACATAATAAAACTTCATAATCTTAAATCGTTATCAAAAATTATTAATGGTAAAACTTCAAACAATAATTAGATTCTTAAACAATTTTCGAGTTTTTGTTTTGCAAAGACTTTTTTGCCTTCTTCGGTTGCCTCTGCCACTTTTCTTTTAGTAGTTTCGAGGAGAATTTTCCTATGGAAACTATCAATTGGTTGGTAAAATTTTGATATTTTGGGTCTGGTAAGTCTTGTTAAACTTTCTTCTTAGGAAGCTGTAACCTCATGGAGAATAAAAATTTAATGTTAGATCAAAAGCTCTTAATTAAGAATTATATTTGCAAAGGCCGTTTTAATATTATTTTCAAAAGTTCTTGGAATCGTTGTTAACCTGCAAAAAATATATCATTTTATTCCTAAAATATAAGATATCACACAATGCACATTCATATAATATCATTGTGCTAGAAAAATACTAGGTAGGTACTGAGATAATTTAAAAAAAGTATTTCGAGAAACTCAACTTTTAATGTCATCATTGTTCTTAACTTTTTTATTGCTAAATTATTAATAATGTCATTTTGTGTAGTTCGTTGTGATTTGTATATTATATATTATAAAAACCTATCGTCAATGTTAATGTGCCAAGTTTTTTTAATAATTATGTCCTTGTTATAGTAAAAACACATTTTTAAAGTTTTTTGGATTTCTGCTTTAAATTATCGTACAATTGAACTGACTAATTGTGTGTTTAAGTAAAGGTATATCTCTTTTTTGTTACAACAGTCTGTATATTGTTCTAACTCTTTAGATAATCAGAGAAAACAGTAAGACATCTTAATATATCCTATTTCACCAACAAAAATGTAGAATAATTAATCTCACATCAAACGAAAAAAGTCATTTTAGGAAGTCCTAATAGGTTTTAACTTAAAAACTAAATAAAATGTATATTGCAACTGTGTTTAAATAAATAAATGTTTTTATACCTGACTTTAGCACCAGAAAAAGTTTTTTTAGATCATAATGATCTGCATAACTCAAAATCCACATTATTTAAGTTGTTCTAGTATTGTTTTAGCATAATGATGTAAACTCCAATAATAAATATTCACATTTTTTTGGGACGTTTTTTAAGGAAATTAAAAAAAAACATAAAATAATGTGATATTCTTGTTTAGTTTTGTACTATATAATATAGTTCATTAGGTAGTGATTTAGAAACAAATTATGTTCTATTTATAGAATAAAAAATCACTCATAATATCTAAATATTTATACCAATTTATATTTTGGACAGGAAGACTATTTTATGTTTTTGGTTCTGAATAGTTTTCTTAAGAATTTTAAAACCTTCCTTAGATCTTTTGGGATATTCCATGCATGTCTTAGAAGTTCATTTTGTTTAAACCTAAAACAAATTAAGTACAAAAAAATGAAAATTTAAACAATACACAAAATTAGTCTTTTAGATTAGTTAAAAAAAAGTGTCAACAAAAAAATGGCTATGCCTTTTTCCTTAAACATTCTTTTTGAGAGAAACTTAAGTTTCTATACTTACTTGCTGTTTAAGTATTTTAGTAGCAGATGAATATAGTGTAGAAGTAGTGACAGGATTGATTATTATACTACTTTCATCGAAATTGCATTTTTCTTTAATATTTTCCTTCCCTGAGGTCTGTAATAAAAATATTCATTAGCATAAAAAGTTATTCAGGTGGTCACTTATTGAATTCCTATATTTTAGAATCATGTATTTCTTTCTCATATCAAGAAAAGGAAACCTAAAAAAAATAATAAGCCTTACAAAGATGTGATATTAAAATAATAATAAGTAATTAACCTTTACTATAATCATTATGAGACGGATAAAGACGAACTTAGCTGGACTTTACTTGCTCTTAATTTTAATTTTTCGATAAGAAAATAAGAAAGTTTAATTGCAAATTAAAGGTGATTGTCTAATGCACCGCCTCTGATAATTAGGTTGTGTCTATACTTACTTATGATATTATCTTGAAGAAGCATTTTCAACAAGCCTTTTAGACATAAAGCATGTTTTCGCCATATTATTAGAGATAATAAATCTTAAATATACATTTACAACCCTTACAACGTTATAAATAATAATATTTTCCGTAAAATACAAATAAGAAATTGACATGTTTCAGAAAGTATTTTCCCCATCGGCGGGAGTAGATGTTGCTAACAAAATTTAGCGCGGGGAAGGGCGGAAGACTCCCTCTAATAGTAATTGCTCGGAGGTAAACACAGCACATCTACATAACCTTTAAAAATGTTTTTATTTTTCGACAGTTATAACTCAAGTGGTAAACAAGTTTTGATATAACTTATATAATACGTCGATATAACCTTTATATAACTTTTTGTGTTACTTAGGTGTATAAAACATTTGTTAGTCTTTGCAGGCTTAATATCATTACTCAACAATAACTGTGTTTTGCTTATATTTTAGGTCTGATGATGACATCAGTGCCGAAACAATTTTTATATGAAATTGATTTAAGTTTAAAGCAAATAAATAACCTTCTAATTTTATTATTTTTTGTTTCAGGTTCCACAGATACAGGTAAGACAAATATATAACATATAATCAGTTTTGGAACTCACCTCCATGGTAACGAAAGTGACTAGTATGAAGTAGGATATAATGATGAGGTAAACTTCATTCATTGCAGGTCTTGATACAATATTGAGTAACACTGAAACAAAACAAAAATAGTTATGCCTATGCGAAAAGAGTATCTACCATAAGAGTAAAAGAGCAAATAATATAAATGTCTTTAATAACCAGTTTCAAGAACTTTCATTAAAAATTAGCACCCTGATAAATTTTGACAGATGTTTATGTAATTCAGTAGACTCCCATTGGAATTATCTTAGTTATATTCCCTACTTTTAGAAAATTTAGATAAAATTGTAGAATAGACGCCACCAACTATAGTCTATTTTTATGTATGAGAGAGTAATAAAACAGCATTTCTAATGCAAAACTTAGTACGGTCATTTTAAATATTTTTACAGAATAATCTAAATATTTCCTAAAATTGTAATAAATGTACCTGAGCTATTAGAAGTTTTGGGTCTTTTATTGGTCCTTTATAAACATAAGCTGTACAGAATAATAAAAAAGGTTTGGACAGGCCAAAAGCCCTGTGTATTAAAGATTACATAGCCGTATCTTAAGATTATTTTCAATAAGTACCTAATTTTGTTTTATTTTAATTCCAGGAATTTCTTACAGTAATCGAATTATAAGTAGATAAATACCTTCCCAACAAATTTCACCGAAAACGCGATTATAGGTTTTCCATTTAGTAAGAAGTGCAAGTTGTGTATTCTTGACAGTTTACTAAATGTCGTTTAGTTGCAACTTGCAAGGTGCAGTGTGAATTCTAGTGTGATCATGGAAAATTTGGAAGGGCCGCGTAAACGACAAAAACTCGGTCCTTTAACAGTTAATGAAAAAACATTAATATTTAATTGTTTTAAATCATTTACAGACAAAGATTTATGTAAAAGTGTTGATGACACAGTGTAATTAGTTAGTAGTACGCTTGGTGTTGGGAAATCTACGATTTACAGAGTTGTTAAAGAAGAGAAATGTGGCGAGTTTCAAACAGCACGTAAAGCTCCAGGAAAACCAAAATTTCAATTAGAAAATCTTTTGAAAGAAAGACTTCGAAGGAAAGTGCATGCGTTCTTCTTTAGAAAAGAACTTCCGACAGTAGACAAAGTTCTTGCCACGGTTCGAGATGATAAGGATTACCCTGAAATGAGTCGAAGCACACTATGAAAACTTTTAAAAGAAATAGGTTTTCTATGGAAAAAGCATTCCAGAAAGTCTATTTTAATAGAAAGAAGCGATATTGTAGTATGGAGAAGAAATTACCTAAGGACTATAAAAGAAATGAGAAACTAAAGATGAAATATATTTTATTTAGATGAAACATGGATCAACGAGGGACATAAATTAAATAAATTTTGACAAGATGAAACTGTTACAAGTCGAAGACAGGCTTCTTTAAATAATTTATCTACTGGTTTAAATCCACCATTAAGAAAGGGGCGCAGACTAATAATAGTACACATCGGTAGTTCAAACGGTTTTGTTAAAGGTGGTTTATTGACTTTTGAATCTACTCGTACCGGTGACTACCATGAGGACATGAATACTGATGTCTTTAAAGAGTGGTTCGAACAAATTATAGATCTTCTTCCTCAGAACTGTATAATAGTAATGCATAATGCAAGTTATCACTCGAGACTTATAGAAAAAATGCCCACAACCAAGTGGTTAAAAAAAGATTTACAGAATTGGCTAAATTCAAAGAATATTAAGTTCCATCCCGGTTCTGTGAGAAAAGAACTGTATCATTTGTGTTCCCTTCATAAAGAGAAATTCAAAAAATATGAAATTGATGAAATTGCAAAAAATCGTGGGATGACGGTGGTTAGATCACCACCATAACATTGCGAAGTAAACCCGATTGAACTGATATGGGCACAGTTAAAGGGAGAAGTTTAAAGAAAAAATAATTCTTTTAAAATGAGTGATGTTAAACAGTTGTTTTTGGAGGCTGTAAATAATGTGAAGCCTGAAAACTGGGAAAAGGCAGTAAATCATACGATTAAAGAAGAAGAGAAAATGTGGAAGTTGGACAATATTACTGATGAAATGATCGAGCCACTCATTGTAAATATTGGTTGCGATAGTTCATCTTCTGATTTCGATTCTGATTTGGATTTGTAGGTAAGAAGTGGTTTTTATATTAAAATTATTATTTATGAACGTAATGTTGTTTAAAAGTCAAAGTTTAAACCCTTATACCTACATAATCCGTTTGACACAATGTTCTTAACATACCTTGTGGAAAAATAAAACATTTTAGAAAAAATTGCACTTTTTTTACCTTCAGCTGTTTAGAAGTTATAAACAGGTTAATTAGGTGAAAATATAAGTGTATACTCAAGGAATAACTTCAAAAAATATTTTAGCTGTCTACTAAAAGACGTGGTACGCCTATGGATTGCGAACGCTTTAATATTTTAATACTCTCTCATACATAAAACTAGACTATAGTAACAACACATTTTTACAGTACAAAAAATATAATTACCTCCATAAATAGCTATACAACACCCCGCCGTACACATAAGGACCACCAATTTATCGTATCTCATCGATTCTGGCCCCAAGATGCCTTCATCCATCGGGCGAGGCATCACGAAGTCCGTCAAAGAGATCACCAATAGGCAAACGCACAACAAGAGGAGTAACGTTATCAAGTTGGTCATGTTGCTTTGGTTCATCTTGAGGAAATATCTTTGGTAGAGCATTTCAACCTGCAACAATAAAATATATTTTAAAAAGAAAAATTGGCGCAATCTTTTTAATTTTCAAAATGTTTCATAAACAATGAAGGTTTTTTTTAAAAGAAATCAATATCATTTTATGTATATAATTTTTTATATTTAACTAACTGAATCACAATGGCAGTATCAATATAATGTAAAGCCTAAAATAGTATATACTCAAAATCGGTTTTTGTTTTTTTGGCGAACGCGCCGTGTTTATTGGCTCTTAAGAGCGATATCCATGCAACACCTAACAGCAAATTCAGATTTAGAACACACTGATAACTTTCAGTGCATCTGAACCCACTTTGGCAACGTTGCTCTATTCCCAGGCTTACGCTCCCTTCAATTTATTACTTATAAAACTATAGATGATTTAAAATATTAAAAATGCCGATAAATCGCAGGTCCGGTCTAACAAAGAGTATTTCTGTTTTGTTTTCTCGTTTAAAATATCTTTTAAAGGTATAACCTGGTGTAACATTTTCGAAAAATTTTTTTTATAACTAATTTATTTATTTACGAAATATATTTTTAAATATACATATGTACCTATTTCTACATTTTCTGATATACAGGGTGTTTGTTGGTAAGTGTGAATGATTTTAGGGAATGTTTGCCGAAGTTATTTTATAAAAAAAACATAGATCGAAAAAGTCAGTGGCGCAGTACTTTTTTATTAAAAAAGTGGCATTCTCGCACAAACGCCACTGGTACAAGTAGAAATATTTGGAACACCCCAAAAAATACACATTTGCCTCTTCAAAGTTTTTTTGCAAATTTAGAGTAAATATCTTTAAAACTATTAAAAATAATTAATAAAATTTAATAAATTAAAATTTAAACATTCTGTATCTCGGAAACGAAGCATATTTCGACCTACTTTTATAGGAACTTTTTTTAACAAAATAACTTTGATAACAATTTGCAAAAATCGTTCGTACTTATTTACAAATACCCTGTATAAAAATACTTTTTTTAAATAATAACCCATTTGATACTAGTTTGTGCAACAACAGTGGACAATCCACTGCAGTTGTACAGTATGTTTTTTTCTACGACCCACTAACGAAAATCTACAAATTTAAAGTATTATTTTAGGAAAAGACAAAATAATTAATTTTAAAATAATTTATGACTTTACTAATTTGTGAAATAAAATAAACATGAAAAAATATTTCATTTAATTAGTCCCCAGCCCAGATTTGAACTCGGACCTCTCGCGTGAAAGACAGATGCCGTATCGTCATTTTCACCTCCACATTTAAAATTTTAGTTCTAAAAGTAGTAATTAAATTAGTTTCATATAGGTAGTTTAATTCAAATTTAGGATTTTTTAAATTGTGGTCTAAATTAAAATTATTTATGAATCCTACGCAAAAATAACTCATTTTAATGTATATTTAATCTCAATTCCTAAAAAATATACTGACAATTAGTTTGACAGAATTGTCACTTATTTAAAATTTTAAAAATAATAGTTGTTGGGTGTCCAATATATAAACTATGATTGGTGGATTTCATTTTTTTGCAGTGTTCTCACTACCCAGAATGGATATGAAATATATTCGTTGAGTTGAACGCAATAGTATATTTTTTCGTTTTGTAGTCTGTGCGTGAATAGTAGTTTGTGCAACAAAATTGGATATGATGGCCATATCGCACGAAGACGAAGTTTCAGAACGACGCCGTAGACGGAGTGCTTAATCTTCTGAGTGCGATACAGACAATCCACTCGAGTTGTACAGTATATTTTTTCTACGACACCCTAACGAAATTCTACAAATTTAAAAAAGTAATTTATTAAGACAAAATAAATAATTTTAAAATAATGTATGACTTTTAATAATTTATAAAATAAAATAAACATACAAAAAGATTTAATTTAATTAGTCCCCAGCCATGATTGGAACTCGGGTCTCTCGCTTGGAGACAAACTCCGTGCCGTCGCCACACTTGCCATTATAGTTCTAATACTTGTAATTAAATTAGTTTTATATGGTTTGATTAGAATTTAAGATTTGTTTATAAATTTGGACGAAATAAAAATAGAAATTCTATTACTTATCGATTATACATAAGAAATATTCATTTTTACGTATATTTAATCTCAATAATTCAAAAATATACTGACAGTTAGTTTGACTACATAAAATTTAAAAAATAATAGTAGCCGGGTGACCAATATATAATCTGATTGGTGGATTTAACTGTTTTGCAGTGTTCTTACTAGGTAGAATGAATATGAAATATATTCGTTCAGTTGAACGCAATGGAATACTTTTTTTGTTTTGTAGTATGTGCGTAGATTAGCTAATATTCATGTGGGTATAGAAAAAAGCATATCCATGTGGATGTAGAAAATAGTAGTTTGTGTAACATGAGTGAATATAAATTAAATTGATTTCTATAGTTTAATTAAAATTTATAATTATTTATTTCTAAATATAGATCAAATAAAACTAGAAATGCTATTATTTATCGATTCTACACAAGTATAACTCATTTTACGCAATAGCATATTTTTTTGTTTTGTAGTCTGTACGTAGATACGCTATCCATTTGGGTGTAGAAAAAATTGTTTTCTAGTACTAAAAATATTTAAAAATAACATTGAGTAAAATGATTTATTATTAGTAAAAGAAGGAATAAAAATAATCATTTTTATTGACTATTGGTTGGATTTCTACTCGGATTTCTACTCAAATTTCTAATATCTAAACCTCTAGTGAAACGTGGATCTAAGATCTCGGGTAGTATACAATCTAAATAAAATTGCTTTAGTTTGTTTTCCATATACACCAAAATCTATCATCTTTTTTATTTTTTCTACTAACATACTTAAAGGTATTAAAATAAATAAAAAAAAAAAAATATTTCGTTTAGTTACGTTAAGTTGCCCCTGAACAATTATTGCATTTTCGCATTATCATTAATAATTGCAAATTTTATTATGTTGTCAACCATTGCTTTTTTCGGAGTCAGTTTTGAAGCAGTGGCAGGATATTTAATTTCGATAATACTGTCTGTTCCTAATAAACCGTCGGAACCTAAAAACCATATTCAGAATCCACAAATAAACCACATTTATTGGATATCCGCTTTAAATTTGTAAATATTGCTTTAAAGCTAAAGGTTTTTTTTTTATTCAATACTTAGTATATTAATTTCCCATATATTTTAACTTTAATGCTTAGAAGGGGTGCTAATGTTTGTCTTTTTCTAAGTAATCTAGCACGATATTTTATAGATTTCCGTCGAAACGGAAATATAATTTTCGGCATTTCCGAAAGTTTTCCCATTTTTATCACAAATTATTATAACTCAGCTTACACATAAAAGTTCATATAAATACATTGACTAAATACGAAACAAAAACACCTACACCTACACTTGAACTAAAAAGAATAAAGTTTTTTATTATTTTACTTTTATCCCAATTTTCCGGTACTGCATGCACCGCCAACGGCCGCCGCCTTGTTGCCAAATCAATTAATATGGATTGGAATCTTGACAGATTTTCTCAGATTTCCTAATTCAAGGTTTTCAAAAAATATACGCTTTGGACAAAAAAGTGTATTGGAAAGAATTAGCTGATTTTTATATAACAATTCCCGGTAAAGACTCCTTTTTGCAATAATTTTCATAATTTGTATAGAAATAATTAAAAAATTTGTTTTTCTGAATTCGGGCTCTACAGCGGAGTTCTCTATCATTTGCTTAGTAGGTATACCAAATTTTATAAAAAAATATTTAAAACTGAGAAAGAGAACCTTGAAGTCGTTTTAAGCCTGTTTCTAACCATGGATATCGCTCTTAAGAGCAAACCGAAATATATTGTTAAATTTTTAAAATCCAAAAATTCTTTATGGCTACACTTTTTTTATTACTTACTTCAATTTTACTAAATTTGGTACACGTGTTTGGTGTCATAATATCCACCTATCAGCAAAAAATTAGTTATCTAAATTAATTTTTCCAGTGGCGTACAGCATTAGCACGTAATACAGCATCCCTCCTAAATTTTACGTCACTATCTAAAAAGTTTTAGATGTTTTTTAAATAAATAATGTACTCTGCTTAGAAATTTAATAAAAAAATGTGGGACGTGTTGGGATGAGCCCCCACGTTTTTTCCTAATTTGCAACCACCTGTTAGGATTGGTTTTGCTACGTTTCAAGCCTCAAGTTATTGTGGTAGCCCTTTTAATCTAGTAAACTATTAATAATTAATTTTTATGCTCCTTCTACATTTATTGACAAAGTCTCTGATGATGGCATAACAGGCTGAAAGCGCTAAGACTAATATTACTGAGTTTTATTAATAAAACTCTACCTACACACTTTAAATACTTTTAACTCAACTTTATTTGAAAAACAAGTTTTTGTAGAGTGGACTAAAATTTAGAAAGAGTGAATGATTTTGATTTAATTACACTAATAACGCGTTTTGCTAAATTTAGGGAATTAATACCGAGTTATGAAAAAATTGTAGCTATTCATAATTTTTGATTTTCACCTTTACTTTAACACCCTGTATTTCGGACTCTTGTATTTACGGATGTTTCATTTAATCGGCTTATTTCTAATCAGTTAATTTTCAGTTGCTCTTTATCTCCTTCTTAATGGAATACCCTGTATATACGGAAAGGTCTTGCACCCAAAAAACCAAACAAAAAGAAAAAATATATTAAAAAAAGTGTTACCTTATTATTTTTATTAGCTTATTTACCCACAATACTTTATTTTGATCTGCATTAGTAAAAAATATGTTCAATATATTTAGTCTCATTTATATGTAAGTAAATTTTAGAAAAAAAACTTATTTTCATAAACAGTTGCATGGTCTAAAACCTAAAATATCGAATTTTATTAATTGTATACGAGGTTTATCAAATATAAAGGTAACTTTTCTCTTGGACAATCGTGTCGTCAATAACTTATTTATTGTTTGTTTGTGCATGTTATATATTTGTGCCAATCGATGCAGAAAATCCTTTCTAAATTCCGTTATTTTTAAAGATGCATTTTAATGAAATATTTTTGTGTCAATACTATTTCTATTTTAAATAAATAAGGATTTATAATATGAATCGGCATTCTTCAATATGTCCGCTAAAAGCACTGATCTGTATTATTTTACTGGATAGGATATAGGCTATATTTAACATACTAAAAAACCGTTCCACCAAGGAGACCGGAAGTGCAACAATGCTGGCCGATTTGGGCAAATTATGGTGGGTTCACAGAACTGAAATTTGGGATGATTTGACATACCTAACCTATAATTTGATTTATTTTTCTTCTTATTCTTCTTCAATTCCTTTTGGGGGCGATGTCCTTCGGGAAAATTCACCCATGATTTGATTTTTTATGAAAGAAAATATAAAAATGGAAACGTGAAGCATATTGTGTCTTCAGAAATGAACGTTTGTTGTTTATTTCATACTCTTTTTACTTTGTTTTCCACAATAAAAACATATCGTAGCTTGTTGACACAATTAAATGACAAATGTAATGACAAATGGAAATAGAGGTTACGTTAAATAACATCCGGTCCGCCATATTATTTGCCCAAATCAGCCAATTTTTCGGAACGTTTTTTAGGGGGCTATATCCTATCCAGTAAAATAATACAGATCAATGGCTAAAAGCACAAAATGCGATCACTTGATAGTCAGTAGCAGAAGCTTCGGTACAAATTAGGGAAAATAGTTTTGAGAACGTTTTTTTTAACGCTGTTATTACGGGATCGAATATAAGATATCTAACGGCTCCTAATCACCGAGGAGGTTTCGAATTCGTCCATTTTTCCTCGTAAATAAACAATTGATTTCCCTCCTAATTTGAGAAAAAACAAATCAACATTTTACTACAAAACATTCCTTTTAAACATTTGCTCCTTGGAGAACACGCCCGTGGGACAATGTTACAAAATGCGAATCGCGTGTAAAGGGCACTTAAACAAGTCGAAAGGAGTAAGGAATAAGGAGTAAGGACAAGCCGCAAGAAGGACCTCGTTATAATGGCTGTGAAACTAAAAGGACCAATTACCGCATGAATCGGCGGTTTCAGCTTCGAGTTTGATACTCGGTTGGTTTGAGATGAAAGTGATGGAAAACGTTTGATTATTAAATATCAAATATTGATTATTGTAATAGGATGTTTGCAGGAATAATTAGTAGTAAGTGAGAAAATCGTAGACTAAGATTTACCTATGATCAGGGGCGGTTTCTCCATTGGTTTATTTGTGCAGTGAACACCCAGTTAAATTTCATAAAAACACATTATTTTAATATTACATAAATAACATAAAAATATAAATTTAATTTTAATATTTTTATTTTTATACGTGTTAATCTATATTTTTTTGTACATCATTGTCCTCTGGCTGATTGCGTCTCTGTGTCACAGTATACCTAAGTATACCTCCGAGCAATTACTAATAGAGGGAGCGTGAAAACGAGTTTGTAGGCGATTGTTGTGTTAGCAACATCTGTAGAGGAAGTGAGGAAGCAGACACAAGGGGGAAGGTAAACATCCTTCTTGTTCAGTGGCGTATCATTTATCTATAAAAACGCACATAGTCCAAACGTTTTGATTATAAAAAAAACTAAAAAGATTTGTAATTTTACTATTTTTAAAATGAATACCGTCTTATATGTGTCTAATGCAGGAAATGAAACAAAATCACTGTAAAGGTCTAATTTTTTCAATTGAAAAATGAAACCTTAAAATCAATTTTATTATAAATAAATACAGGAGCGACTAGTTTCGGCCTTACAGGAACATCTTTAGGCCTGTAATACAATAATCTTTATTTATTATAATAGGTTGGTCACTTACGAATAACATTAAATAGTATAAACCACAAAAATGGATCCATATTGTAGCGTTACAGCATTATAGAATTAAAGCTGAGAAAAAATGGAGCAGTGCAAACGTAACTAAAAATAAGAAAACTGAGTACGGAATCTACAAGAGAAGAGAATGAGCAATTACGAATGTATTTAAATTGCTCGGGATAACAAATAAAGCTGATAATGTAGTGGTATAGTCCCCGTCAAAGAAGGTCTCGATATATTAAAGAGAACGGCGTTTTCTCTGTAAATCTGAAGAATGTAAGGATAGAGGGAAGACAAATCTTGCTGGCTCAGGTGTAGATGGCTAGAAAAATGAGCGTATAGATAAAAGCTCCAGTAAATATCGTCACTTTCGTCTAATTTTTTATTCTCACTCACCGTTTCGGCTTTATCTTCAAAATTCATTTTTAAAAGGAAATAAAGCATATAATAAAACAATATGAATTCATTATATTTAATAAGCTAATAAACGTTTATTTCGATGAAAAAAACATATATGTGAATATAAAAAATATATAAATAGATAAGATTAATATCAAAATCAATTTGAAAATTCAACAGATAATAAAATGAAATAAATTAATACAAGTACAAATAGAAAGTTAATAACATACCTTCTAAAAGTAACACATTTTAAGTAGATAAATGTTTAAAGAGTTTATTCCTGAACACAACTAATCTAACGTTTTCCCCCTTTTTAATATTATGAGGGTTTTTGTAGTTGAAATGAAAATTATAATTTATTTTGGTTCTAATAAAAATTTAAACATAGGTTATCAAACAGTAAAATACATAATCTTAAATCATTATCAAAAATTATTAATGGTAGAACTTCAAACAATAATTAGATTCTTAAACAAATTTTTAATCTTTGTTTTGCAAAAGACTTTTTTGCCTTTTTCGGTTGCCTCTGCCACTTTCCTTTTAGTAGTTTCGAGGAGAATTTTCCTATGGAAACCAGTAGAACCATCAATTGGTTGGTAAAATTTTGATATTTTGGGTCTGATAAGTCTTGTTAAACTTTCTTCTTAGGAAGCTGTAACCTTATGGAGAATAAAAATTTAATGTTAGATCAAAAGCTCTTAATTGAGAATTATATTTGCAAAGGCCGTTTTAATAATATTTTCAAAAGTTCTTGGAATCGTTGTTAACAGAAACCTGCAAAAAAATATATCATTTTATTCCTAAAATATAAGATATGACACAATGCACATTCATATATCATTTTGCTAGAAAAATACTAGGTAGGTATTGAGACAATTTAAAAATTTTTTTTCGAGAAACTCAACTTTTAATGTCATCATTGTACTTAACTTTTTTATTGCTAAATTATTAATAATGTAATTTTGTGTAGTTCGTTGTGATTTGTATAATATATGTATATTGTGACGAAGTCACTAAATTTTATTTTTAATTCATCTTAAAAATGTATATTTCAATTAATTCCCGCCTGAGCACATGTAGAAGTTCCCCCGTATTTTTGTTTTCCAAAAGTGACCGATTTTCAACAATTGCGAGTACCCTCGTAGGTTAAAATATCCTTTTATTTGCCGAAATCCGAATGGGCATTTTTAGAGTCGGATTTCGTATGAATTATCTACTTTTAATTATCAAGGTACAAGAAGGACATTTTTTGTATTTCTAAATTGTAAACAGTCGGCTGTAGTAGTGGTATCCCCACTTTGTCGTACTAGTCTTCCATCTTTCTTTACCGAAAAAGCATAAATTGATGGAAAGCTAAAAATGCCGCCTCTTGACTCCCGACACCCGAGAAGTACTGATCTTTCTAAAAATTATAGTGACGACGCCGTATAGTGCCGTGACCGTAAATAAGTAGTTGGTTAACCCGTTGGATTTGTTAAGGTAGGAACCGTATATTTTTTTTATATTGGCTTTCATATAATTAATTGGGACACCCGTGTTACAAATCAAGAATTTTGATTCATGCCCAGCATTTTTTATTTCATTCCTTAGTGGAAACCGTTGGCAATTTTTTATAAGAAACACCCAGTATTTTTCATGTAAATTTCTCTTTTCTTTTATTTACTCATTCAATTGTATTTAAATCATTCCGTTCTCCGTCCACAACTAATTATTAAACGAAGCCGACGATTTCTGTAAAATCAATTCACACACCGTCAAATCTCAAAATAATTTTTACGTTAAACATTGTATTTTTCTCCCAAACACCGCGCTGAAACCTATTCTCATTCAATAATTACCAGAGCGCCGCCGATCGCCTCGTCTAAGATACAGGGACGTTCCGAAAACTTTGATTTCATTTATTTGCTTGCATTTAATTACAGTCATATTTCAATTGTTTTCGAGTGTATTAATTTATTTTTAATAATCCATTTTCGCGTTAATCAGGGGGTGATAGCGGTATTCGCTTGCTTCCCCTGTCGATGGTCATAGCTGTTTCAGCCCCTAGTTTTTTTTATAACAGCTCGTGGGAAAGGGTTTCTCTCTTGTAGAAGCTATGGACTACCAGATGTCTACATGAGAGAAACTTTCAACCGTTAATATTTAATTAGTTTTTATTGATAATAATTTATTTTTAATCAATTTTCCGCATATAGGGAGCCGTTAATATTTAATTAGTTTTCATTGATAATAATTTATTTTTAATCAATTTTCCGCATATAGGGAGCCGTTAATATTTAATTTTAGTTTTCATTGATAATAATTTATTTTTAATCAATTTTCCGCATATAGGGAGCCGTTAATATTTAATTAGTTTTCATTGGTAACAATTTATTTTTAATAAATTTTCGCATATAGGGAGCATATTTAATTGCCGTTGTATTATTAATTTTTGTAAATATATATTTTAGTACCTATTCCTGTGTTTCTCTTATTACTGGTTCTTAACCGTTCTCTTTCAGGGTACCGTAGGGTACGAGGTGTAAAGGAGATAAGTGTTTTATTTTTTTGATTAATTCTAGTATAGTGATTACCTAGCAGTGACCTCCTGGAATTATTTTTACCTCCACTGAGTTCACCTTGAGTACACTCTGGTGTACCACAGGGTCGCAAAGCAAACTGCGATATCAAAACTGGCGCCTGAGCAACCCCTATTTGGGAATCACCTTCTTAGCGCCACACAGACTCGCTGATTCACTGTAGGTGAACCAGGAGCCTGTCACAATATTATAAAAACCTATCATCTATGTTAATGTGCCAAGTTTTTTTAATAATTATGCCCTTGTTATAGTAAAAACACATTTAAACACATTTTTAAAATTTTCTGGATTTCTGCTTTAAATTATCGTACAATTGAACTGACTAATTGTGTGCTTAAATAAAGGTATATCTCTTTTTTGTTATAACAGTATTTGTATATTGTTCTAACTTTTTAGATAATCAGAGAAAACAGTAAGACATCTTAATATATCCTATTTCACCAACAAAAATGTAGAATAATTAATCTCACATCAAACGAAAAAAGTCATTTTAGGATGTCCTAATAGGTTTTAACTTAAAAACTAAATAAAATGTATATTTCAACTGTGTTTAAGTAAATGAATGTTTTTATACCTGACTATAGCACCAGACAAACATTTCTTTAGATCATAATGATCTGCATAACTCAAAATAGTCAAAATTCACATTATTTAAGTTCTAGTATTGTTTTAGCATAACGATGTAAACTGCAATAATAAGTATTCACATTTTTTTGGGACGTTCTTTAAGGAAATTAAAAAAAAACCATGAATAATGTGATATTCTTGTTTAGTTTTGTACTATATAATATAGTTCATTAGGTAGTGATTTAGAAGCAAATTATGTTCTATTTATAGAATAAAAAATCTTCTAGATTAGTTAAAAAAAATTGTCAACAAAAAAATGGCTATGCCTGTTTCCTTAAACATTCTTTTTAAAAGAAACTTAAGTTTCTCTACCTACTTGCTGTTTTAGTATTTTAGTAGCAGATGAATATAGTGTAGAAGTAGTGACAGGATTGATTATTATACTTCTTTCGTCTTTAATATTTTCCTCCCCTGAGGTCTGTAATAAAAATTTTCATTAGCATAAAAAGTTATTCAGGTGGTCACTTGTTGAATTCTTATATTTTGGAACCATGTACTTCTTTCTCATATCAATAAAAAGAAACCTAAAAAAAAAAATAACAATAAACTTTACAAAGATGTGATATTAAAATAATAATAAGTAATTAACCTTTACTATAATCATTATGAGACGTATGAAGACGAACTTAGCTGGAGTTTACTTGCTCTTAATTTTAATTTTTCGATAAGAAAATAAGAAAGTTTAATTGCAAATTAAAGGCGATTGCCTAATGCACCGCCTCTGATAATTAGGTTGTGTCTGTACTTACTTATGATATTATCTTGAAGAAGCATTTTCAACAGGTCTTTTACACATAAAGCATGTTTTCACCATATTATTAGAGATAATAAATCTTAAATATACATTTACAACCCTTACAACGTTATAAATAATAATATTTTCCATAAAATACAAATAAGAAATTGACATGTGCTAGAAAATGTCAGAACTGGCGCTGTCAAACTTGGCAACGCTGATTAAATAAGCCAATTACAAAATAGGTATTTTCCCCCTCGGGGGGAGTAGATGTTGCTTACAAAATTTAGCGCGGGAAGGGGGAAGACTCCCTTTAGTAATAATTGCTCGGAGAAGTATACTGTGTCTGTGGCGCATTATGATGAGTGAGCGTAACACGAGTGAGACGATATGCCGAATGTATATAGCTAAAAAGAGAAGATAACACGCCAACAGATCCTTCAAACTGTCAAAGAACACATTAATTGGCGCGCCGCTCACAAACCAGGTTGCCAAACCAGTGTTGCCAGTCTAGTACAACTCACAAATAGCTACGTTCGTTTGATCTGTCTACAGACACAGCATAATTTTATAAATAACCATAGAAAGAGAGTAAGGGGTTATATTTAAATATTTTATCATTTCATTTCTTTTAGTTTGCATAACAATTATTTTTCTTTAATTATATTTGACCATAAATATGAGACACGAGAAACTGGCTGAACACTAGTTCTTTTTGGTCTTAATAGGTATTGTGATGGACTGATCTTATAAAAAACACATTTTAGTTCACTTGTTTTTTGCCAATAAAGAGTATTTAAAAAATATATTATTTTATTTAACATGTGTGACAAATAGTGAAAATGATTAAATTTACAATAGAAACTGAAAAAATGGTAGGTAAAATTTCATGTAATAATATTTTTTACACAAAAATCAATGTCGATTTAAAAATAATCTCAAAATATGAACAAAAGTCAGTTGACTAACTAATAATATTTATGTATGGTTTTCAACGTATTAAAACCAAAACAAATATCACACTAACTAAAATATTCATTCATTAAGGTGATTACAGCACCCCCTTATAATTTTCAGACAAGGATATCTCAAAAAGTAATTTTTTTAAAAAATTAAAATTTTGGCAAAATATATTAGGCAACAATATCTAAAATATGCATATATTTTAAAATTTTAATTCGTTCCAGTTTCCGAGAAAAAAAATCAAAGGGCTTTAAATTTTGAAATATCATAATGAAAATAAATGCATTCCTCAACAGCACTATTCTTAATATAATCTCCAAATTTAAGCTCTTAATCTCTTGTTAATGATTTTTTAAAATTCGCCGAAATTAGTGGCTAAAACGCCTCGTTAAGTGCTTCTTTCTAGTGTAACGCGTCTGTAACTATCGTTTCGGACACTCTGAGTCATAATTCGTTTCTTGCAACGATTTACACCAGTTTACACCAGTTTAAACCAGAAAATAGCACTTAACGAGGCGTTTTAGCCACTAATTTCGGCGAATTTTAAAAAATCATTAACAAGAGATTAAGAGCTTAAATTTGGGGATTGTATTAAGAATAGTGCTGTTGAGGAATGCATTTATTTTCATTATGATATTTAAAAATTTAAAGCCCTTTGATTTTTTTTCTCGGAAACTGGAAGGAATTAAAACTTTAAAAAATATGCATATTCTAGATATTATTGCCTTATTTATTTCGCCCAAATTTAAGTTTTCTAAAAAAATTACTTTTTGAGATATCTTTGTCCGAAAATTATAAGGGGGTGCTGTAATCACCTTAATGGTTGTAGTGCTTGAAAACAGTATTATATTGATAATAATAACTACACTTGTGCAAGATTTTGAACTGAACTTACAAATGATAAAATTATTGGAAAAAGTGAACACTGATTTTAAATTACTACGAGCCGCCACTGATTTTAACTGTAACCTTTTCTTTCGACAGATAAGTCAGACCTTATTTATTAATTGATTGAATTTAATTAATTCGGAATTCGTTATTAGTATACAGGGTGTCCCAAAATTCTGTATACATAGAGTTACTGTATGTTAATGAGATCAAAATAAGACGACTGAGCCAAAATTACTTACATCACAAAGTGCTTCGTGCTTCAAAATTGACACAAAATATTTAATTTTTTTCAATAACTTAAAAACGCTTCATTTGATTTTTGTACAATATTTTATTTTATTTGAACAGCCATTGTTCAAAGTAGAAATTACCCCAATCAAAATCACAGAATGATAAAAACCACCCTAATCCTACCATATAAATAATGAAATTAATTTTTGAATACAATATTTTGAAATTTCAACAAATTTTGAAATTACAAGGTATTAAAATTTAACTATTTAACAATTTGATATTGTTGATTTTATTTCATCACTATTTCCAAACCAATTAATCTACAGACTTCAGAATGGGCGGAGGTAATTTGCCCACAAAATATTTAAAGCTGCTAATCCTATAGGTAATTTGCCCACAGCAAGTAAAAGGTCATCTTAATCCTGTTGGTATTTTGCCCAAATTTATTTCTAACTGAATAAATCATAATAGATATATCTTTCATTTATTATTTTTTATATATTATCGAAAAGTAAAAACACATTATTAATTAAACTAAAAACTATATTAAACACTAATTTTTATTATTATAAAAAAGTAAGTATACATAAGTTATATTATATTTTTTATGTATTTATATTTTATTTACATATTTTTCAACTGGGAGGGATAAATGTGATACAAATTTTATATACTCTAATCTGCTGATTTGCTGCAGATCAAATCGCTGTATAAATTTTTCTAAACACTGAATTTTTTTGTTTTACACTTTTGTCTTTGATTTTCTTAGGTATACTTAAGCTTTGTATTGTGACATACGTGTCGATTTGAAAGTCTTTAAGCTTTTCTATAAAAATATATACAGAAGGATGTGTACAGTAGAATGAAGAATTAAACCTTGAATGAAACGACTCACAGGCATTTGTAGTTCTTGTAATTGAAGCTGTTTTTTCTGCCCATATACTTGGAGGAAATGTAGAATTTTCTTCAATATATGTTTCTAATAGGTAATCGGCATACTTATCGAGAACGGCATTTTGTGGTTTACTTGCCATTAAGTCAAACGCAAAACAGTCTCCAACTTCATCGGCGTTTAAATATGTCAACCCAAATGATGTTTTAAGCCATTTTCCGGTATCACTGTTAGTTGTATATTCAGTCATTAATCCCAGAGACTGAATTTTACGATACCACGCTTGATATAGATGAAATCAGCAGCCATTGATTAGAGTATTTGGCCACATATAAATTAACGCCTTATGAATTGCTATTTCAAAATCAACGAACACTTTAGATGGATTTAAAGCAATACTGTAAGTTTCCAAAATTTTATAATGCAATAACGAAAACAAATGTTTGTATATATCGGTAGATTTGTTTGGTAATAAACAATATACCAGGGGCACATAGTGTCCATTACACAGCCCATGAATGGTAAATAATTGTAGGAAAAACTTTGTACAATACGAAAATGTTCCATCCATATACAAGACGTTCATTTTACACAAAGTACGAATATTTGTCTCACATGTAAATACAATAATATTATTTTCTCTGCTATTTATTAAAAGAAAATGTTCACCTTTACTGGTTTTAAATGTATTAGAATATAAGTCAACTGCATCATGCACTTCTTGTATATTTGTAGGTAATGGACCTGGTAGTATTTTGCGACAACTGTTGTATATAGTTTTTCTTATGTAGGACACATCAATTGTAGTTAGTGACTCTGGTAAATTAGTAGCAAGTACTTTACGGATAATTTTAGAAGGTTTTTCCGAAATATCATCAACTGCTTTTCGCTTACACGAATTAGAAATAATTTTCCTGTTTAATTTCGGTTCATTTGCTTCATGGCTATGAATTAGGTTGCCTCTGGATACTAAAAGTTCAGGACCAATTGTAAATACAGTGGCATTACAAGCATTTGCTTTTTTTTGGGAGCATCTCCAAGAAACTTCTCCACTTTTCATTTCTCTATCTTTGGCAAACGTAAAATTCTCCAAAAGGAGTACATCTTTCCCGCGTGTGCTTTTAATCAATGTAGCTGACATTATAGAAATAATTATTGTTTATAAACACTCGAATTACAATCATCAACGTATAAAAACTGACTGAAATATAAACAGTAAACACCCAAAGTAAGTACCTATTAGAATTATTAATAATCAGGTAGGTACCTATTTGTGGGCGGATGTAATTTGCGGGTTTAGGTACCTGAATGCTACTGTGGGCAAAATACCAGTAAGATTAACGCATCCCTTTACTTACACAGGTAGAAAACAGAGATTTGTGGGCAAAAAGGACCCGCCGTTCAGAATTTGATAAATAATTTACAAAAAATGTAAAAATCTAATTTAGAAATTTCAACAACTTTTCAAATTACACATTATCAAATCTCTTTACCTGTTCTTAGTTTTCTCTGAGATAATTTCAGCCGCAGTATATAAGTAATTAAAACAGAATTCTTTAAATTATGCAATATTTTCATTATTCCAAAGTCAAAGCACGTCTTTCACTTCATCCGAAACGGCAACTTCTTTTCCAAGAAATTAAAATTTAATTTGGTATTTTTAGTTTGCAAAGAAATTTCGATACGATTCGCTGAGTGGAAATATCTCGTAGAGTAACGAAGGAAGAGGAAGTTTCTGTAAATATTCGTAAAGTAGAAAAAGGATGAGCTGAAAGGTGCATTAAATAAAAATTGACCGGTTGAAAAGAAGTTACTTTCCGTTTGGAATGATTTAATTTTGCGACGAAATGGGAGTGCTTGAATTTAAATCCAGATTTGATAAAAAATTAATCTTTTATTCTAAAGTAATTATAATATTCATCCATTACAATATTCATCTATTATCTTTAGCATAATAAAATAGTTTTTTTTAACTTGACATTAATTCATTAATCTTTAGCTTAAAACTAATTTTTCCAAATCCTTACCCCTTGGGTTTTTGTGTTATATTTTTTTTTAAATCAATTTTTCATAGTAAAAAATTAAAAACACAAAAGTTGAGTTAACAGTATGTTCTACAAATTATCTTCTCAAGCGTCATCGACATAAACCATTTTACAAACATTTTTGTATTCTTCTCGAACCGTCCACATGTTTCTTGACACGGAATGACATTTCTAGACTATTCTCTCTTCTTCTTTTACTGGTACTTTTATTTATGACGATCGCAGGGTGATGGGTGACATTACACTTCTTTTTTAATTTTTACGTATCCTATAACACCAGCAGGTTACAGGGTAACAATATTATCTAAAAAAATTAGTTGTAAGACTAAAATCGAAGATAATGATAATTTATTCACTCTGTGCCGTTAGCGCATGACGTCAAACGCCTTGGTACCAAAGCTAACGACCCTCTTACGTTTTATTTGAATATATGGTAAGTAGATTGTTAAACCCATCGGATATATTATTTTGTTATCTATCTTCGCTGCATTTCATATTGTTTGCAGTAGTTGTACATTTTACTAGCGTTATATTTACTTATTATATTTACAAGGTTCTGTTCTTCGGCCCACCCTGTTTTTAATTTATATCAATGATTTAGGTAAGTTAAATATCTCAGGAAGTTTCACTCTATTTGCTGACGATACTACTATCTTGTGGCACAATAAAGACGTCAATATTCTTTATGCAAATATTAGTCATGACCTAAAATCCTTTAAAACATGGTGCACTGCAAATTTTCTGTCATTAAATTTTAAAAAACAAAAATACTAACCTTTAAATGTAATGTTCCTGATATTTTAATAGATATGGATACTGTAGAAGCCACAAACTGTACAAAATTTTTGGGTTTAAATATCGACATGGATTTGAAATTCAAATCTCATGTGGATTCACTTTTAAAAAAACTCGCATCGGGTTGTTATGCCATTAGAACCACCTCTCATGAATTGGGAGTTTGTGCAGCAAAAACTGCATATTATGCGTTAGTTGACTCCCATCTACGTTATGCTGTTCAGTTTTGGGGAGTCTGTTCTGCCGAGTTATTTGACAGAGTCTTTATAATGCAGAAACGGGCAATAAGGTTCTTATGTGGAGCACACAGATTAGTTTCATGCAGACCGCTGTTCTTAAAACAAGAAATATTAACATTAACATCTTTATTTATCTTAGAAACTTGTTGCATGATCCATAAGAACAAGTCGAAATATAAATCGAATATATCCCGTGTAACTCGCCAAACGGGTAACTTAAAGTTGCCTATTCCCAAAACTGAACTAATAAGAGACTCTTTTATATACAATGGTATCAAAATGTACAATAGGCTATCGCATACGTTGACAGATGTTGAGTCACAGAATTGTTTTAGAAAGCTGCTCAAGAGATTTCTGTTAACTAGGCCTTATTATAATATTATAGAATTTTATAATGACGAGACACTGTGATATGTGTTTTATTTTGTTTTATTTTATTTTAGATGTATGTATTAATGTTAATTTATAATAATGTTTGTTTATATTTTAATGACTATTTATTTATTTGTAATTTGTATTCTATTTGTACAATATTGTGTTTGTATGACTATTTATTTATTTGTAATTTGTACAATATTGTGTTTGTCAATAAGTATTTTAACTTGGACAATAAACATATATTCTCTCTCTCTCTCTACTTATTTAACGAGATATTGTTTACTGTGGTTGTATTTGTACTAAAGCCTGAGGTTACATTTTCATACATATTTATACATGTTTATACATTAAATGGTATAAGGTTGGAGACAAAAAAGGTAGTGTTAACTGGCATATTTCAAATCAAACTGACGCATGGAATTTTTAGCTTAAATACAGTAAATTTTGGTCCTAGATGGACCACGCTTTTCTCCACTCAGAGCGAAACTGTTTGATAGATAATCGTTGGAATTTCGCATTTTTATAATTGCTTTTGTTCTTTAATTTTGTGGCAACAATTGAACCTGAAATTGAACATACTAATATCGGAGTCTCAGAACTTTTTTATGTCTCATGTAGGTTTTTACTTTCCTTTTTAAAAGGAAAATATTGTAATCGTGACAAGTCACCTTTCCAGATTATTTCAGATTTTAACGGTTTAAATTCCCTAGATTTCGATAAACATGTTTCCCTATTCCGTCGGTCTGTCTGTCGTCCGTCATTTGTCGTCTGTCTATTTGTTGGCATAGCTCAAAAACAACTTAACAGAAACACTTCAAATTTTGTATGCAGATAAAGTCATTTTCTGGCTCAAAACCAGTTACATACAGGGTGAGCAGCTTTTTTAAAATTATTTTGAAAAGTCGGTAGATTTCAACTAAAATTTGTATTTGAGAAGTTTAGAAACCAAATATGACAGATTATAAATAAGTTTTTAAAAATTGAAACTGACCTTTAATTAAAAAGGTCCCTCTTGAACGGAAATAAAAAAATTGTCCTTTTGGTTTGTAGAGTTGGACCATTTTGAAAACAGCTAATCATTTTTGTTCAATAACGGTGAACTTGACGAAAAATACCGAGTGGAGGCGAAGTGAGATTCCAGGTGGGATCAAAAGGATGATCGATGGAAAGAGAAATGTGAAAAAGGGTTTTTGGTTTGGTGATTTTAATTTTAAATTATTAAAATTTAAGAACTTAGGTACTGTTTTTATAATTTCTATATCGAGGAAAGTCCTAGGTAAAATACTTTACACCAATTTTTTATGTTTATTTTCTTTTTTACTAAAGAAAAAAGAAAAAAATATGTAATCGACACTTTCTATTAATTCCACATCATGTTCAAAGAAGTGAAAATTACTTTTTTAAGCAGTGACGTATCTCGCTTCCCTTTGAATTCACCGTAATTGGACAATATTCCGGGAAACCTTTACACTTTTGCAGCTCCTCAATGGAATGGAAAGGGTCTCAAGTAGGTACTCGAAAGTGCAAATTCAATTTAAAACGGCACGTCTGTATGAATAATAAAAGTAGAAGCCATTGTCTTTTAGGAAGGCTTTGAAGACTAGTCCGAGAGACGAGTAACGCTTTTAAACTTTTGAATCATAATTTATGTTGTAATTCACTATAATTTATTTTAAATATTACCTACCAAATAGTACATAAAAAATAGGAAATAGAAGAGGTGTTTTTGGAAAACAAAAATAAAGAATACGATGAATTGTCTGAAGAAGAACAAATATAAATTTTTTATCCAAAGATTCTGCTTGAGATCTGAACTTGCACAAGGATATCAACTGTTTTGGGTATTATCATTAATTCCTAAGCCGATCCTGTATACGCACGCAATCAACTGGTGACCGAAGCAACGCTGACGTGTGGAAACAGCCGGACCGCTCTCGAATGTCTGCCGCTGATTCACTCGAAACATCTGGAATGGGGGGGGGGGAGTGCCGTTTTAGTCATTTTCGCGAAGTCTCTAGCATTTTCCAGTAGCGGAGTTAGACTAATATAAATAGACGACATATCAGCGTCGAGTTTAATATAGAACGTTGTATTGAAAAGTAAAAGTGTAAGAAATAAATTAGAATTGTGAGTTAGTGTTCGAATATTATTTAAATTAAATAGTACGTCTGAAATAAATTGTAAATAGTGTGTTTTTAAATAAATAAACTTTAAATAAATTAGACTTTCGTCACAGTATATTTAAAAAAAATTTTTTCAGTAAAAAAAGAAAACAGAACTAATTAAAAATATTACAATATTAAGTCTGCGGGTATAGTGGTGTTCTTTCTAGTCTACTGTCAGACCACATCGATGGTCGGCATATTATTCGGAATTCTTTTTAAAAAGATGAATTCCCGAAGAAGTTCTTCTATTAGCCTCTTTAACTGAGAGTTTATTAAAATAATATAGCCAATGTTTAAAAAAGATGGGAGTCGTTTTGTTTAAAAAATCTTAATAATTTTCAGAAATACAAAAAATCTAAACTACAATTTTCTTCAATAAATACACATAGATCACCACTATCAATAATCAATCATTTTAAATTTAAATAAAGAAGATGGTGTAATTCTAAAGAGATTTATTAAATCTATATATTATAATATTAATCCTCAGCAGCCAAAATATCGAACCTCTTGGGACCCTGATTATAATATTTATAACCTTTATATCCTTTAGAAAATCTGACACTAGAAATGTTAAGTTACAAACTAGTTACTTTAATGGCATTAATTTCTGCCCATAGAATGCAGACTATGTCAAAGATTTTGTTAGGAAACATTGATAAAAAGAAATACGTATATGATAAAAATTAATATATCTGCAGGTGGTTATATAAAAATTGTTTATCTTGGTAGTTTTTTGTACTGATCAGTATGAGTCATGCATACATAACTCGAATGAATCCCGGAAAAAAGCGCAAAGGAAATAAGCGCACAGGAAATATCCGCACAGAAAAAAGCGCACAGACATATAAATGCACAGGAAATAAGCGCACGTGGAAAGATGCGCACACGGAAAAAACCGCACGGGTATAAAAGTGCACATGGAAAAAAGCGCAAAGTACATGTAGTTTATATCTCGTTAAGAATAAGATACAGAACAACTGAAGATTCTCTGAATAAAAATAAACAAATTAAGTTCTATGAATACATAGTCAAAAATTATATCGATGTGAAAAGTAACCACCAAATATGCGGACTTATATCACAGATATTATGTACACAGAACAACAAATGCATGGGAATGGCATTCTGATTTTAATCCAACTTCTATAATTCTCAACCGAGTTTATACCATTTTGTACATATTTTATTAAATTGTCAAGCTCAATCATATGTTAAAATTAACCCAATAAACTGTTTACAAAAAATTTAAAAAGTACCACAATAAAAAAATAATTTTATACAATTTAAAATTACAATATTTGATCTAAATATGTTTTTGTAAAAGTTATGCATTTTCAGTATTTATCATTCTAATGAATATCTAAAATCTTACAAATATTTTTATTCCTAGAAATATTTCTTAGCATTTTAATCCCTTTGAAGCGCGATTATGCCGTAATTGAATGGGTACTTATAGCGGGCGGGTCCTTTTTGCCCACAAATCTCTGTTTTCTACCTGTGTAAGTAAAGGGGTGCGTTAATCGTAAGATTAATACCAGTAAGGTATTTTGCCCACAGTAGCATTCAGGTACCTAAACCCGCAAATTACATCCGTCCACAAATAGGTACCTACCTGATTATTAATAATTCTAATAGGTACTTACTTTGGGTGTTTACTGTTTATATTTCAGTCAGTTTTTATACGTTGATGATTGTAATTCGAGTGTTTATAAACAATAATTATTTCTATAATGTCAGCTACATTGATTAAAAGCACACGCGGGAAAGATGTACTCATTTTGGAGAATTTTACGTTTGCCAAAGATAGAGAAATGAAAAGTGGAGAAGTTTCTTGGAGATGCTCCCAAAGAAAAACAAATGCTTGTAATGCCACTGTATTTACAATTGGTCCTGAACTTTTAGTATCCAGAGGCAACCTAATTCATAGCCATGAAGCAAATGAATCGAAATTAAACAGGAAAATTATTTCTAATTCGTGTAAGCGAAAAGCAGTTGATGATATTTCGGAAAAACCTTCTAAAATTATCCGTAAAGTACTTGCTACTAATTTACCAGAGTCACTAACTACAATTGATGTGTCCTACATAAGAAAAACTATATACAACAGTCGTCGCAAAATACTACCAGGTCCATTACCTACAAATATACAAGAAGTGCATGATGCAGTTGACTTATATTCTAATACATTTAAAACCAGTAAAGGTGAACATTTTCTTTTAATAAATAGCAGAGAAAATAATATTATTGTATTTACATGTGAGACAAATATTCGTACTTTGTGTAAAATGAACGTCTTGTATATGGATGGAACATTTTCGTATTGTACAAAGTTTTTCCTACAATTATTTACCATTCATGGGCTGTGTAATGGACACTATGTGCCCCTGGTATATTGTTTATTACCAAACAAATCTACCGATATATACAAACATTTGTTTTCGTTATTGCATTATAAAATTTTGGAAACTTATAGTATTGCTTTAAATCCATCTAAAGTGTTCGTTGATTTTGAAATAGCAATTCATAAGGCGTTAATTTATATGTGGCCTAATACTGTAATCAATGGCTGCCGATTTCATCTACATCAAGCGTGGTATCGTAAAATTCAGTCTCTGGGATTAATGACTGAATATACAACTAACAGTGATACCGGAAAATGGCTTAAAACATCATTTGGGTTGACATATTTAAACGCCGATGAAGTTGGAGACTGTTTTGTGTTTGACTTAATGGCAAGTAAACCAGAAAATGCCGTTCTCGATAGGTATGCCGATTACCTATTAGAAACATATATTGAAGAAAATTCTACATTTCCTCCAAGTATATGGGCAGAAAAAACTAGCTTCAATTACAAGAACCACAAATGCCTGTGAGTCGTTTCATTCAAGGTTTAATTCTTCATTCTACTGTACACATCCTTCTGTATATAT
The DNA here is from genome assembly GCA_927349885.1 of Psylliodes chrysocephalus. Lineage (NCBI taxonomy): Eukaryota > Metazoa > Arthropoda > Insecta > Coleoptera > Chrysomelidae > Psylliodes > Psylliodes chrysocephalus. The sequence goes on from OV651830.1 coordinate 15,027,602, forward strand.
TTTTATAGAAAAGCTTAAAGACTTTCAAATCGACACGTATGTCACAATACAAAGCTTAAGTATACCTAAGAAAATCAAAGACAAAAGTGTAAAACAAAAAATTCAGTGTTTAGAAAAATTTATACAGCGATTTGATCTGCAGCAAATATATAAAATTTGTATCACATTTATCCCTCCCAGTTGAAAAATATGTAAATAAAATATAAATATATAAAAAATATAATATAACTTATGTATACTTACTTTTTTATAATAATAAAAATTAGTGTTTAATATAATTTTTAGTTTAATTAATAATGTGTTTTTACTTTTCGAAAATATATAAAAAATAATAAATGAAAGATATATCTATTATGATTTATTCAGTTAGAAATAAATTTGGGCAAAATACCAACAGGATTAAGATGACCTTTTACTTGCTGTGGGCAAATTACCTATAGGATTAGCAGCTTTAAATATTTTGTGGGCAAATTACCTCCGCCCCTTATAGCAGGTACCAGCCTTGTGACGGAAGTGATCGCCCCGAGATTGTTAAATTATTTTTTAATAATCGATTATTTGCAAGTGGTCATTTATTTTTACTAGGGATTATAAAATTTAGATAGGTACTTATTATTTCATTTTTTCGGCGTTGTGACATTTCTTGGAATTTATTATTTGCAGAATTAAGGCAGGTAAGTAAAGGCGCTTATAAATAGACTACGGAATTTAAAGTTAATTTATTGTACTCTAATTCTTAAACAAGTTAAGTTGAATTTTTGTAATAAACGAAATGGAGTTTTCGTCTAGTCAAAAAGGCAAGCGATTTCTTATTTACAATGGTTTTGAATATACACATTTTCGCACAACAAATGGGATAGATACATGGAGGTGCCGTGAAAATCGACAAACTAAGTGCCATTCCTTAATAAAAACGAAGGACAAGGACATTGTACAAGATCCAGGCAGTCATTGTCATGATTCATGTCCCCAAAAAGCAGAAGCAAATATCGCCAGAAGCCAAATGCGAGAAGCCATGACAGCGGTGAATGCTACATCTCGCAATATTATTGGATATAAATTATCAGGAGTAAGCAATGATGCACTTGCTTATATTCCAAAACAATCATCTCTTGCCAGAACACTTCGAAATTATCGAGCAGAGAAGCACTTGCCAAATCCATCTACGATGCATTTTGCAATTCCTGACAAATACTCGGACGAAGATCCAAACAGAATTTTAATTTTGGGAGATCGCGAGTTATTGTGCGAATTAAACCAAGTCACTCTATTCGGCGACGGAACATTTGATAAAGCACCAACAATGTTTTATCAACTTTATACTTTGCATGCCAAAGTAGGAAATTCGTATTCACCATGTGCGTGTACATATTGTTACAAACTAAGAATGAAGCAATATACCTACAGATGTTTCAAATTGTAAAAGGGTTAGTTCCAAGCATGGCGCCCCAGAAGATACTTTTAGATTTCGAGAAAGCCTGCATGAATGCTACAGGGCGAACTTTTCCAGAAGCCGAAATTAAGGGATGTTATTTCCATTTGTGGTAAAGTCTTATAAGAAAAGTTAATGCAGTTGGTTTAAAATCGGAATTCGAATCGAACATCGACACAAAATTAAAACTAAAATCCTTGGCAGCATTATCGTTTGTGCCGTTAGAAAATGTACGAGATAATTTTAATAGCCTTGCAGAAACTTTTCCTGATGAAGAGAGATTTAACGACAACCTTACATATTTTTTTTCAACTTATATACAAGGTGCCGCCGAAAGAAATCCACAATTCCATCCGAGAATATGGAACCATTACGATGCCGCTCTTGATGAAACGCCAAGAACGACCAATTGTTGTGAAGGGTTTCACAATGTCCTTAATTCCATATTTCATTGCAGTCATCCGAGCATATGGATGCTTTTCGATGGATTGAGAAGAGATTTAGCATGCCACAAACTTACATTGGTGAACTCCCAAGCTAACAGACTGGAGCCCACCAAAAAGAAATACAGACAACTGTACGCGCTTGTAGCCAGTTCTGTAGAAAAGTACCAAGAAACAGATAACAAAGTATCTTACTTAAGGAGAATAGCCAACTTACAGTTCATCAAATTTCTAGAGGTGTTCGACGCCCAGACAGAGAACGCGCTACGTGTGACTAAGATAGCTATTGTACAGTCTGCTAAACAAGTTATTTTAAATAGTTTTTAATATTTTTAGGTAATTAAATTTTAAAAGTGTGGAATAGTTTAGGGATTAAATTGGTCTGATTGGACTTTCTTAGAACGTTTTTAAAAGCAGCTAAAGATAGTATGTGGAATTGAAAATAATTATTATGCCATAAAAGGTGTTTTGGAATTCCTTCAACCTTTTGAAATTGAGTCAGAAAATATAAATTTTATAGGATAGCGGAAAATACCTATAATTTTTTTGTAGGCCTTTGTAAATCGTGGAAATAGTTTATATTTTATTTCTACCTTATTAAGGAAAATGGTACCTATTATTAATAACGGTTGTTTCTGAAACATTACTAAAATTTTCGAAATTTTGTTTTTCTACAAAATAATAAACTATACTATTTAGAAAAAAAATTATTTCTCTTATAATTTTATAAAAAATAACAGGGGAATATTTACATTTCTTGATCTATTAAACAAAACGATAAATTATCTCGACGAATGACACCATGTTCTAGTACGGAAGCTAGCTTTACATTTTTGTTGGTGGTTTCATGGGTTTCATATCAATTTTTTATAATTGTAGTTTACACGTACATATACCTCTTAACACTTGTTTGCTTTATTAAAAAAGTGTGTTGTTGTGATTTACGTCGAAATAAGTCAAAAACAACTTGAAACCCCATATAAAATCAAAAAGGAGAAACGGAAAAAAATTGAGCCTGTAAATGAACACAACTCAGAAACAAAAATAGCTATCTAATAATAAAAAAATAAAATTTGATTCTTGTGCAGCTTCATCTATATCATTAACTGTTTTTGGTTTTTTAATGGTTTTTCTTGGTGATGAAAATTCCGATATCTCACGGTTATCGATTCTTTTTTTCTCTCCAGAAATGCGGACGACAGTGTTTTTAGATACTCCTGTGGCTGCAGCAACACGATCATTTACATTTTTAAATGGTATTGAAGGTGAATTAAAGTTTCCTTCTCTTCTCATAAACTCTATAACATTGGCTATTATTTCGCGAGATTGACTGTTAATCACGCGGCCTCTTAATTTGCTATTAAACTCCATACTTAGGTTGTATTAAACTGTAATGAGCAAAAAACACAAACGAAAATAAAAGAAATGTTTTAGCTAAATTTACATCTGACATTTACGTCTGAATGAAATAGTGCAAGTGTCGGGATGCCTGTCAGTAGTGCTTTCTCTGTCTAGCCGTCGAATGCCTCTAGAAATTTGATGAAATATTATAAACCGTATTAACTTTATTGTGAAAGTATTTTAAGAATTTTTTTTATACTTGTCTAATATTTTTCACCTGGAATATAACAAACCAAGGTACAGATCTATTCTTTGTATCGTACTTATAATAATTCCGAATAAATAACTGAGTAGATTCCTGAATTATCAGCAAAAATTATGATAACTACTGTAAACAACGATAATTAAAGTTTTAATCAAACAACAAAAAATTGTAACAAAATGTAAATATAAACTACATGCACTTTGCGCTTTTTTCAATGTTCGCTTTTTTCCATGTGCGCTTTTATACCCGTGAGCTTTTTTCCGTGTGCGCATATTTCCTCGTGCGGTTATTTCTTGTGCGCTTATATGTCTGTGCGCTTTTTTCTGTGCGTATATTTCCTGTGCGCTTATTTCCTTTACGCTTTTTTTCGGTCACCAACTCGAATATTTCGAATCGATGATCCTTACAGGTAAGTCGATCAATCAGTTAATTAACAAGTCTTTGTTCGGCATAAACTGAAGCTGCTAAAAACCATTAAAACTTGTAGGTGATATACAAATAGAAATATGACCAAAAAGTAAATTATAATAACTATTTTTTTATTTATACATTCACAATTACGGCTGGAAATAATAAAAACTTTTACTGCAAATGTCCAAATCAAAATTATCTACTATCGAACACTCAGGCACATCGCGCGTTCTATTTTTATATTTTATTTTCAGATAATTCTCAAATATCGCGCTGTCGCTTATGCAAAAAGGCACGCTTTGGCTTTTGATGTCAAAAAACTGTTTTCATCAAATGAATTTTTACGCTCTTTTGAGTTAATTTTTATTCTGACAACAAAGGTGTATTTTTCTATTCAGAAAAGGTATTGAAAGTAGCATGAATTGCAAATGTTTTTAACATTTCGAGTGACAGAATGCAACGTGCATTTAAAGAAGTGGAATTTTCCTCTTAGTTCTTGGAAGCTACTGAAGCTCTATTAATACGAGGACATGGTGAAAAGTTCTAAAACGATATATATTCTTAATTAGAATTTAAAATGAGAGTAGCTGTTATTATACAGCGACTTTGTAGACTTTTATATAGCAAAAGCAAAAGCACGGGCGAAAGCAGCAAATCCTACATTATTCAATGTGAAATACACTCTTCCACGTAGAAATGGCCAAACTATTTATGTCTGCAACAATTTTTTTCTTCACATAGTTCAGATGAAATCTACAGGCTCGAACAGCCTTTGCAAAAAAAATTGGTTATTGACATCACAAAACACAGGGGTGGTGATAGAAAGAGCCATTTATCTGAGTCTAAGAAAAGGTCTGTTAGACAATACATTGGTTCCCTGCCTGTTTATAAGAGCCACTATTCTAGAAACAAATCTAAGAGAGTGTACCTTAGATGTGATCTGAATATCAAGAAACTTCATAAAGCATACAATTCCATGACTGAAAATAATTTGCGTGTATCTCTTGCAATGTTTTGACAAGGACTTTAGTATTGGATTCAAGAGTTAAGCAACTGACGTGTGTGGTTACTGTGAAAAGACTAAAAACCTTATAAAAAATTCTATTGGTGAAGCCAAAGTTAACTTGTTATTACAAATCAAAATTTATAAAGAACGAGCTCAAGCTTTTTATGAACTCATGAAAGAAAAACATGACGAAGACATTATCTACTTATTTGACATGCAACAAGTGCAGCAGTTACCCAAAACTCCTATTCAAGAAGCATTTTATGCTCGGCAAGTTTCATTCTATAAACTATGTATTACAGATGTAAAAAATACTAACCCAATCTTCTACACTTGGACTGAAGAGCAAACTGAAGTTTTTTTCAGCTCTCCTGAAATTCTTAGAAACATGTGATTTTAATGGAAAAAAAGGTATTTAAACATTGTTATCCACACATTAATGTACTTATTTTCAATCCACCAAGGTCCTATCAAAGAGATCATCATTACATTTCCTGTTTGAGACCATAGTTTTCTCAAAAGAAGAGTATTATGTATTATGAGCTATTTAAAGAAGTTGGAGCCGTGTTTTTAACGCTCCAGGCGCTTCACTGATAAGTATTTTCCACATTTTCATTAATATTGATATCTAGAGCTAGGAATATATGCCAAACGCCATATTTTGCATATGTTGCATATATATATACAATTTTTGATTTTGAATGCATATATTGACATTTTGTTAATTTTTTGGCATATATCTGACGTACTAATTGGCTGGACATATTAAAATTATGAGTTTTGGACCAAAATAATATTTTGTGAAATGCCTTTACAGGTCGATTTCCTAAAATTTTGAAGAATTAACTTTTTCCTGCAATAAATTACGGTTAATGGTGTAGGTACTTGAGAGGATTAAATTATAAACACCCTCCTTAAACCAACAAATTTTGCTAAATATCCTTTCAGGTAGTTGTATTAATATCTTCAAATTTCTAAATGACTCAGTTTACTTTCAACTTCATTTTAGTCTTTATTGTTGTGTTGTGTTAACCAGTGGGAAAAATAGCAAAATTAATTGAATAGTGGGTAAAATCTTATTCAGATTTTGTTGATCATTAAATCTGAATCTCTAAATTTTGGAGCTAAATGCTCTGATAAAAGCATGCGACCGATAGGGGTTACAAAAATAATCGATTTATCGTTTTCATGAAAATCGATTTATCCGTTATAATTAATCGATTATCTTTAATAGATTATTTTTGATTAATCGAACATTTTTAATAAATTTTTTTCGTTTTTTTAGGTAATGGAATAATCGATTATAAAGGAATTACAAAAAGAGAGTAGATTTATTCAAAATATTCGATTTATTGAAAATAATCGATTTTTTAGAAAAATCGATTTATTGTTTAATAGACTTTTTAAATTAATCGATTATTTTCGATTAATCGATTATTTTAGATTAATCGATTATTTTCGATTTTTCAAAGGTATTCGAATAATTTGTTTTAAAATACAAAAAATAGATTATATAAAAATAATCGATTGATCGAATATAATCGGTTATATTATATAATCGATATTTCGGTTATTTTTTAGAATTATTGATTTATCGGTAAATCAGCTTTTTATTAATCAATTATTTTCGATTTTTCAAAGGAAATTAAATAATCAGTTTTAAAAGGAATATAAAAAAAGAAAAGGATTATTTGTAAATAATCAATAATTATTCAGTTTTTTTTTGGAAAATCGATTTATCGTAGAATCTTCTTAATTAATTGGTTATTTTTCGTTAATCGATTATTTTCGATGTTTCAAAAATGATCGAATAATTGATTTTAAAGGAAATAATTCTTTATTTTTTTTTTTTGAAAAATCGATTTATCGATTATTCGACTTTTTAATTAATCGATTATTTTTGATTAATCGATTATTTTAGATTTTTCAAAGATTATCGAATAATCTGTTTCAATGGAAATACGAAAAAAAAAATAGAAATTAAAAATAATCGATTATTTAAAATAAACGATAATTCGTTTATTATTTTTTGTACTAATTTATCGGTTAACTGGCTTTTTAATTAATCTATTTTTTTATATTTTTTTAAAGATAATCAAGTGGTCTATTTTAAAGGAAATACGAACAAAAATAGATTGTTTGAAAATAATCGATTGATCGAAAATAATCGATTATTATTAATGATCAATAATTTATTTCGATAATCACCCACTCCTAGCGACCAAATGACTTTTAATAGGTTTAAATTTTAAAATGTTATCTGTTTTCAGACATATACATTTCTAGAGTTTTATGTGACGCATCCTCTATATTAATTAATATTCCTAAAGAAACAAGCTTTAATATATCTTTTTCTGAGGTTATAATACAAAACAGCATTTTCTCAATTTGACTAAATTTTAATATTATGTGATAGTCGTAGAAATAATATAATGTTCAACTCACAAGGTTTGATTTGCAGTATTCGCCTGCGCACATGCTTTTTTATAATACTCTTAGACAATGAGTACCATTTCTTACTCGATTAACAATATTCTATTTCAACATTTTATTGTAGTCTATTACAAAAAAGTCCATAGTAAATAATAGCTAACGAAATATACTATAAAAGGTCTTCTCTTTACATAAAATGTCGTGGCATCTGTTTGATATTAAAAAATCACGTTAAATTTATTTCATAATACAAAATTCCATTAAACGTATATTTTAAATAAATCTAATAGTTCATTATGATGCTAATAAACAAAGTCCGGTCCCTGTCACAGAGTTCGAGTCCCTGTCCAGTTCCCCCACTCCGTTAACCTTTCTTTAGAAATTGGCAACATTTGCGCAGGTTAAACACCAGTGTATGTTATATCTCTGGTCTATTTTATCTAAGACCTTTGGTGGCTTCCGTAAATTTAATTAAGTCGTTTGAATCAGAGTGTAAAAATGTCCAGGGCGATATTGGAAAGACGATTTTTCATAAATTTTCAAATGTAATTTTAAAAAATGAAGGATTTATTGTTTTAAGAAACCTTGCTAATATGTATTCTGGTAACTTTGAAGATATTAATACTATTCATCCAGATATTTTAGGAAAATTTAAGTTTGCACCTATTACTTCTGTATATGTCGAAAGGAGTTTTTCTTTGTACAAGTACATACTTACTGATAGGAGACAATCATTTAATACAGATAATTTAGAAAAACATCTAATTGGTTATTCGTTTTATAATAATGTTGATTTGTAAATAAAATTAGTTATTAATTAAATAATGATTAAGTAATATATTAGGTATTGTAAAATAAAACAAATAATAAATATTAATAAACTATTTCTATCAGATAACAAATTACTCTTATTGCATATGCTCTGCATATTTTTCAATTTTTTACGCATATATTGAAGTATTTTGCGGCATATATATGCGCCTATTTAACTACTTTTTGGGTGCATATATTCCTAGGTGTCGGGACATTTGCCCAGTTTTTTTCAGGTACATTTTGATCCGGCAACGTTGCACTTGAGGTGGGATGGTACTAAACCACCCCAAAGCATCGGAGAGATGCGCACGCATAGTCGTACGATAGATAGGATCCAGAGATATATAGGATCACGTCATCAGTAGTATTGACAAAGGAAATTTTAGAAGTAGGGGATAAGAAAACAATAATTTATTTAGATATGACAATAAAAAAACTGTAAATACAAGTGAATAAAAATAAATAAAATTACCTTTAAAAAAATAAAGAAATAAACCGTATCTTCGAATAGACGAAGTGTGAATTCTTGCATTTCAAGTATATACGGAGTGTTTCAGAATAAAATACTTGTAGATCTTAACAAATTAATATGAAAAGTTAAGTATAATTTTCTTTTAAACGTTCCAGTTTTTATTTTACAGGGTGATATAGTAAAGTTCATAAACACAAAATTTTCTAAATAACTATCCTTACGGTAAATATTTTAACTTACAAATATGATATGTTAGTTAATCGTCATTATTAGTTAACACATTTTATTTTTATAAATTACGAAAATCCATTGGCGTAGAATCAAGGGTTATAAAATCAATATTTATCCAACCCTTTTGGACACCCTATATTTCATAAGAGTTAAAATTAGTAATATTAAATTACTGAGATTATTCGGTTTAAGTCCAACTCGAACATGAAATCCATGTACAATTATATCAAGAGACGATTTCATAAAAAATATTAAAAATTCCATTAGTAAATGGGACCAAGTTTTTATGGACTTAATGGTCCCATTAGTAAAATTTTTTGCATTTTTTGAATTTTTTAATGTAGATATTTCATGTTTAAGTGGAATTAAAACTAAAATATCCTGAAAATGGAATGTTCTACAGAGATCAACCAAGAGTCCATTTTTTGTAAGAAATTGCGTGAGGAATATTTAATAATTTCAGCTTTTGTGAAATACTTAAGTACCTATAGGGTGTTCAAAAAGTTTGAATTAAAATTGTGTTCTCGGGTCTTATTTATTTAAAACATTTATTTACCTGTTAAATATTTAAAATATATATAACATTACATAAAATAACAGAACACTTTTCCTATCAGAAATGTGCCGGCCTTGCAGGTACCCGCTGGGCCAATGGCGATATCTTCACCTATAGTATGCATTGTTGCTTATTAATTATGAATTTGGCTAGATATAGCAGCCCTTACTTCTTACCAGGGAGGCATAATTAAGGGATTAAGGATGTCTTGAAGTCAGTAATTGTAATGGTTTGTAGATTTGTCTTGTGTTAGTTATCTTTATTGACCAATGGGTATTTTGTCGAATTAGAGTGTCAACTAATAATGACGATTAACTTACATACATATATTTTTAAGTTAAAGTCTTTACAGTAAGGAAAGATATTTAGCAAATTATGTATTTAATAAATTCACTTTATCACCCTGTAGAATGAAAACTTGGACGTTTACAGGAAAATTATATTTAGCTTATTCTAATAATTAATTAAGATCTATAAATCTCCAGTTTACAGTACTTTCTGAAACATATAAAAATAATAAAATTTTACAAAAAGTTTCAAGCATTTTTTGTAAATAGCTTAAAGTTTTTAAACATTTATAAATATTTCCGTCTTCATTAAGTTTTAATAAACAGTTTTTGATTTTATTATATACCAATGGTATACTTTTCTTCTTTTGTTCGATAATGGTAGCCCAAACTCCTTTCGAAGTATTTCGCTGTCTTGGAATTCAGCTTCAAATCGAAGAAACTTAATCAATTCATACACATTGGGGTTGTTTCTTATTCGGAGCTGTAATTTGTTATTCCATCCATCTACGGCATTATTTGTCTTAAATTATAGCAATTCCATACAGCTCTTGGCAACGAGTTATTTTTAAGCCATTGGTTTATGAAATAGTTGTTAAACTCTTCTATTTTTTTGTTAATTGGACAATCCTTCATTATTTCCAGCCATCCCTTCATCAATAAGATTTATAGGTAAATGAGCCAGCAAAGAACACATTTTTATGTGGTTTTGGATTTCCATATCATTCTTGTATAAAGAAGCTAATCCTATGCTTTGGATTCTTCTCCACAAACAGTGCCTAAAGTGAAAGTGTCCTTTAATGACAGAATTCTTAAAATTTTTTTTTAAAGCTTCAATAAGTTTAGTTTCGAAATCTAACATAAAACGGCTTGGTTTCCATTTCGGTAGATACTGATTCTGTTTTTGAAAAACTATGTTATAAGTGTTGTACTTTTTGTTAGGCAATAATGTGAAAATAACAGGACCTATTGACGTTTCACTATCAGTCGGAAATCGATTGCAAACTAATTTTTGTGACATTTTCTTACCGGAAAATAATCTAACTAGGTACCCTTATTATTTGAAATCTTCAAAACTTGTTTATCAAAGAATTTTTTCCACGAAATAGATTAATTTTTTTACACAATGTTCCTAATAGGAATTTAGGATAAATACGATTATAGCGGGTAAGTGAGTTTTACGGGGATGGAGCTATTAGTAATTACCATTCATAGCTCCACCCCTATTCGCGATGTTGCCATACTTAGCAGGAGCTCTCTTTCTATGTTGTTCTCTCTCGCGCAAAAACTGGGCAAGTGACCCGTAACCATATTCCTAGGTCTATTGATGTCTATTCGTTTTAATTTATTGTTTTTATAAATCATATACCTTTTATCAAGAGTGATAAATTGATTTTAATTACTCGTATTTGGAATGCACCATTTTGACAGACTCTGTTTGCGAATTGATAAATTATTTTGCATTTTCCCTCTATATACAGTAAATCAATTTAAAAGTCAGGCTAAAAATAATATGAAAGAAATTGAGATAGTGTTTCCAGAATATGGAAAATTTTAATTTATTTAGGATTATATTAACTATATCGAATTTTATTATTAGTATTTTAATATTAAAATTACGATATTACTGTTAATTGCTATTTAAGTAAGTACCCAGTTAATTGGTTTTTAATATTTTTAGCATACAAGGTTATTGCATTTCTATGTAATTAGATAATTAAATTAAATTCATATTCATTTTATGAAAATTGCTTGATACTAAAACGTTTAATAATTTCCTTTTAATATTACGCCTATACCTTTTATTCTATTTATATAGATTTTAAAAATAATTAAAATTAAAAAAACCAAAAAAGGTTGACAGCTGTGTGCACGTAGTTTAGATTCAAAAGGAAAAACTTGTATTTCGTGCAAAACTTTTTTATTAATCAATGCAAAGCGCTTTCGGCTTATTTGCCATCATCAGTGCTCATCTACAAAAATTGTGGATGTAAATTTACAATTTAAAAAGATTTTAAAAAATATATTATAAAATCTGAAAGGACTAAACATCAGATTCACCTTTAGGGACCGCGGATTCAGTTGTGCCATCTTGGGTTCTCTGAAAGAATGTTCTGCAGAGCCCGGGCTGGCACATCAGAATCACGCGAGTGACATTTTTGTTTTGTCTTGATATCAAAATAATAATATTATTTATATTAAACATTTATTTAAATTTAACTAACAATAAATTAAATCTTTAAATTCAATAACAAATTTTGATCTCCGTTAACCTCCAATCACTCGAATCACACTCGGAGAAACATGTTCCACACTGAGGTGAACGCACCTCCTTCTGTTGACATTTGACAAGTCAAAGTCTTCAAGTGTCGCTTGTCACCACTGTCATGTGGAAACGGTTAAACAACTTGAACCAAAATGAAGAGAGAAATTTAAATTTGAAAATATTAATATTAATAAAATTATGATTTAGCAAGTTGTAAATATCCCGAAATATATAATTTTGGGAGTGAGGATGACCAGGAACTTGTTGGATACGTTGTGGACAGTAGGTAGACTTTTTCATAATTATAATGTATATAAAACATATAAATAAAAAAAAACCTTCAGTTTTTTTACTTTGGCGTTTTACTTTCTTCATATCAAATATTGTATTCTAGATTCAAATTTCAATATATCTTCCACAGTCACCCTCTAATTGTAAATTTCTTTAAATTTTAACTAATTTGTTAACCTTTTTTCAATTTTGTGAATAGTGAGGGTGGCATGATTCCTTAATTCCACACAAGCTAACTTGCTTCTGGAGATCAGATTTGATTTGTAAGGGCTTATCCCACACTCACTATTCCCAATACCAGTTTTTTGTCCCTTTTTTTGTTTCTTGTAATTTTTAATTTGTTCAAACAATTGTATACATACTATTTTAACTTTTGACTTAAAAGTCTAATTCAGATTTTATAATATATTTTTTAAAATCTTTTAAATTGTAAATTTACATCCACAATTTTTGTAGATGAGCACTGATGATGGCAAATAAGCCGAAAGCGCTTTGCATTGATTAATAAAAAAGTTTTGCACGAAATACAAGTTTTTCCTTTTGAATTAAAATTAATTTGATAAAAAAAAAATCTATAAAAAGAATCTGGTATGTTTTATGACCACTGGAGATACATATGGGTTTTAAAATCGTTCCAAAAGTTATTGATTTTAAAAATTGGTCTCTCTATTTACAGAAAGTGGCTAAAATTGTATTACCTATGAAATCTTATCCTTAATTTGTTATTTAGATTCATTATTAAGATATAAACCGAAACCCAACCCAAAATAATACTATTAATTGACACGGGAAGTTTTAGGTCAATAATAATACCTTCAGTAATAAAAAATATTTTCCGCAAACAATTTACCATTCAGAACTTATCTGATCCACAAGTATGGGAAGTCAGCAGATTAACTATTAAGCTTTAGTGCCAACGTTTGCAGAGTTAAATTCAATTAATAAATACATAGACTTAATACTTTACGATTTTTATACATTTTTTGATGGCGTATTAGTTTAAAAAATATAATAAACTTGAACTTGATTATAAATTTGACTCAACAAAAGTTAATAGGTGATAATTTTGAAATTCCGTTTAAATATAGTCCAGTCAAAGAAACAATACTTTCTTGTTGTGAAGTTAGAAAAAAAAGTTGAAATGGAAGAAAATAATTTAGGAACTATTCCTTTTAAACTAAATAAAAATATATCGGGATTCAACAATTTTGCAACTAAATCTATAAAACCACAGTTTCTGGGGTTAAAATTAGGTCGATTTAAACTACTTGCTTATATAAAAAAAATGGGGAGTAAAATAACAGATAATTGGTTGTAATCATCTGTAACACGTTTGTCATTTACTGGTTTTTATTAAGAAATATTTCCAGTTTCGGTAAATCTTGTATGTAATTTTTAAATTTTTTTTATCCAGGATATTGTTGATGATAAATTCTTATAGCCAATAAACTATTTTTGTTGAATTCCCCCAATACTTTTTTGGAAAATTCATTACTAATAGAAACATTATCGCAGTCCATTTGATTGATAAAGCAACTAGAAAAAATTAGAATTTTTGTAGATAAATTACCTTTTGGAATTTAATTTTTAAAAGCGAAAGATAGGTATAGAAAAGTACACAAGTAACTCAAAGAGTAGGTATAAAATTTACCATCCCTTTGCAAACAGAAATTTTTTTGTAAGATATAACTTGGTGTTTTCATTGTTTTTTTTCTTAATTCGTTTACCAACCTGTTCGTTTTTGAACTGATGAGTACTGCAAATTTTCTTGAGTAGCCTTCTGATCTTGACGAATATTCCGTTCTGCTGCCGGACCTGGCTAGGTGACATAAGGAGTTCAGCCTCGACCTCGTGACCTTCAAGATCTGGACTGGAGTTCGGAGCGGAGCCATTCTCTCGCGTCCTTGGAATGGTGCCAACCTGCAAAAGAGGATAATAATATTTGGTCAAATTCGGTAAACAGATTTGTTTGTGCTTACTAAATGAGTTATTGGTCGATTTTAAAAATAAAAATATTGTAACTTTGTAAGAGATGACATGTGTAATTTATAATTTTTTTTTCTATTGTGTTTATTTAAATTTTACGCCACGAACATATATTCTGTTTCAAATCGTTTTGCATCTTTTATTAGCATCCTGAAAGCCGGTTTTCCATTACATCGCACGAAGCAAAAAGAAGAAATCTGACCACTCAGTGTCCTTTACTCTGAATCCGAACAAATTCCCAACTTGTATTCCACGTCCTGCGGGGTTTCGATACTGATCGACTGAAAGTTTGGCCGATTTCCAAACTGAACGTAGCAGCAGTAGTTTACAGGAAGAGAGTAAAAAACTGATTTGTTTTTGGTACAGACGTTCTGCGGTTGCGAATGTTTGGGTTGATTTTTACGATAGGAGGGTTATAAATCTTGGATTCTGGTTATTACAATAAAGATGTATGGTTATAGAGATACGGGCACGATTCTATTATTCTACTTTTATCTGTTATTTTACAGGGTCGTACAATATTGCTCAAAATGTCTTCCATTGTGTCAGTTTTAAAATCTGTTTAAAATAAAATCCCACTAACAATTCTAATTGATTTTTTCTCATCCCATTAACATCGCTGTCACATCCCTAATGCCGTTCCTATAGTCTATTTTTATGTATGAGAGAGTAATAAAACAGCATTTCTAATGCAAAACTTAGTACGGTCATTTTAAATATTTTTACAATATAATCTAAATATTTCCTAAAATTGTAATAAATGTACCTGAGCTATTACAAGTTTTGGGTCTTTTATTGGTCCTTTTTAAACATAAGCTGTACAGAACAATAGAAAAAGGTTTGGACAGTCCAAAAGCCCTGTGTATTAAAGATTACATAGCCGTATCTTAAGATTATTTTCAATAAGTACTTATTTGCCAATTTTGTTTTATTTTAATTCCAAGAATTTCTTACAGTAATCGATTTATAAGTAGTAACAAATTTCACCGAAAATGCGATTATAGCTTTTCCATTTAGTAATGAGGTCCAAGTTGTGTATTCTTGACAGTTTACTAAATGTCGTTTAATTGCAACTTGCAAGGTGCAGTGTAAATTCTAGTGTGATCATGGAAAATTTGGAAGGGCCGCGTAAACGACAAAAAATCGGTCCTTTAACAATTAATAAAAAAACATTAATATTTAATTGTTTTAAATCATTTACAGACAAACATTTATGTAAAAGTGTTGATGACACAGTGGAATTAGTTAGTAGTACGCTTGGTGTTGGGAAATTTACGATTTACAGAGTTGTTAAAGAAGAGAAATGTGGCGAGTTTCAAACAGCACGTAAAGCTCCAGGAAAACCAAAATTTTAATTAGAGAATCTTTTGAAAGAAAGACTTCGAAGGAAAGTGCATGTGTTCTTCTTTAGAAAAGAATTTCCGACAGTAGACAAAGTTCTTGCCACGGTTCGAGATGATAAGGATTACCCTGAAATGAGTCGAAGCACACTATGGAAACTTTAAAAAGAAATAGGTTTTCTATGGAAAAACCATTCCAGAAAGTCTATTTTAATAGAAAGAAGCGATATTGTAGTATGGAGAAGAAATTACCTAAGGACTATAAAAGAAATGAGAAACCAAAGAAGAAATATATTTTATTTAGATGAAACATGGATCAACGAGGGACATAAACCAAATACATTTTGGCAAGATGAAACTGTTACAAGTCGAAGACAGGCTTTTTTAAAAAATTTATCTACTGGTTTAAATCCACCATCTGTAAAGGGGCGCAGACTACTAATAGTACACATCGGTAGTTCAAACGGTTTTGTTAAAGGTGGTTTATTGACTTTTGAATCTACTCGTACCTGTGACTACCATGAGGACATGAATGCTGATGTCTTTAAAGAGTGGTTAGAACAAATTATAGATCTTCTTCCTCAGAACTGTATAATAGTAATGGATAATGCAAGTTATCACTCGAGACTTATAGAAAAAATGCCCACAACCAAGTGATTAAAAAAATATTTATAAAATTGGCTAAATTCAAAGAATATTAAGTTCCATCCCGGTTCTGTGAGAAAAGAACTGTATCATTTGTGTTCCCTTCATAAAGAGATATCAAAAAATATGAAATTGATGAAATTGCAAAAAATCGTGGGATGACGGTGGTTAGATCACCACCATTTCATTGCAAAGTAAACCCGATTGAACTGATATGGGCACAGATAAAGGGAGAAGTTTCAAGAAAAAATAATTCTTTTAAAATGAGTGATGTTAAACAGTTGTTTTTGGAGGCTGTAAATAATGTGAAGCCTGAAAACTAAGAAAAGGCAGTAAATCATACGATTAAAGAAGAAGAGAAAATGTGGAAGTTGGACAATATTACTGATGAAATGATCGAGCCACTCATTGTAAATATTGGTTGCGACAGTTTATCTTCTGATTCTAAGAAGTAGTTTTTATATTAAAATTATTATTTATGAACGTAACGTTAATAACTATACATTTCCTAATTAGATAAAAATATTTCTTGTTATAATAATACAACAAAGATACAAAAAAAAGCCGGTAGTCATTCCTTTGTTGGTGTTTACTTTCAAAATATTAAAAATAATATTACGAAGCAGCGCAAACGGAAGAAAAACTTTATAAATGCGAAACGCCTAGCTTTTGTTTCCTCCAAATACTGTCTTCGGCAACAAATTATGATTCGGAAACACGATTTCTTTCCTAATATAAATTTCAAAGTAGAATTTTCCACAAATATTTTCGCTGCATGCTAACATTCAGCATTCAGCTCTAAATATGGTAATGAGAAAAATAATGTTAGATTCAAATATGCAATTTTATATTCATTTCGATGTAATATGCGGTTATTTTATTAGCGCTTTCGTGGATGTTTATAGAACTTAAATTTCTGGTTAAAACACTTCAAAGCACGAATATGGTATACTTTTTATAATATGAATTTTATAAATGTATCTACTTTTAACTGAACGTATATATAGGGATCGTCTAAAGTTAATTCTGCAGCATTGTTAAATATAGACGCACTCGAACTGCGGAAACGCATGGGACAGATCTGGAAATAGGGCGACAACTTTACAGATCTGCAAATATGGCGGACTTACAGATGCAAGTATTCTAGGACATTCCACATCGTCTAGAAACTTCTAGTACAGAGTTGGTATAAATAGCGCGACTTTCAATGGACCAGTAGACGAACTAAAAGATCGTGATCTGGAGACGACAAAGATGAAAGCAGAGCTGACAGAACGTCATAAGAAAGCACTAGAAAGTGAGGGTTTGGATCCGAAAACATTTCTATTTTCGGATGATGCTTTTTCTATAATTTCTTCAATTTCTTCCGATATAAAAACCGAAATATCTTCTATAAAATTGAAATTACTGCTGATGTTTTTACTATAAAAAATGATATTTCAGTCCAAACATTTGTTGATGGACTCTGTGACCACGAGATATAGAAAACAATCCGCTTAGCTCGCCACAAAACATTGGTCGATGTCTTGTCCGCTGCATGAGAGAGGCAGCTACGTAGACTTCTGGTGGATACAGTAAAGTAAGGACTGTAAAAAAAAGAAGAGGAAGGTAAACTCAATCAACTGGTAAACTTAATGAAGAGGCTCACTGACAGAAAAATTAAAACAAAAACCATCAGGTACTGGAATTGCGGTGAACTGGGACATGTACGCAGTTCGTACAAACGCTCTAGGGTCCCAACAAATGAAGACAACACGCCGCAGGAAAATTGGAGCGGGTCGACCTAGAGGAGGAAGCTTCGACCCGAAACCGTTCCAAAGACCATCTCATACTGATAGCCTCTTTGAAATGTCGCGATGATAGTGTATACGTAAACTCAAACAAATAATGATTGAGAGTGAACCGTGTTGTCATATCTCAATTTTACCTTACTAGTTTTTAGCAGAATCAAAATAGAGTAAGTAGTAGAGTTGTAAGTTGTGGCAAATTATAGATAATATACAGTCATAGTACTAATAAAAGATATTAATTATAACAAAAATCAGTAATGAGTAATACTTATACATTTCTTGATCATTTAAAATTAATTATTTTATGGATTGTTCAGTATTTGTTACAACTAATGGCATCGGTGTACGGAGCGATATTTGTGTCTTTGTCTGTTACGCGTAAAATCCATCTCGTCGATGACGTTCTCAGTAGTGCATTTCTAACCACGAGCGTAACATCGGGTTTTGAATTATACGGTGTGAATTGTAAGTTTTACAGTTAAGTTAGTAAGTAATCGACGTGTTGTAAGAACAATTGGTGAAAATATTAGTGCTAGTAAGTGTTTAAACATTAAATAATAATATTTCTACACCGTTCTAAAACTATGCAAAAAATGGAAGACATTGAAGGGCCTTCAACGTCGAAAAAGGTAAAACGGTCGAAGTCTCGGTCGCTAAGTGAAAAACAAATTGTACTTCGAGTATTTCACTGTCTTGAAAGAGATCATCAGCGACCAAAAGATAACTTAGTGCATATGTGCTGTAATTCTACGGATGTACCTCCGAATAACCAACCGGGCGTTCCAACATCATTAACTTCCACAATTACAAAAGATAAATCAGTTTACAAAATACTAAGAGAAAACAAAATTCATGGGGAAAATTCACGCCAAAAACTAGTAGCGGAAGAAAAAAAATCACAGTTGATGAAGAAGCCAAAAACAGTATACGCACAACTATTCACAGTTTCTTTTTCAGAAATGAGCTGCCCACTTTGCAAAAAGTTCTGGAGGCAGTTAGCGATCATGAATTGGTCCCACAAATGAGTAAAGAAACTTTGAGGAAAATTTTACACGAAATGAAATTTACGTACGGAAAAGTCGACAGGAAAAGCATTCTCATTAAACGTCAGGAAATAATAGTATGGAGAAGAAATTATCTCCGAAAAATTGAGGAATTGTGGAATATCAAAAAAAAATTTACTACATGGATGAGACGTGGGTTAACCAAGGACATACGGTCAAAAAAGTATGGCAGGATGGTCATATAACAAGTGCACGAAAAGCCTTTATTGAAGGCTTGTCAACTGGGTTAAAACAGCCGTCTGGAAAAGGTAGTCGTCTGATAGTTACGCATATAGGAAGCGACAGTCGATTTTTACCAAATGGTGAATTAATATTTAAATCCAAGAAAACAGGCGACTATCATGAAGAGATGAATGCGGAGGTGTTTGAAAAATAGTTTGAAGGCATCATTCAACTTGTGGAACCTGGGTCTGTCGTCGTCATGGACAATGCCCCATATCATAGTCGGTATTTAGAATCATTACCGAAACAATCATGGAAAAAATGAGCAATTCAAGAATGGTTAATTAATAAAAACATCCAATATAAAAAAGATAGTTTAAAGGCAGAACTACTTCAGTTAACAAAATTACACAGAGACAAATATAAAAAATTCGCAGTGGATGAAATGGCGTTAAGTCGTGGAATTACAGTATTAAGGTTACCACCGTACCACTGCGAATTAAACCCAATAGAATTAATCTGGGCGCAAGTAAAAGGATATGTGGCACGAGAAAACAGAACATTTAAATTAGTGGACGTGCAACGTTACCTAGAAGAAGCCATTCAAAATATTTCTACAGAAGACTGGAAGAAATGCATTCAGCATGTTTTAAAAGAAGAGCAAAAAATGTGGGACGTAGACAACCGTATTGAACACAATATTAAACCAATCATAATTAACTTTGATGATAGCGGTAGCAGCAGTGACGATTCTGAGGTTGAAGATTAGAAGAAAATTTGTACACAAAAAGAAGTCTATATATTTAGGTATAATTTTTATTTTTACCATTCACTATTACCATTTAGAAATTATTATATAAATTTGTATTTTTAATTCCTGTACACAGACATGAACAATGTCTCAGCAGGATACAAATGTTTATTTATTTAATTATTATTGTATCAATTTGTACATTGTTACATACATTTGAAATAAACATTATTATTATTATGTTTGGCGGTCAAGAAAACATAATCCTTTAGGTTATATCCAAACTAATTATCTTACTTAGGGATTTCCGAAATGATAGGTGCGTGTAAACTTTTATGATTTAAGTACCAATCAAATAGTAATTTAAGCTTTATAATGTCTTTTAATGTTGGCCGAACCCAATTAGGGTTTCGTGGGTAAGGCTGGCTAGTTTCGAGGAACTGCACGTAAACCGGGAGAGAGAGAGCGAGAGAGATATATAGAGGTATGTTTTATTGTCATTGAAAAATTACAAAAATTTTATAGACAAAGCGAAGTAAATTAAAAACTAAATATAATATAAAAAGATTAAAAAATATAAAAATTTAAAAATAACTAAACAAAACAAAATAAAAATATCAATTGCATTGGATATGCAATATCCGTCATTATGATTTTAATTTAAAATTTAAGTAATACTTCTGTATGTGTAACCCAAGAAGAAACTTAAGAGACAGTTCCTTACTGACTTCGGCTGCGACATAATATATAAATATACATTAATTTGTGAAATAAAGTTAAATTCATTATTAAAATAGTAAAATTGATAATATTGTTTCTGTCACCAAACCAACCCCTGATTAGGTATCTTTCTTATTTTTAATTTGAAATATATATTGTGATTTTTATTAATATTCTTAATTTATTTGGTTCCTACTATAATTACCACTATAATTACCACTATAATTACCACAATTATTATTCCGTTTTCATAAAGCCTCACTAATGACTACAACGATTAGGTAAATTACGATATTGCAAAGTTTTCATGAAATAAATAAAATAAATTGTATGAATATTTTAAATAATTGTACCCTCTCAAAAATAATAAGCACGCCTCCGATTTGGTCGTATTTCTACCTGCTTTCACTCTCAATCATTATTTGTTTGAGTTTAGACGATGAAATAAATGGTAAAAAGTATACATTGTTGGTGGATGCTGGAGCAACTAGGACCATTATATGACTAACAACCATAAATAACCGTAAGAGACTTCTTCCAGTAAGATTACGACTGCAGACTGTCACAGATGTAAGTGCCAACGTTCATGGTGAAATCCAGATTCAATAGGGAATTGGTGCAGACAAGTTAACTCATACTGTTATTGTCACTGATATTGAAGAAGATATTATACTTGGAATGGATGTAATGAATTTACATGGTTTCCAGTTAGACTTAAAGTTGGTGCCGAAGAGGTATTCCTACATTCTTATGGAGACAGTACAGTACCAGTAGCTATTCAAAAAGACACGGTAATAACTGGTAAAAGTGAAACATTATAGTAGCACGGCTTCAAGAAACTATGGAGAAAGAAACATCTACCGTGATAGAACCTTGGAACCACGATGAAGAGGTTGGACGAGGTATTCTGATCGGAAAAGGGTTGGTCACGACTGCTAAACAAATTCCAGTCCGTCTCATAAACATTAATGATCACTCAATTACCACCAAGAAAAGGACTAGAATTGGAACTTGTGTACTAGTAATTTCCATAATTCGTCAGACAATAACTTCTGGTAATTCCAATGACAAATTCGAGCAAATGATTTCAGTTGCTGGTCAGTCTCTAAATCAATTAATTACATGAGACTATGGCATCTTATAAAGAAGAAGATAGACGACATGAGATTCAAAAATTTTTGTAATGGATTTTGAGCAAGCTATTCACCCGAGCGTGTCAGTTTTTTTAGAAGTGCATATAATTGGTTATAAATTTAATCTAACACAATCATGGTGAGTACTACCCTTATCATAATAAATACTCCAATTTTTAACATTAAACGTTATTCAGATATGAACATTTAATCATTTGATTTTAATGTATATATAACATTTTTGAATAACGGTTTTGTCTTCCTTTTAAATAACACTTATGGGTGCCCATCTAAAACTTTAAAATGAAAGTTTTTTCATAACCAAAGTTTTTTAGATGGCACAAAATACAACAACTTGGTCTGAGCACAGAATATAAAGACATTAATTCCACTATTGGAAGATGGATGCATCCTATATTAGGACTGTCTTTCTTATCTCCAGATGAAGTAGAGGCCTCATTTGTTGAAGATTTCATGGCCAAGTAGCCAAAAGATGAAAGAATTATTCAGTTTTGTGATTATTTAGTGGATACATCTATAGATACTAACTCTATGTTTCCACCCAAAATATGGTCAGCTAAAACTTCTTCTACTTATAGAACTACCAATACATGAGAGTCATTTCCCTCCAAGTAGAGGAGCAAAGCAAGTGATGAGGTCGGGATAGCTCCAAAGATGATTAATTTAAAAGATGGGAAAAACAATTTAATAATTGCCATTATACAAGAAATCAGCTTTACATTTACACCAGAAGAAATTAAGAGAATATGTAGAATCAAAATGAGTAGTGGAACAAGCAGCTTTCAGACCAGGAAGACAAACAAATAACAATAGAATACAAATGAAAAATCTATAGAAGAAGAAGAAGAATTATACGTAGTATTCATTGACCTGAGGGTAGTTCTCCACCTAGCTGAACAAAAAAAATAAGGTTTCGGAAGACTACTAGGAAGTGCCGAAAGATCTCATTAATAACAGGAGGCCAAAGATCGGGAGTTTTTATTAAAAAGGGTATAGAACAAGTCTAAATTTAATACTGTTCACAATTTATTAGTCAAGACGATAAAATAGCAAGGAAAAACATTATTATAAGATACAGAAACTTGAAGTAGATTCAATTAAGCAATTTGCTATACTGTTTAGCTAAAACGTCCTATCTGACAAAATTTTTGTGAGTTAAAGGCATATTTGTGATGCAGACATGCATTTACAATGGTTTTCTACTCAAAAACGTCCTAACAAAGCACTTGTTTCTTCCCATCAGTTTTGTTTTAATATTTCCATAGTGGACAATATGAAAATAAAATCATTAATATCTCAAAACTTTCCTTATGTCAGATAGGAACTTTTAGCTAAGTAGGGCAGTATATGCATGTGATGTGGTACTAATATCAAAATAAAAAAAAAACAAAATGCAGATTGTTGTTTTTTGTTTGAAATTTTTCGAAAATTTAAGATGAAGGTCTAATAACTAAAATTTGTCTATAATTTGTTATCTTCAATTCATCTTTTGTGTAACAAGGGTAATTTAAAAAGCTAGAGAATATTATAGTGTTAAAGAAATAACAATTAAAATGGTCCAAAACTTCTATTATAATGCCATGAAATATACTGATTTTTTAATTTTCTAAAGAATTTATTATTGTTAATATTTCTGATTTTTCATAAAATATTCAAAACATATTAAAGTTTATATTAAAGGATATTGTTTTACTGGAAAATAATTTAAAAATCGAGGATTAAAAATTTTGTTGAGTGCAATTGTTTCTTTTTAAAAATTATAATTGATGGGGTGCAATTTTCACAACGGATATACAATTTTATTCTCCCGAGGCTGTTTCGTTAGTAATTCTGTTTTGTTTTGGTATTTGCGGAATTTATATAGGTTTTAATTCGTTTTTCCGAGTGATATATTGACTGCGGAGTTTACGAAAACTTCGCGAACGCAACTCCATTGGTTAATGTATTTTCATAGATGAAAAATGACTAATTTGCACGTGTACACAGTAGATTAACAACAATAATTAAAAATACTTTTATGGACTGAGTCAGGTCAAAGTAGAGTTACCAGATGTCAGGAAAAGTCTGGACATGTCCGGAATATTGTACAGAATGCGCCAGATATTATAAATTGACCGGAATTTTCAGGAAAATCATGAAACGTAGTAGGGTATACTTAAAAATCATGTATAAATAATTTTATTAGTAATTGAAATTAACTTTTCTTTTATTTTTTAAAGTTTTAATGTAATTATTTAAAGGACGGTTATTGTCTTGTGTAGTTGTAATTTATTAAAAATAAAAGTTTAATTATTTTGTCCGGAATTTTATTGTTTTATTCTAATAAAGCGAAACTTCCACGGGCTATATCCGACTTTGGCAATATATAGTAGATTTTTCCGGATATAACGGTGAAATTTATTCCATTCCCAGCAAATTTGAATAAAGCACCTGAATTATCATTATATTTAGCTACAGAATGTTTTCACACAACCAGTAAAAATCTGATTGTCTACACATGACTTTCCTATCTAGTTATTATAGGCTTTTTCCGGTTATTTTGTACAACCTATTGCAGCATCTCTATAAATGTTTAGAGGATAAACTAAATATATACATTGTCCACATACATCTACCTCGAAACATTTTTCTATAGATATTCATTGAAAACGAAAATACTGAAAAATTTAAATTTAGCACTTTTCCATTACGGTCCATTTTAGAAAAATCATGTATAAACAAAAATTATAGAGATCGATATCGCAAACAACTTTTAGTTCAACAATTTTCATAAAAATAAAAATTTTGCACATTTTGTCAAATTTCTCGAATACGGACCATTTCAGGAAATTTTGACATAAAGCAAAAATTATAGATAATAATATTAGAAGTAACTTTTATTTGAACAATTAGGTGTTTTTCTGTGTATCGGTTCATGAGTTATGTGACATACATACCATACACACACACACACACACACACACACACACACACACACACACACACACGCACGCACGCACGCACGCACGCACGCACGCACGCACTCACTCACTCACTCACTCACTCACTCACTCACGCACGCACGCACCCACATACACACAGAGGACAACGATGTACAAAAAAATATAGATTAACACGTATAAATATAAAAATATTAAAATTAAATTTATATTTTTATGTTATTTATGTAATATTAAAATAATGTGTTTTTATCTTAGATAAAAGAGACCAGAGATATAACATACACCGGTTTTAAACCTGCGCAAATGTTGTCAATTTCTAAAGAAGGGTTAACGGAGTGGGGGAACTGGGCGGCGACACGCGGCGACCCGAACTCTGTGACAGGGACCGGACTTTGTTTATTAGCAACTTAATGAACTATTAGGTTTATTTAAAAGGTGTTTAATCGAATTTTGTATTATGAAATCAAATTATCGTGATTTTTTGATATCAAACAGATGCCACGACATTTTATGCAAAGAGAAGACCTTTTATAGAATATTTCGTTAGCGTTTATTTACTACGGACTTTTCTGCAAGAGATTACAGTAAAATGTTGAAATAGAATATATTGTTAATAGAGCAAAAAATGTTACTCATTGTCTACGAGTATTATAAAAATAGCATGTGCGCAGGCTAATACTGCAAATCTATCCTTATGAGTTGAACATTATATTTTTTCTACGGCTATTACATATTATTAAAAATTAGTCAAAATGAGAAAATGCTGTTTTGTATTGTAACCTCAGAAAAAGTATATTAAGGCTTCTTTCTTTAAGAATATTAATTATTATAAAGGATGCGTCACATAAAACTCTAGAAATGCATATGTCTGAAACCAGATAACATTTTAAAATTTAAATCTATTAAAAGTCATTTGGTCGCTAGGGATGAGTGATTATCGAAATAAATTATCGATAATTGAAAATAATCGATTATTTTCGATCAATAGATTATTTTCAAACAATATATTTTTTGTCATTTCCTTTAAAATCGACTACTTGAATATATTTGAAAAATCAAAAATAATCGATTAATTAAAAAGCCAATTAACCGATAAATCAGTGTTTACAAAATATAATATAAATAGAATTATCGTTTATTTTAAATAATCGATTATTTTCAAATAAACCATTTTTTTTCGTCCATGGAAACAGATTATTCGATAATCTTTGAAAAATCGAAAATAATCGATTAATCAAAAATAATCAATTAATTAAAAAGTCGATTAACTGATAAATCGATTAAAAAAAAAAACAGAATGATCGATTATTTTAAATAATTAATTATTTTCGATCAATCGATTATTATCAATAATCTATTTTTATTGTATTTTCTTTAAAATCGTTAATTCGATTATCTTTGAAATACCGAAAATAATCGATAATTCCAAAATAATCGCCTAATCGAAAATAATCAATTAATTAAGAAGCCGATTCTATGATATATCGATTATTACCAATAATCTATTTTATTGTATTTCAAAAATATTCGATTAATTAAAAAATCGATTAACTGACAAATCGATTTTCAAAAAAACAGAATGATCGATTATTTTAAATAATCGATTATTTTCGATCAATCGATTATTATCAATAATCTATTTTTATTGTATTTCCTTTAAAATCGATAATTCGATTATCTTTGAAATATCAAAATAATCATTAATTCCAAAATAATCGCCTAATCGAAAATAACCAATTAATTAAGAAGCCGATTCTATGATAAATCGATTTTCCAAAAAATAAAACGAATTATCTATTATTTTCTAATAATCCTTTTTTTCATATTTCCTTTGAAATTGATTATTCGATTATCGAAAATAATTGATTATTAAAAAGCTGATTATCCAATAAATCGATAATTTTAAAAAAATAACCAAAATATCGATTATGTAAAATAACCGATTATATTCAATCGATTATTTTCATATATCTTTGAAAAATCGAAAATAATCAAATAATTGAAAACCCGATTAAACGATAAATCGATTATTTTGAATAAATCTACTTTTTTTGTATTTCCTTTAAAATCGATTAATACATTATCTTAAAAAAAAAAAAGGAAAATAATTTATTAAAAACAGCGGATAAATCGATTTTCATTAAAAAATATCAGAATTATCGATAAATCGATTATTTTTGTAACCCCTATTGGTCGCTTGCTTTTATTTGAGCATTTAGCTCCAAAATTTAGAGATTCGGATTTTTTGATCCAGTTATCTTTGAAATCGCATTCGCTTGTATAATAAATAAATATTGCTAAATTTTGGATTTTTTTAGTAAACGAAAATTATGTTAGAGTTGTTTAGGGGTTTGTAATGTAACATTTTATTAACGTGACTAAAGGTTGATTCCACCGTTGTGTTAAACGAAGTTTAAAATGACATTTTTACATTAACACTGTCATTTTAATCTCCGTTTAATACAACGGTGGAATCGGACCTAACTCCTGTAACTTTAGTTTTTTTTTTTGCTTATACTAGATTACTTTGTTTTAAGACTGAAAATTCAATGTCACTTTCGATTTGACCGCAAATAAGATGAACCTTGAAATTTTAAGTAGGTCATCCTGTATTTCATCTAATATTCTTATAAAAATACCTTATAAAAATAAAATTTAGCTAGCAACTATGATTCTTTACCTCTTATTTATCTACCAAAAAGGACTAAAAACTACCTTTAGAAAACATTCTTATAAAACTACTTTTTAAATACAAAATTTCGTTAGCAATAATGCCTATTTACTATTTATATAAATTAAATGTTCAAAATTTTACCCTTTTGTAAATTTATGTAAGTAATATGAAATCTGAGTTTGTGATGCTTAATATTTATTGAAACCCCTTAATGCGGATCTGAAGTATTCAGCCCAGAGAATCATGGCGCTTTATGTCAAAACGTTAATAAATATTTACCGCTGAAAACGAATATATTCATAACAGTAGTACTTGTATTATAAGTACATACAATTTTTCAAGATACATCGTGACATTTTAAACTTGAAATTGAATAACTAGAACACTTTAAATTGCTAAAATACCAACAAATAAATCAAAAAACAGCTGTCAATGGTGATTAAACTCAGGTGGAGGTGTGATCGCTGAATGGAAATCGGAGCAATTCGGGTGGCGTCGTGCAACAATGATTTTCAATTGGTGGGTTACTTTGGCTTAAAATAGACAACATGCGCAGTGTGCAATGTTACATCTTCGGTCTCTTTAATCTAAGGTTTTTATGAAATTAAACTGCACAAATGAACCAATGGAGAAACCGCCCCTGTCTATGAATATACTAAAATCGTTATGTTTATGCATGTTTAGTATGTTCTTTTTAGAATGTTTTTAGAACATACGTAGAAAGTATTTTAAAAATACGTGCTCTTAAAATATATTCTAAATAGTATATACTGAGCACATACCTTAAAAATATATTCTGAATTTAAGAAAATATTCTTAGAAGATACTAAAAGTCATATAAGTACCAAGAATGTACCACATGTTCTGAGAACGTTTTAAATGCTTGCAGATAGAACAATACGAAATATAAAAACATGTTTATATACCTATATGTATAGGACAAAAAACATTCACGACCTTACTTTGTGTTAATTTTATGGCGTACACAAAGTTTGATTATTGGTGATGATTTCACCTCATATATAGGGAATTGATAAATTTTCAGGCTCGTTATCTATGTCTGCTTCTGCTTTATTTGAGATGATAGATGAATTGAGGATAGCTCGCCATGTTGCCACAAATGTGTTGTTAGAATCTGTGGTAGATTTGTTTGCAGATAAGGATTACCAATTTTATTAAAATTAGAGTTAGTAGTTGGGAAGAACTTATTCATTTCTATACTCATTAATTTTTCCTGGTCTGCAATTCACTCTCATCTGCGGGTCCAAGTTTACGTGCTAGTGTTGACAAAGCTATCTCTAACTTCGTGCACTTAGCCAAAACAGCAGTTTCATCTTGGTGAAAAGTAAACGGATGTACTGGGTACGAAAAACTCTAGTTATCCTTTTCTAATCTCAAAGTAAAGCTTAATTATTATCCGTAGAGTACGTTACTTTACAATGCGCAGAAACCAGATTGAATTTATAGGCAGTAGGCGTGGTTACAGACCTCCCAGCGTCTTATTTATAATATTGCACAGCGTTTTACTTATTGCATTTCCTTTCATTGTTATTTTCTTGGGTTTAGTGTTTCGATTTGATCCAAAGAAACGTTTATTTCTTAGTTTTTCAATTATTCAATTTTGGTAAGTACAATTTATACCTAAGTAAATCATTTGAAGAGTAAAAAAGTAATGACCATTCTTAAAAATTAGCATTTTTACACTTATTCTGGTATGTAAAGTAAAAATTATTGAAAAAGGAACATAAGACCCCATCTAAAGGTCGAAAAATCATGGTATTTTTTTATGCATATTAAAATAGAGGTACTTTTAGAGAACCAGGGGTATGCACATCAATGAATCGTTTACATATTACTCATATTTATATGTTCAAGATTAAAGTTTAATTATAAATCATTTAAGTGTGGTCGTAGATAAAATGTATGAACAAGTGTGAAGTGCTTCACATCTTTAGAACTAAAGTGACACAAGTTGGATATTATTCGAAAAACAGTTAGCCGACCTAGGCCAATAAAGCAAGGTTAAATATCGAGAAGCTCTAATTTCGAACCGTTCTTTTTTAGGTATAATTTACTTTTTAGGTTTTCTACATTGTTTAAATCATCCGGAATATTATTGTTATATCTCCGTAACACTTTATTACTTATTTATATTATTATTATTTTTTTATGTTGCCCGTAAGGTACGCCATTGAGTTTTAAGTTTATCAACCCCAACCCGCATACAACTCGTTCACCGAAATGTGTTTTAATACAATTATTAGTGTTCTGTGTAGTGTTCTACAATTGGTATAGCAGTTCTAACGTGTACCCGAAAGAACGGAGCAGAACATGCACGCTGACTGGCTTATCAGATATAAAAAAAAAACCAATTGCGAAAATTCTCAACTTCAAACATGCAATTGATCGCATCTGGGGTTAACGTTCGTTTGATATAGATATTTGGGCGGAGGTAATTTGCCCACAAAATATTTAAAGCTGCTAATCCTATAGGTTATTTGCCCACAGCAAGTAAAAGGTCATCTTAATCCTGTTGGTATTTTGCCCAAATTTATTTCTTACTGAATAAATCATAATAGATATATCTTTCATTTATTATTTTTTATATATTATCGAAAAGTAAAAACACATTATTAATTAAACTAAAAATTATATTAAACACTAATTTTTATTATTATAAAAAAGTAAGTATACATAAGTTATATTATATTTTTTATATATTTATATTTTATTTACATATTTTTCAACTGGGAGGGATAAATGTGATACAAATTTTATATACTCTAATCTGCTGATTTGCTGCAGATCAAATCGCTGTATAAATTTTTCTAAACACAGAATTTTTTGTTTTACACTTTTGTCTTTGATTTTCATAGGTATACTTAAGCTTTGTATTGTGACATACGTGTCGATTTGAAAGTCTTTAAGCTTTTCTATAAAAATATATACAGAAGGATGTGTACAGTAGAATGAAGAATTAAACCTTGAATGAAACGACTCACAGGCATTTGTAGTTCTTGTAATTGAAGCTGTTTTTTCTGCCCATATACTTGGAGGAAATGTAGAATTTTCTTCAATATATGTTTCTAATAGGTAATCGGCATACCTATCGAGAACGGCATTTTCTGGTTTACTTGCCATTAAGTCAAACACAAAACAGTCTCCAACTTCATCGGCGTTTAAATATGTCAACCCAAATGATGTTTTAAGCCATTTTCCGGTATCACTGTTAGTTGTATATTCAGTCATTAATCCCAGAGACTGAATTTTACGATACCACGCTTGATGTAGATGAAATCGGCAGCCATTGATTACAGTATTAGGCCACATATAAATTAACGCCTTATAAATTGCTATTTCAAAATCAACGAACACTTTAGATGGATTTAAAGCAATACTATAAGTTTCCAAAATTTTATAATGCAATAACGAAAACAAATGTTTGTATATATCGGTAGATTTGTTTGGTAATAAACAATATACCAGGGGCACATAGTGTCCATTACACAGCCCATGAATGGTAAATAATTGTAGGAAAAACTTTGTACAATACGAAAATGTTCCATCCATATACAAGACGTTCATTTTACACAAAGTACGAATGCAATAAAATTATTTTCTCTGCTATTTATTAAAAGAAAATGTTCATCTTTACTGGTTTTAAATGTATTAGAATATAAGTCAACTGCATCATGCACTTCTTGTATATTTGTAGGTAATGGACCTGGTAGTATTTTGCGACGACTGTTGTATATCATCAACGTATAAAAACTGACTGAAATATAAACAGTAAACACCCAAAGTAAGTACCTATTAGAATTATTAATAATCAGGTAGGTACCTATTTGTGGGCGGATGTAATTTGCGGGTTTAGGTACCTGAATGCTACTGTGGGCAAAATACCAGTAAGATTAACGCACCCCTTTACTTACACAGGTAGAAAACAGAGATTTGTGGGCAAAAAGGACCCGCCGAGATATTTTGGGTTTTGTGGCAATATTAGAATGTTTTGCTGAATAATTACTATCCTATATACTAAAAGGGGTTCTGAATAGCTTAATTCATTTTTAAATCTCTTGTTATTTGCTATTTTAAAATAATTTTTATTATTAAAAACTGACAGAATAATAAAATCAATACAATTAAAATCGATAATTACACAAATCATGTTTTTAACAAAGACAGGCATAATATTATATCTTTTAATAGTGAAAGTGATTATTTAAATAAGTTTATTACTAGATATGAGCAGTTTATTAATTCTTATAAGATTTATAATAATGTAGAATTAAACAAATACGCATTTGAATTTGTACAAAAAAAATTGGAAGGTCGTGCCGATTTTATGGTAGGCAATAGAGTAGAAATTGATACTTTCTTTATGTATGAGAGAGTATTAAAATAATAAAGCGTTCGTAATCCATAGGCGTATCACTTTTTTTAGTAGACAGTTAAAATATTTTTTGAAGTTATTCCTCGAGTATACACTTATATTTTCACCTAATTAACCTGCTTATAACTTCTAAACAGCTGAAGGTAAAAAATTGCAATTTTTTCTAAAATGTTTTATTTTTCCAAAACGTATGTTAAGAACATTGTGTCAAATGAGTTATGTAGGTATAAGGGTTTAAATTTTGACTTTTAAACAACGTTACGTTCATAAATAATAATTTTAATTTAAAAACTACTTCTTACCTACAAATCCAAATCAGAATCGAAATCAGAAGATGAACTGTCGCAACCAATATTTACAATGAATGGCTCGATCATTTCATCAGTAATATTGTCCAACTTCCACATTTTCTCTTCTTCTTTAATCGTATGATTTACTGCCTTTTCCCAGTTTTCAGGCTTCATATTATTTACAGCCTCCAAAAACAACCGTTTAACATCACTCATTTTAAAAGAATTATTTTTTCTTGAAACTTCTCCCTTTATCTGTGCCTATATCAGTTCAATCGGGTTTACTTTGCAATGATATGGTGGTGATCTAACCACCGTCATCCCACGATTTTTTGCAATTTCATCAATTTCATATTTTTTGAATTTCTCTTTATGAAGGGAACACAAATGATACAGTTCTTTTCTCACAGAACCGGGATGGAACTTAATATTCTTTGAATTTAGCCAATTCTATAAATATTTTTTTAACCACTTGGTTGTGGGCATTTTTTCTACAAGTCTCGAGTGATAACTTGCATTATCCATTACTATTATACAGTTCTGAGGAAGAAGATCTATAATTTGTTCGAACCACTCTTTAAAGACATCAGCATTCATGTCCTCATGGTAGTCAGCGGTACGAGTAGATTCAAAAGTCAATAAACCACCTTTAACAAAACCGTTTGAACTACCGATGTGTACTATTATTAGTCTGCGCCCCTTTCCTGATGGTGGATTTAAACCAGTAGATAAATTATTTAAAGAAGCCTGTCTTCGACTTGCCAAAATTTATTTATGTCCCTCGTTGATCCATGTTTCATCTAAATAAAATATATTTCTTTTTTGGCTTCTCATTTCTTTTATAGTCCTTAGGTAATTTCTTCTCCATACTACAATATCGCTTCTTTCTATTAAAATAGACTTTCTGGAATGCTTTTTCCATAGAAAACCTATTTCTTTTAAAAGTTTCCATAGTGTGCTTCTACTCATTTCAGGGTAATCCTTATCATCTCGAACCGTTGCAAGAACTTTGTCTACTGTCGGAAATTCTTTTCTAAAGAAGAACGCCATGCACTTTCCTTCGAAGTCTTTCTTTCAAAAGATTTTCTAATTGAAATTTTGGTTTTCCTGGAGCTTTACGTGCTGTTTGAAACTCGCCACATTTCTCTTCTTTAACAACTCTGTAAATCGTAGATTTCCCAACACCAAGCGTACTACTAACTAATTCCACTGTGTCATCAACACTTTTACATAAATGTTTGTAAATGATTTAAAACAATTAAATATTAATGTTTTTTCATTAACTGTTAAAGGATCGATTTGTTGTCGTTTACGCGGCCCTTCCAAATTTTCCATGATCACACTAGAATTCACACTGCACCTTGCAAGTTGCAACTACACGACATTTAGTAAACTGTCAAGAATACACAACTTGGACCTCCTTACTAAATGGAAAACCTATAAACGCATTTTCGGTGAAATTTGTTGGGAAGGTATTTATCTACTTATAATTCGATTACTGTAAGAAATTCTTGGAATTAAAATAAAACAAAATTGGCAAATAGGTACTTATTGAAAATAATCTTAAGATACGGCTATGTAATCTTTAATACACAGGGCTTTTGACCTGTCCAAACCTTTTTCTATTGTTCTGTACAGCTTGTGTTTATAAAGGACCAATAAAAGACCCAAAACTTGTAATAGCTCAAGTACATTTATTACAATTTTAGGAAATATTTAGATTATTCTGTAAAAATATTTAAAATGACCTAAGTTTTACATTAGAAATGCTGTTTTATTACTCTCTCATACATAAAAATAAACTATAGCAAGGAGTAAACATCTTAAAGGTGAACACCTTATTGATATTGGCAGTATATTACAATTAATTAAAAGTAGTGTAGTACAGAGAATAAGCAATGATCTTTATATTGATTAAAATGATAAAATTTGTCAAATTAACCATTATAATAAGACAGTCTTAAGTAACATGCACCATAAGAAAACCAGATTATTTAGAAGATGCTTTGGCGTACGTAAAAGAATTTAATAATTTCCAAGATTTATAAGGTAACAACAAAATTAGAACAAAATGGATTTTGTTCTAATAATAACAGATATAAATTTTCAAAAAATAATACCAATTTTAATCAAAATCTAAATAGATTTCAAAATTTTTGTACAAAATAATCCACAATTAAATACACGTTTTCAGAATGTCCAACAAAATAATTATTCAACAAACATTTTAAATGTCCCTAGTCAGCCAATTAATGTAAAACCCATTCCACAAAATAAAAAATACTTTACAAACTGCCAAATATTTGGCGACCAAATCAGATTTCTGAGAATCAAATACCAAAACCGGTGCCGATGTCAATAATATCGCGAAATCCCAGTTTACAAACAAGAAGACCATTTAATTATAATAATCAATTTTTTCAAAATTCTAATCAAAATTCAAAACCAAATTTTGTTTTTGAAGAGTTACATTCAAACCAATATAGTAATTCTAACCCTAAATTTAAATAAGATACAGATTTGTACCATAATAATGGCGACAATTTAAATCAATATCAAAGTCAAAATGAATTTGATAATGAACAAATTTTTAATGCACATATCAACAAAAAAGGCAGCTCAAATCAAAATTATCAGATACTGGTCTTATTAAAAACAAAAAGATAGAAATGAACAATATTTGAAACAATTCATTACCTTAAACTCAAACAAATAATGATTGAGAGTGAAAGCAGGTAGAAATACGACCAAATCGGAGGCGTGGTTATTTACAATTATTTAAAATATTCATACAATTTCTTTTATTTATTTCATGAAAACTTTGCAATATCGTAATTTACCTAATCGTTGTAGTCATTAGTGGGGCTTTATGAAAACGGAGTAATAATTGTGGTAATTATAGTAGGAACCAAATAAATTAAGAATATTAATAAAAATCACAATATATATTTCAAATTAAAAATAAGAAAGATACCTAATCAGGGGTTGGTTTGGTGACAGAAACAATATTATCAATTTTACTATTTTATATAAAATTTATATAATAATTTCTAAATGGTAATAGTGAATGGTAAAAATAAAAATTATACCTAAATATATAGACTTCTTTTTGTGTACAAATTTTCTTCTAATCTTCAACCTCAGATTCGTCACTGCTACTACCGCTATCATCAAAGTTAATTATGATTGGTTCAATATTGTGTTCAATACGGTTGTCTACGTCCCACATTTTTTGCTCTTCTTTTAAAACATGCTGAATGCATTTCTTCCAGTCTTCTGCAGAAACATTTTGAATGGCTTCTTGTAGGTAACGTTGCACGTCCACTAATTTAAATGTTCTGTTTTCTCGTGCCACATATCCTTTTACTTGCGCCCAGATTAATTCTATTGGGTTTAATTCGCAGTGGTACGGTGGTAACCTTAATACTGTAATTCCACGACTTAACGCCATTTCATCCACTGCGAATTTTTTATATTTGTCTCTGTGTAATTTTGTTAACTGAAGTAGTTCTGCCTTTAAACTATCTTTTTTATATTGGATGTTTTTATTAATTAACCATTCTTGAATTGCTCGTTTTTTCCATGATTGTTTCGGTAATGATTCTAAATACCGACTATGATATGGGGCATTGTCCATGACGACGACAGACCCAGGTTCCACAAGTTGAATGATACCTTCAAACCATTTTTCAAACACCTCCGCATTCATCTCTTCATGATAGTCGCCTGTTTTCTTGGATTTAAATATTAATTCACCATTTGGTAAAAATACACTGTCGCTTCCTATATGCGTAACTATCAGACGACTACCTTTTCCAGACGGCTGTTTTAACCCAGTTGACAAATGTCGTGCACTTGTTATATGACCATCCTGCCATACTTTTTTGACCGTATGTCCTTGGTTAACCCACGTCTCATCCATGTAGTAATTTTTTTTTTATATTCCGAAATTTCTCAATTTTTCGGAGATAATTTCTTCTCCATACTATTATTTCCTGACGTTCAATGAGAATGCTTTTCCTGTCGACTTTTCCGTACGTAAATTTCATTTCGTGTAAAATTTTCCTCAAAGTTTCTTTACTCATTTGTGGGACCAATTCATGATCGCTAACTGCCTCCAGAACTTTTTGCAAAGTGGGCAGCTCATTTCTGAAAAAGAAACTGTGAATAGTTGTGCGTATACTGTTTTTGGCGTTTGTACTTCTCCATGAATTTTGTTTTCTCTTAGTATTTTGTAAACTGTTGATTTTGGTACACCCATATAATCAGAGCACATATCAACTAATTTATCTTTTGTAATTGTGGAAGTTAATGATGTTGGAACGCCCGGTTGGTTATTCGGAGGTACATCCGTAGAATTACAGCACATATGCACTAAGTTATCTTTTGGTCGCTGATGATCTCTTTCAAGACAGTGAAATACTCGAAGTACAATTTGTTTTTCACTTAGCGACCGAGATTTCGACCGTTTTACCTTTTTCGACGTTGAAGGCCCTTCAATGTCTTCCATTTT
Organism: Psylliodes chrysocephalus; assembly: GCA_927349885.1. Taxonomy (NCBI): domain Eukaryota; kingdom Metazoa; phylum Arthropoda; class Insecta; order Coleoptera; family Chrysomelidae; genus Psylliodes; species Psylliodes chrysocephalus. The sequence continues at coordinate 15,064,273 of OV651830.1, forward strand.
TTGCATAGTTTTAGAACGGTGTAGAAATATTATTATTTAATGTTTAATCACTTATTAGCACTAATATGTTCACCAATTGTTCTTACAACACGTCGATTACTTACTAACTTAACTGTAAAACTTACAATTCACACCGTATAATTCAAAACCCGATGTTACGCTCGTGGTTAGAAATACACTACTGAGAACGTCATCGACGAGATGGATTTTACGCGTAACAGACAAAGACACAAATATCGCTCCGTACACCGATGCCATTAGTTGTAACAAATACTGAACAATCCATAAAATAATTAATTTTAAATGATCAAGAAATGTATAAGTATTACTCATTACTGATTTTTGTTATAATTAATATCTTTTATTAGTACTATGATTGTTTATTATCTATAATTTGCCACAACTTACAACTCTACTACTTACTCTATTTTGATTCTGCTAAAAACTAGTAAGGTAAAATTGAGATATGACAACACGGTTTACTCTCAATCATTATTTGTTTGAGTATAGATTGCAATACGTGAACCTGACCAAAAACTACTAATTGATATAGGAAGTTTTAGGTCCATTATAAAATCTTCAGAAGCAAAGAAATATTCCTGAATGGTACTTGTTGATAAGATAAGTTCTGAATGAACTTATCTTATCAACAAGTATGGGAATTCAACAGATTAACTATTAAGATTTAGTGCCAGCGTTTTCTGAGTTTAATTCTAATGATTAATATGTAGACTTTATTCTTTGCAACTTTTATACATTTTTCGATGGCGTATTAGGTTTAAACGATTTGATAAACTTGAACTTGATTATAAATTTGACTCAACAAAAGTTAATGAGTGATAATATTGGTTAAAAGGGCACGACGGGCTGAAAATATTTGTCAGAATTATGTGGTGTATAATTAAATTAAATTATTGGTAAAAACTAATTTTTTTATAATAAAAAAGTATGCAAAGTCACATAGGTGTTACTATCTAGAAAAAATAGATAAGAAAGATTTACCTACCATAAAGGAAAATAAAAATATTTCCTGGAATCAAATAATGTGTACATTATTAACTTACAGCGATTAAACTTGAGGATAAACTGCCCTTTTCCTTGGAGCCGAAGTGTTCAATGACCTGCCAATTACTCTTCCGCGTCCCCTCCGCGGCGCTGCTGGACGCCGGCAGGGGACTGGTGTTGGCCGTCGAGGAAGGCGTCGACAGAGAGCAGCTGGTGTTCGTGTCCGGAAAATCGCCCCCGCTGAGTTTCGGCGCTGTCTTTAGGCTGGTCCATTTGCGAGTGCATCCTTTGCGACTGGACGTCGATTCCTGGAAACAAAATTAACACAATTAAGTTATTATTGGAACATGGACTCGTTTTTACCACTTTCTTTGTCAAGTATCAAAAATCAATGACTTAACTAATAGTTTACTGAATTTGGAAATATAGCAGTTAAAACAAAGATTTTTTGGTAGTAGTAAGGAAAATATTCAGAACTTAATAATGGATTTATTTAATAATAAAATGAAAATAAAAAATATTCGTGTAAATGATATCAAAAAGTGTTATCGAGTTCCAAATAAAAACGTCGATCCAACCAAACCAAGGACAGCTGCTGTTTTGGTGAGACTTTCTGTGCTGAAGAATAAAAAAATGCTTAAAACAACCGAAATTTATGTACAAGAGGATCTAATACCACAGCTTATACAATACAGCTCCACAACTCCGTGTCGGCGTCTTTGATCTGGCGGTCGAGAACCAAGCAAGACGGAATGGTGCTATCTCTGTTAGATTCAAGGGAAAAGTCGGGCCCGGATTAAACAATTTTTTTTATTATTGAAAAAATTGAAAACCTTGGCGTAATAAGGTTGGTTACATGCCATATTAAGTAAGTTTTGGGAAATTAAATTTTTAATTTGTTTTAAATCTGTCAAATATAATTAAAAAATTATTTAAATATAAATATTACGAAAAATAGCACATCTTTCGGATTGGAGGTAAAATAATTTGTATGTGGCTAGTAAAATCCTAGTTAACAAATGTTTTGAGCTAAAACAGTCACTTCACGACAAATTGTGACTTGGATCCTTTTAACACCAAGGGCTTCAATTGTTAAAGAATTTTGTCACGCTCGTGGATGCAAATCAAGTGGTACCCCGTGTGTCTCGCAAGTGTTACTCTTCGCGCAAAGGGTTTATACCTAGATAAACGAATGCTTCGACTGAGGTCTGGGAACTCTATGGTATTTTGGAATTATAAAGAATTTGTGCTTTTATTTTAACAATATTGGTTATATTTAGATGTATTCTTATTAATTGAAATACAGATTTGTAGAAGTAATACTTTGACAGTTTTTATTAATATAATATATTCAATTTTTATCTGACCATACCGAAGTAGGGAATTTTAAAACTTTATAGTAATGTGAAATTTGAATTACAATATTACACGAAATTACATAATTAGTACTTATTTTAGGTAGGTACTAAATTTGTACTTGGAGAAAGTAATATCGATTTTTACAAGAAAACTTGAAAAGTAAATTAATTTAGTTCCTATTTCTGATGTAAAACGTAAACCACGATAACAAATAAATAGTAGTTTGTTCAACAAGGGTAGATATGATAGGCATATCACACAAAGAAGAAGTTTGAGCACGACGTCGTAGGCGGAGTACTCAATCGTCTGATTGTGATATGAACAATCCACTCGATATGGTCAGTATATTTTTTCTACGGCCCACTAACGAAAATCTACAAATTTAAAAAATTATTTTAGGTTATTTAGACAAAATAACTAATTTTAAAATAATTTACGAAGTTGACTAATTTATAAAATAAAATAAACATGAAAAATTAATTAGTCCTCTGCCTAGATTCGATCCCGGGCTTTTCGCGTGGAAGGCAGATGCTCTGTCCTCATCTTCACCGAAACTTTCAGGACTTTAGTTTTAATACTCGTAATTAAATTAGTATCATGTAGTTTGATTAAAATTTATTTTTTTTAAATGTGGACACAATAAAAACAAAAATGCTATTATTTATCGAGTCTACACAAAAATTTTAATGTATATTTAATATCAATAACTAAAATATATATTGACAATTCGTTTAACAGAATTGTCGCTTATTTAAAAATTTTTAAATAATAGGAGTTGGGTGACCAAAATATGAACTGTGATTTGTAGATTTAATTTTGTTAAAGTTGAACACAATAGCTTACTTTTTCGTTTTGTAATATGTGCGTAGATTGGCTAATATCCATGCACAGATTACAAAACGAAAAAGTATGCTATTGCCTTCAATTGAACGAATATATTTCATATCCATTCTAGGTAGTGAGAACATTGCAAAAAAATAAATTCGCCAATCACCGTTCATATTTTGATCAACCGACTGCTATTATTTTTAAAATTTTAAATAAATGACAATTCTGTCAAACTAATTGTCAGTATATTTTTTAGTTATTGAGATTAAACATACATTAAAATAGGTTATTCTTTTGGAAAACGTTAGCATGGATGACTAAAGGGTATTGGGTTAATTAATTCTAAAAGTGTGGTACAAATGTTATTTTTTGTAGCCAATTCTTCAAAATTATTTTGAAATATCTTTTCAATATTGAATATTAGTTCTACAAATTCATCATTTGACAGTAGATTTCCAAATGTATCTGAATTGGCGTTATCATATGCCTTTAAAAAGCAATAAAAATAAAAATCATCTAATTTAACGTGATCTTTGTTATATTTAAGACAGGTATCACAGGAGTGGATCCGCAAGGCTTTTATTAAAAGGTAACCACACACATACCTGATAAAATTTTTCTGTAGCAATAATTTAGGGTGTTAATAATTTCATCATAAAATAAAATACAAGGTGTTCCATTTAAAAAACATACATTTTAATTTGCCAGGCAAAAACGTGACACCCTGTATATCCAAAGATATTTTTAAAATATGTAAGTATTTTTCAAATCCATATAACTTTTATTTAAAACTTTTTTGCGTGTCTACAACAAAATAATGAACAATAACGCACTAATGGGACACCCTGTATAAATTATATTTTTGACAATGAAAATTTCTTATAATGTGATACTTATCGGTTTGGGTCCTTGGGAAAACTAAAGAATGTTTTCTTGCAGGTATAACCCTTATTAAAACAGCTTTTGACTGCACAAACAGAATGATGTCTTTTTTTTTCACTCATTCTACTAACAGCTAAAGAGTCACCAAAATAATAACAGTACCTTTAACTCAAACAAAATCAACGAAATTATAGGCTCCACGAAATTATACAATCAACGAAATTACACGCACGACTCAACACCTTACCTAAGTACGGTTCTGAACGCCAAAACCGTCTTTTCCCTCCGAAGGCGGAGCTTAAGCGATGCGCGACGAAATCGACGCAAACCGTTGCCGCCAAGAGAGTGTTTTAGCTGTATTGTATAAGCTGTGCTAATACCATCCAGGGTGTTACTTTTTAAGGCTACATTATTCAAATTCACAAAAAAAATGTATGGTGTTGTAATGGCTGCATATTTTTAAAACATGACAGTAGTGACCATAAGCTGAAAGATGTTGAAGAACTTTAAGCTTTTATTGATTATAATTAGGTACCTACTTTAATAATTATTGAAATTTTCAAAATAAAACAAACAGAATAAAATCATAACGAAATAAATTAAAATAAATGCTTGTTCACACCCATTTTAAAGCATTTACCTAACTAATGGGGCACAGACACGTTATTTATAAATACAAGAAAATAAATATAACTTCAACCTTTTTGAAGTGGTGTTAAGGACAACATACCTCAGAACAAGACTAATTTGCTCAGTATGACTAGTGTCTGGTGTACAATCTAATCTTATTGAAACATATTTTGAACTGCGAACAATTTCTAAAAAATATTTCTTACTTTAGACGACAATAACACTGGTCTGCAAAAAAAAATTTGTTTTTCTCCTAATTGTTTTCATGCATGAATTCATCATATTTTATGGTCTAAACAAGGAATTTGTCATGCAAATAATTATAGCACATAGATTTTTTTATATCAGTCCATTTAATCAAAAAATGATATTATCAAAATAACAAAAATAATAAAAAAGTGAAAAATCATTACGATCCAAGTTTTACAGCGAAAAAAGATAATTTTACAGTCACAAATACTAAAAATATCAGTAAGTTATCGTATCATGGTGAAAAGATTGAAGTTACTTGGTCGTTTTTTTTCTTTTCATTGTTTCCATTGGAGTTTCTCGGTGGATCGACCAACAAAAATCAGCAAGCATTGCTGCTGACCATTTCCCATTGTAGCGTTTTTCAATTTGCATAATATCCTGATGAAACCTTTCACCATGCTCATCTGATACGGCACCAAGATTTTCAGGAAAGAAATCTACGTGCGAGTCCAAAAAATGAATTTTGAGCGACATATTGCATCCTAAAGCTTTTGTATTCCCGAGAAAGTTATGACACACTTTAGTAGATATACTATACGGGTACCACTATTGGTATAGGGAAATCAATGTGTTAGAGAGAGAGGTACCTATAGGTATGGGAAATCAATGTGTTAGAGAGAGGGGAACGATTCGCGCGGTGCGGGGGTGCGGGGCGCCTGGCACGAACCATGCGATCCCACTATGCCTCACCAAGTCCGCGCGAATCGTTCCCCTCTCTCTAACACATTGATTTCCCATACCTATAGGTACCTCTCTCTCTAACACATTGATTTCCCTATACCAATAGTGGTACCCGTATAGTATATCTACTCACTTTTACAAAAGCCACCCAAGCTCTTTTTTCTGCTCTGTTTAACTTGGAATTAAATGCTTCATCTGTCATAAGCTCGCGTATCTGTAGACCTACAAAAATTCCTTCTTTTAATTTCGCGTCACTGATTCGAGGAAATTTTGTTTTGAGATATTGAAAGCTTGCACCTTCCTTATTCATGCCTTTTATAAAATTTTTCATCAGTCCCAACTTTATGTGAAGTGGTGGCAGAAAAATTTTATCACTTGGCACTAAAGGTTTTTAAGACACATTTTTAAGCTAAGGAGTCAAGCTCTTTCTTAGTGGCCAAGTTTTCACTTGATAATGTTTTTCTCTTGTCCGACTGTCCCACTCGCATAAAAAACAGCAAAATTTGGTGTATCCTCCTTGTAATCCAGTAAGTATAGCGACTACTTTCAAATCATTCCATTGAAATTGAGAATATTTTATTTTTTCAAGTAATACCTCCAGATTTGCATAATTTTCTTTCATGTTTGTTGCATGTGTAACAGGCACTGATGGGTATTTGTTACCATTATGAAGTAAAACGGCTTTTAAGCTTATCTTTGAAGCATCAATAAAGTCTCCATTCATCGGAATTTTCGGGGAAACTCAGTTCTTGAAGAAGTCCTGCAGCATCATTACAATATACCAAATCATTTTCTTTGGAGAAATAAGTCGTAAAATCTTCTTGTCTTGTGCGAAAATATGAGACTCTCGTATCTTTATCCAACAAATTCCATTGTTTTAATCTTGATCTGAGCAGTTGTGCCTTAGATTTTGAAAGCCCCAAGTCTCTAACAAGATCATTCAAATCACATTGCTTAAGTAAATAAGGTTCTGTTGATGGGTATGAAGATCCGGATAAAGTGTATGACGATGAAGATTTACTACCAGTAGAAATAATCAATCAATCAATCAATACATGTTTATTGTCAAAGCTACAAGAATTTATAGACAAACACTTATAAATATAATTATTATGTGGTACTAACAATTACATGCATAAAAATTTAAAAATTATATAAAAACGTTAAATATAAAATTAGAGGTTAATTACAAATACAAATACGTAACACAACATCGATAAAATTATATAAATACAAAAACATGTACGTTCAAACAGTCACAACGATTTAAGAGTCATTGTAAAATTCCGTCAAAGCATAATATGCTTTTGTCATCAACATATTATCTCTAAGCAGTATTTTAAATGTTGTGACCATTTCCGTCGATTTAATATCATTTGGCAACTTATTGTAAATTTTAATCCCATTATAAATGAAAGAGTCCCTTACCAGTTCAGATTTGGGTATGGGCAACCGCAGGTTGTCAACTTGTCGCGTTAGCCGAGCGTTAGTATTGGCATAGTTCGATTTATTTTTATGTATAATACAAGTGGTTTCAAGAATGAACGATGTTAATGTTAAAATTTCATGTCTAATAAAATGTGGCTGACATGACTCAAGCTTGTTCATTCCACATAAAAATCGTATTGCTCTCTTTTGCAGACAAAAAACAGTATTGAATAATTCGCGGCTGCAACCTCCCCAAAATGCAATTCCATATCTCAAATGGGACTCAACTAGGGCGTAATACACACTTTTTGCTGCCTTAAAACCTAGTTCTTTTGCCACAGTTCTGACTGCAAAACATCCAGAAGAAAGTTTTCTGTTTAGCAATTCTATATGGTTTCTAAATTTAAAATTATTATCTAAATTAATTCCCAGAAATTTTATTGTGTCAGTACATTCAATAATATGACTTTCCAACTGAATATTTGGTAGGGAACATTTAAGGGTTAGCATTTTAGTTTTTCCCATATTAAGACGCAAATAGTTGGCATCGTACCATGCTTCGATTTTCTTAATGTCAGAGGATATGGTGTTGTATAGGACAGAAGTGTCATTGTTGTGCCATAAAATCGTAGTATCATCTGCAAATAGAGTGAAAGTACCTGCAATTTCAAGTTGAGCTAAGTCATTCACATAAAGGAGAAATAAAATGGGACCTAACACAGAACCCTGAGGGACACCCCAACTAATATCTAAAACTTGAGAATCCTGAGACGCTCTTACCGCTTGCTTACGTTCTGAACGATAAGATTTTACCTAACTCAGCGCTCCGTTTTTGATCCCGTAAACTCGATTTTTGGTGGAACTGGAGGTAAAGTACCTTTTCACCACGAGGGATTGGTCTCTTTGCAGATGCGATGTTCGGATACACAATTTTATTTTTATTTTTTTTTCGAGAATCCTTTTGTTGATGTCATGCAGAAATAACAATCATTTTCATGATTTTGAGGTTCACTCCATGTCATCGGCATTGTAAAAGGCATAGACTTGTGACTTCCTTCAAGCCAACCTCTTAATGTTCTCGAACAACTATTACAGCATATTTTTGGCAGCCAATTTTTATCTCTCTCATCGATAGAAAATCCAAAATATAGTTGATAAGCTGTTTTAACAAGATCTATGATGGCATTTCGTTGTACTTCTAGAGTAAATTCACCACAAACGTAGCAATAACTGTCTGTAGAATTTTTACAAGCTCGCGGCATTCTATAACCTTAAATTAAATAAAAAATTTTTTTAGTACAATTTTCAAATTGAATTACGAAGCGCGAAGAAATCCTCTTACTATGTATTGTTGTAAATTTGAAACTCTGTATATATTTAAAATGTAAATAAATGACTATGAAATTGAATTGAAATTGAATCTCAACAATACTAAACAAATTCACACGGACTGGATATTTACGAATTCTAGTCTGACGGAGGACTGAGCTATAGACTGACCGGCGGAGTCGCGGACGAGAGTAATTTATCGCAGTTTTACCTAGTGCTTTGACTAGGAGCGTTTGTATTCGAATCGAAGAATATTTAGTAATCTTGTTTTTGACAGCTGTCAATAAAATTCTGTAATTTTGTTAAGGTTTTATCTCACGCCAGTGTAAGTACCCTGACCCTATAAGGGAAGCGGTTTATGTCAGAGCCCACAAGGGCCCCCATAACCACTAATGTCGGCTTCGAAACACAGTACACACGAAGACTGAAAGACAGGTGTAGGCCTGATTAGGCCTGACTAGGAGCGTTTGTATTCGAATCGAAGAATATTTAGTAATCTTGTTTTTGACAGCTGTCAATAAAATTCTGTAATTTTGTTAAGGTTTTATCTCACGCCAGTGTAAGTACCCTGACCCTATAAGGGAAGCGGTTTATGTCAGAGCCCACAAGGGCCCCCATAACCACTAATGTCGGCTTCGAAACACAGTACACACGAAGACTGAAAGACAGGTGTAGGCCTGATTACAAAGAGCTGAGCAAATACGCTAAAATTCAATCCCCTCAGAATATTAGAAAGGCCAAAGTTAAGATACTACCAGTCCTAAACGTAAGTAGATACTCTATACCACTTACGGGCACTAACAATAACACCGGGGTCAATATACCGGTAGCTAAGGAACCGCTCGCAAAAAAATTCGAAGAACGACCTTCAAACGACCCTGAAGTGTTAGAAACAGCAGAAAGCAACAAAGCTGTTGCTATACAAACCGTCCCACCTCCACAATCAAAAGAGGACCTTGAAAAAATTCTGACGGAAGGGGACTCGGATGACCTCGAGTTCCATGACTCATCCGACGCCACAATGGACAGCCAGGATGAAAATACTACTAATAATAGTTCAAAAAACTCAATCATCCAAGTAGATAAGGAGTCTAACCCCATCCCAACTCCTTCTACAGGAGCAAAACCGAAATTTAAAACCCTCCCCCTACCCTCAAACGTGGTTACCACACTACTTGATTTTAGAACCAATAATTATCAAATAGAACCTAACGCAATCACAGGGGAAGATCTCCCTAAGGTTGACATATCACAAGCTAATGACAGTGTAGATAATACTCAGACTCAAGGTGGACCGAGTAGCTTTAGGTCTGAGTATGAATATGCACTGTCAAATACAAACGATAACAATTTAAACAGAGTCGCTGAAAACATCTTCAGAGAAGATGCAGCGACATCAGGTGAAGAAAACGCACGATCACGCAGACCTAGCGTCCCGACAAAAGAAGAGAAATTACCACATTCTCCAAATAGTCGCTTCGCACGCAGAAAAGAGGGAGAACCTATTACGCCGGAGAAAAACATGGATGTTGATGAACCGATTCCCAAAGATAACGAGACACCGTTCACTAACCCGAGAAGGTTCAGCTCGAACTTTCAAAGACTCATCAGGGAAAAAACAAAAAAATCTCTGACACCGACTAAAAACAGATTCGAGCCTCTAACTGACGAGTCTGATTCCGATCAAATCGATGATGATGAGATCGGAAAAATAGTTAAAAAAAGGAAGAAAGCAGCCAGTAGTAACACCAAACCGGTAGAAAGATCAACCAGTGTTAACTTAGACAATATAGATGCCATGTCAGCAAACACTAATGACAAAACCAACAGGCCAAAAACCACGGATGTAAAACAAGTTAAAACTAAAATTACAATGCCACCCATAGTAATTGATGGGAAAACCACCAACCCAAAAAACCTTATACAGGACATTAAAGCCATTGCCAAAGGTAGTTTTAGTATAAAACATACGAACTACACTACCGTCCTATTTATAGATGAGAAGGAAGATCATGAGAAAGTCCTAGCTAACATAAAACTTGACAAGATGCCGTATCACACCTACACAAACAATGAAGATAAATCCCACGCCTTTGTCCTGAGGGGATTGTCAGAGGGCACAAAAATCGCAGACATAGAACTAGATATGGAGGAACAGTATGAAATCAAAACTAGAGCTATCTACAAAATGAAAACGAAAGATCGTCCTCTATATCTAGTTATTACCGACCCAGCGATTACGTTGGACTACCTGAATAGGAATGCTCGGCGAGTACTCTACACAAGAGTTGTGTGGGAGTTAAGAAAATCTGCTAAACAGATTATACAGTGTCATACATGTCAAGGCTGGGGGCATGCAACGGCAAACTGTGGACGTCCAGCCAAATGTCTCAAATGCGCGGGGGATCATCATACCCGCACATGTACAAAGACTCGGGAAACACCGGCTACCTGTGTAAACTGCGGGGGTGATCACCCCGCGAATTATACCAAGTGTAAAGCCTATGTGGATAGGCTTGAAAGGCTAGAGGAAAGGAGAAAACCAGTGAAGCAGCAAACAAAATATGTGCCTGCTCCCCCACCTGCGGTTAACAGATGGGAAAACAGGAGACAACCCACTAGAAACTTAGAAGAATTCCCTGCTTTACCAAGCAGGAGCCAAAATCCAAGCCAACCAGAGAGAAGCACAAGAAATGAGAGGCCAAGACAGGAAAATGAGGGTAAGATCATGAACGATGTCTCGACCCTAAATAATGAATTAATAGAGTTAAATAAAATCATTAACATCGGCGAAATGACTAGAGCCGTTAGAGAATTAAATGCAAAAATGAGACAATGTAAAACAGGACAACAACTATTCGAAACATACAACGATTTCATGACAAACATTGACTTTAATTTCAATTTAAGAAACTGAACTAAATAGTAAAGACAAACAAACACTTAAAATTTGTTTTTATAATGCTAATGGGATGCGCAACAAAACAGCACTTGTTCGCAGTTTCATTCTCAAACATCATTTCGACATCATACTCCTTACGGAAACACACTACAAACAAACGGACAAAATCAAAATACAAGGATATGATGTCATACGACAAGACAGACCAGACCAACCATGGGGTGGAGTAGCTTTCATCATAAAATCCAATATTGAATTTAAACTAGTCGCTAACCTGAACATCTCACAGGAGCATATAATAATAAAAATAAATGATATAACACTCGTAGGATTATATAACAAGCCATCTAACAACTTTGCGCCAATAGAATTCCACAAAATCATGGCCACGGGTTACAGGGTTCTATTACTCGGGGACCTGAATTGTAAACATCCACACTGGGACGCAAATTGCACAATACCCAACAAAAACGGCAGAACCCTTGATAAATTTGCGGACGATAATGATTATATTATTCACTATCCCGATGATCCAACGCACTTCCCTTTCTGCGCAGATCACACACCGAGCACTATAGACATAGCGGTAGCAAAAAACTTACCCAACATTGAAAACACAAGAACGATTAAAACACTAAACTCGGACCACGACCCCGTATTCTTAATAATTAAATCTACCACAATCATCCCCAGAATACGGGGTATGTACTACGACTACAATACTACAGACTGGACACAATACAGACGAACCCTGGACTCAAACATCACAATTAACACGAACATTACCGACATACAAACACTTGAAAACGAATTCGACAATTTACAAAATGCCATTTTAACAGCTAGAAACACATCGACTAAGAAGACAAAACGAAAACCACATCACGAAGACCTACCGCAAGACATTGTAGAGTTAATACACACGAAAAATAACATACGTAGACGATGGCAAACACACCGACAAGCCGCTGACAGGGTTATTCTACTGGAAATAGCAAAAACAATAAATAAAATGATTCACGAATTTCGAAATCAAAAATGGAAGAAAACCCTGGAGGCGGTCAACACAAAAGACAACTCAGTATGAAAAATTGTCAGATGCTTTAAAAAGCCCTACTCACAATTACCCATACTGAAACATAAACAAAACAATACAACCTACATTACGGACAAGCAAAAGGGAAGTGCACTTGGAGAATATTTTCAAAGTAATTTCGTAAACCCTCAGGCCAATAACGAACAACAAAATCAAATCGAGAACACGTATGATGATATACAAAATATCCCCACACAAAATATACCCCCTCAAATGCTTACTTCCCCTCAGGAAGTATATAACACAATTAAAAGATCCCCGAGTAAGAGAGCACCTGGTCCGGATGGCATCCATAATAAGCTACTAAAAAATCTCTCTAAAAAATCAATGGTTCACCTACATTACCTAATAAACACAGTATTGAAATTACAACACTACCCAGAAAACTTAAAAAAAGCCAACATAATACCCATCCATAAAGCTGGCAAAAATAAAAATGAAATAGAAAGCTACCGCCCCATTGCCCTCCTAAATGGCATCGCCAAAATACTCGACAAAATTATACTCAACAGAATAACGACACACGAACATGACAAACCAATCATCCCTAAGGAACAGTTTGGATTTAAAGCCGGACACAGCACCATAGCACAAATAATTAGAATTGCGCATCACGCTAAAAAAGCCTTTAATGAGCAAAAACAGACAGTGCTAGTCGCGCTGGATGCTGCGAAGGCTTTTGATACAGTCTGGACCAAAGGGTTGATTTACAAGATGTTTGTGAATGATTACCCTGTTTCCCTTATAAAAATAATGCAAACGTACTTACAAAACAGAACATTTAACATTAAAATCAACAATACTATACAAGGACCTTACAGAGCACAGGCAGGAGTACCCCAAGGATCAGTACTTGCGCCGCATCTGTATTCCATCATGACCCATGACATACCAATGGGTCAGGATGGCATACAGACGGCCTTGTATGCGGACGATACTTGTATCTACAAAACATCCACATCAGCCAACATAGCGAGCAGAAGATTGGACATACATATAAACCGAACGGTAGTCCCCTATCTAGAAAGTAACAAAATAAAAATAAACGCAGAGAAAACTGAAAGCGTAATCCTGTCCAAGAAATTCTCAGACAGAATTATTACTAATATTAAAATTCAAGGACAGGAAATTGTAACTAAAAAAAGTCTAAAATACCTAGGGTTTATACTAGATAGGAGACTGACGTTCGCAGAACATATTACAAAAAGAATTGGTCTGGCTACAGGGGCAATTAAAACTCTATACCCAATGTTGCACAAAAACAGCGGTGTCACAACAAAAAACAAGTTACTACTATACAAGCAAGTAATCAGGCCAATTCTTACATATGGATGTCCTGTTTTCTGCTCTATGGCTAACACTCATTTTAAAAGGCTACAGTTAGTCCAAAACAAGTGTCTCCGGCTCGCATTGGGGTGCGACTACTATGCAAGAATAACGGACATGCACGAACAAACATCCATGGAACCTATTAAAGAATTCATACTAAAAATATCCGAAAATTTCTTTGAAAAAAGCATACCACCATTCATCAAAGACGATATATTAACAATCCACCAAAATGATGGTGTAAACAGAGTCCATGGATGTTTACATCAAAACTTAAAACTTTACAGACGTCAATAGAGACAGCCCTCAGCTACCGACAGGACGTGGACTGGGCGCTGCTACTAACTAACTCACAGCAGCGAGTATTACACTGAATAGACAAATCTCGAATCCGGCTAGCTATCAACTCTAGTCGGACGGAAGACTGCATGGTGACGTCATCATTCGATGCTGAAATTGCGGTTTGCGCTGCAAACTCAATATTGAATGGGGGCATTACTGTGTAGTCTAAAGATTTGTCTTTCTCACGTACGTAAACAAAGATGAGACACACTCACATACAAGGACAACCCTGTTTTTTTTAACAGTTTTTCAGGGATGACAGACAGAATTAAAATCATGACAAAAACTCCTTCATAAACCATTATCGACTCTAGTCATGTAGCCAAAATTGTCTTATAATGCTAACAAGCAAGGAGAGGACACTTTAAAACAGAATTTAAAATAACTAAAGGGTATGAACACGGCCAAGACATCGGCCATGATCTTAGAACACTTCCTCACCCCCAGGACAGGAAGAAATCTAAGACACTATGTTATATTCCAATAGTTAATGATGTGTATATATTGTAAATAGATAATAAAGATATTTTGAAAACAAACAATTTATCGCACTCGGCCGGGGCACTCCCGGGTGGTTTATAGCCCACCCCCTCAGTGAATTATGACAAAAAAACCATAGACTAACACAAGACCACACACCACTAACGACAACCCTGTTTTTTCTAGCTTTTTCAGGGGAGAATAACGAAATTAAGACACGTTAAACCCACAAATACATACAATTTCCGACTATAATCCTTCCTAATCCCTTAATAATACCCCATGGGTAAGGAGTGAGGGCGGCTATGTTTTAGCAAAATCATAATAGACGAAATATGGATGCATATAACAGGTGGAGAGATCGCCTAGGACTTATTTTACGTAATTTTAAGGTCGCATACGGTACTGTGTACAGTATGCAGAATGTAAACAATGGGAAGACCAGTTTGCAATTAACTATTGTAAACTCACAACGGATACTGCGCATGCACATGTGTACTACCATAAAAATCAGTTTCAATACTTTCTTTCTTTTACAACTCGCTAAAACTTATTTTGTATGTATATATACTGTCTTAATATTGACACACAAAAAAATTTAAAAAAAACAACTAAATTTATGAAATTAAAAAAAATCATATTGAAAAATCTAGACGTGATAGAAAAAATCGGCCAACGGGAATAGATTCAGAGCATTAAAATTTTCATATTTATAGTATAATTTTTTAAAGGAGGATTTCATTGCAGACCAGTGTAATTCAATTATTTTATTCTGTATTTGCACGCCTAAATAATGAGTAATTTTAACAGATTTTTTTTTGGGGGTTACACACTCGTTTAACGTGCTGTCTCATCACTGAATCAAAAGAGGCAATCATCTCAACAACTTTTAAAAAATTTCCATTATTATGTTCGAAAAGTAATTTAGAAGAACCTAAAATCCGCAGGTGATGAGCATTAACAGTCGTAGATGTCACCAACATTTTTTTTAAATTATTTTAAGTGTTCATATAACTGTTGACGTTTCGTGTCTCTTCATCAGCAAAAACGCAGCTTCGCTTAACCCTGTATGTACTTTCTATTAACCCATTCAATTATTCAGAAAATGACTTGATATTCAGAAATGTGGAATGTAATTATTTTAAATAACCAAGCTTAATAACTTAGTTTCCACGTCAACTGTCATCACTGAACGCTTTATAATGAATAGCATAGTAAAGTGTGCCCCGTCAATGGCGTTAATTGCGCCTGTTGATACTGATAAATGTGCATTTGACATTTTGTCTGTAAAACTTTAAAAGGTCCTACGACAAAGGGACTAGCAAGTAATTACTTCTCCGCTGCCATCATGTCACTCAATTTACAATGGAGCCTGTTGATGGGGAATATATTTTGAGCCGTTTTAAGCTTTTTGCAATTTTTATTTTACTGTAAATAGTATAATGAAATAATACTGCTTGAAAAATATTGCACTGATAGTCGATGGGTCAAAGCAATAGCAAGGAAAGATAGACAGGGATGATTCAAATCCAGCTTACAATTCTGAGCATCCGAAATATTTTAGTGAAAGTAATTTATCGCCTCTTAGGGACTGGCGTCAAAACTAGTCACATGGACTAGCCATTAATTTTGTTTAAAAATAATCTTGAACCAAGTACTAATCAACTAAAGTCAGTTCATCAATTTCCATTAGATTATTCTGCCAAGCCTGTTTATTATCCTAGGTCCAGGCTCTGTTATCTCCTTCTGATGGGAAGTTAGAAGTAGGTTTGGCCACTTGGAAAAGTAGATAGACAAAGCTACTATGGCCGCACATAGGGAATTCAATGTGTAAGAGTGAAAGGTACAGATTCAATGGGTAAGAGTGAGACAGACAGTCTGAGGGGAAAACGGGGTAGTAGGGGGAGTGGGGAATTAAATATTATAAACAAAGTAGATGATAGTGTTATACAACTAACTATCTATATAATTTAGAATATTCCGGCTCTGGCATGTTACTCAAATCGATCGGTGGTGGTGGTGGTGGTGGAGTCGTAACAGCCTGCCAATTTTTTAGTTCTTATTCAGTCGCATCATTAAAAATCAATTTTAATTTGTATCTCTTTGCTTCATCGATTGCTATGGAAAACGTATTTAGCTTCCTATTATTTACCATCGAAAAATTCATCTTTCGCCATTCTGTTTGATTATCAAAACGTATCGCCATTTGTTGTACGCCACTCGGCACGTTTGTACACAGCACTTTGTTTAATATGGCAGTAATTATAATGAAATTAGCCTTTAAGATGGCCATATTTGCGTCGGTTGGATTCTTGTAAGTGATCTAGGATGATATCTCTCAATATCCCCCCAAAGACTTAAATTTGTCAAATCTATTAAAACTTGTTTTTTATCTTCATATAATTTTATGTCTCTATTTAGTTTTCTAACTTTTTCACCAAACTCTTCAATTTTACGTCTATTCTCTTCGCTAGACATCACAATACTGGAGGATGGACTTACGTTAGACTGCTTGACCAACCTGGCTGTAGTAGTTAGTTTAGTTGAAGTACGAAACATCAAACAAAAACGTTAAACGAAAACGTCAAATAAAAACGTTAAACGAAAACGTTAAACGAAAACGTTAAACGAAAACGTTAAACGAAAACGTTAAACGAAAACGTTAAACGAAAACGTTAAACGAAAACGTTAAACGAAAACGTTAAACGAAAACGTTAAACGAAAACGTTAAACGAAAACGTTAAACGAAAACGTTAAACGAAAACGTTAAACGAAAACGTTAAACGAAAACGTTAAACGAAAACGTTAAACGAAAACGTTAAACGAAAACGTTAAACGAAAACGTTAAACGAAAACGTTAAACGAAAACGTTAAACGAAAACGTTAAACGAAAACGTTAAACGAAAACGTTAAACGAAAACGTTAAACGAAAACGTTAAACGAAAACGTTAAACGAAAACGTTAAACGAAAACGTTAAACGAAAACGTTAAACGAAAACGTTAAACGAAAACGTTAAACGAAAACGTTAAACGAAAACGTTAAACGAAAACGTTAAACGAAAACGTTAAACGAAAACGTTAAACGAAAACGTTAAAAGAAAACGGTAAACGAAAACGTTAAACGAAAACGTTAAACGAAAACGTTAAACGAAAACGTTAAACGAAAACGTTAAACGAAAACGTCAAATAAAAACGTTAAACGAAAACGTTAAACGAAAACGTTAAACGAAAACGTTAAACGAAAACGTTAAACGAAAACGTTAAACGAAAACGTTAAACGAAAACGTTAAACGAAAACGTTAAACGAAAACGTTAAACGAAAACGTTAAACGAAAACGTTAAACGAAAACGTTAAACGAAAACGTTAAACGAAAACGTTAAACGAAAACGTTAAACGAAAACGTTAAACGAAAACGTTAAACGAAAACGTTAAACGAAAACGTTAAACGAAAACGTTAAACGAAAACGTTAAACGAAAACGTTAAACGAAAACGTTAAACGAAAACGTTAAACGAAAACGTTAAACGAAAACGTTAAACGAAAACGTTAAACGAAAACGTTAAACGAAAACGTTAAACGAAAACGGTAAACGAAAACGTTAAACGAAAACGTTAAACGAAAACGTTAAACGAAAACGTTAAACGAAAACGTTAAACGAAAACGTTAAACGTAAACGTTAAACGAAAACGTTAAACGAAAACGTTAAACGAAAACGTTAAACGAAAACGTTAAACGAAAACGTTAAACGAAAACGTTAAACGAAAACGTTAAACGAAAACGTTAAACGAAAACGTTAAACGAAAACGTTAAACGAAAACGTTAAACGTAAACGTTAAACGAAAACGTTAAACGAAAACGTTAAACGAAAACGGTAAACGAAAACGTTAAACGAAAACGTTAAACGAAAACGTTAAACGTAAACGTTAAACGAAAACGTTAAACGAAAACGTTAAACGAAAACGTTAAACGAAAACGTTAAACGAAAACGTTAAACGAAAACGTTAAACGAAAACGTTAAACGAAAACGTTAAACGAAAACGTTAAACGAAAACGTTAAACGAAAACGTTAAACGAAAACGTTAAACGAAAACGTTAAACGAAAACGGTAAACGAAAACGTTAAACGAAAACGTTAAACGAAAACGTTAAACGAAAACGTTAAACGAAAACGTTAAACGTAAACGTTAAACGAAAACGTTAAACGAAAACGTTAAACGAAAACGTTAAACGAAAACGTTAAACGTAAACGTTAAACGAAAACGTTAAACGAAAACGTTAAACGAAAACGGTAAACGAAAACGTTAAACGAAAACGGTAAACGAAAACGTTAAACGAAAACGTTAAACGAAAACGTTAAACGAAAACGTTAAACGAAAACGTTAAACGAAATCGTCAAACGAAAACGTCAAACGAAAACGTCAAACGAAAACGTCAAACGAAAACGTCAAACGAAAACGTCAAACGAAAACGTCAAACGAAAACGTCAAACGAAAACGTCAAACGAAAACGTCAAACGAAAGCGTTAAAAGAAAGCATCAAACGAAAACGTCAAACGTCCAACGAAACGTCGACTTTTCTCTTCAACGTTAAGATTAACGTTCTCTACATAGTGCCGTTTCTTCCGTTTGAATCGGACCACGTGATACACGTTAAAGCCTTTCTGGCTTTTCGTTCTACGCATGTTTTTCTGTTCGACGTTAATCCATACTACGTTCTCTACATAATGCCGTTCTTCCCGTTTGAATCGGACCAATAGCAATAAAGATACGCGCGAAAGCCTTTCTGGCTTTTCATTCTACGCATGTTCTTTCTCCTCAGCGTTAATCTATATTACGTTCTCTTCATAATGCCGTTTTTCCTGTTTGGATCGGACCAATAGCAGTGAAGATATATGCTAAGGCCATTCTGGCTTTTCGTTTTGCGCATGTTTTTTTTCTACTACGTTAATCTATACCATGTTCTCTACATAATGCCGTTTTTCCTGTTTGAATCGGACCAATAGCAGTGAAGATACATGCTAAGGCCATTCTGGCTTTTCGTTCTGCGCATGTTTTTTCTCTTCTACGTTAATCTATACCACGTTTTCTACATAATGCCGTTTTTTTCCGCTTAAATCGGACCAATAGCAGTGAAGATATAAGCTTAGGCCCTTTTGGCAATCGCGTGATTTTTTTTGTTCGACGTTAAAAGAGATTTAATTCCCCACTCCCCCCACTACCTTGTTTTCCCCTCAGACCGTCTGTCTCACTCTTACCCATTGAATCTGTACCTTTCACTTTTACACATTGAATTTCTTATGTGGGGCCGTAGTAGCTTTGTCTATCGACTTGGGAACCCCCTACCACTTCACTTTTAACTAGCCGTTTTTCGACGTTTCTCAACGTTATTCAACGTTTTTTTTAACGTTTTTCTATATTTTTAGCGCTTTTGATTTTATTTTAAATCTAATAACTATAAGAAAAACGTCAATAAACAGCGAAAAACGGTTAGTAAAAAGTGAAGTGGTGGGGAAGGGCTGCTAAGTAGCCCATTACCTACTGTAAGAAGCCAGTGGACCTTTAAATCTTACCACTGACTTTTCAGAGACAGTAATCCATCTCTTCATCTAGTGAGAGATTCTGTAGGAATGTCTGTTAATTTTTCCTTGAGTTTCTGGATTTGTCTTGTCAATTTTTAATTTAATTGTTTTAATCTCTAGATTTTTACCTTCTTCTTTTTCTTTTGCTTGCACTCCTTTTTTCTGTACCAAGTTCTATGTTGATAATGGTTGGTTTCAACAAGATGATTCTATAAATTTCATATTAGGAACTAAGATAAAAATAGCTGGGAGAAAAAACCAGATCTATCTGGTTTCAGAACGTCAAGAAGGAATAATGGAAATAGAAGACAATAGACCAATAGGTTGTTGTATTATTATTTCACTTGTAGTTATTATAAAACAGATAACCACTATTTAACTAATTATTAATTTTTGTTTATTTTTTACTCGTATTATACAATTTATAACTGAATACGAGCACTCTAAATCATATTTGCATTTACTAGATACGTTGTTATTCTATTCTACGTTATACCCCTCAGCTATTATTACGTATTACGATATAATTATAGCTTTTATGTAATACGAGGATGCTTCAGTATTTATTAATTCTAACCTAGTTGGTTTTTAAATACAGTCTAAGCACCAGTCCTATTTTGTTTAATCTTTCTTAAATTTTTTAAGACTCACAAATGTTTTAATATAATTATATTAACATGCACAAAACGGTACAAAATACCTTAATCTGTTTATAGTTATCGATTTTAAACAAGAGGGAGACCGGACATCGTTGAAGAGAAACAGCAAATTTAGTAAAGAATTTTAACTCGATTAAAAAGCATTCTTTCTCTTGTTATTTCTAAAAAAACTAATAGGCCTTCGTGATATCGGTTTTCGGTGAATTTTCTTTCGATTTATTGTCTTGAAAATGATATGATTTACATTATTATTTTTGTGAAATAAAAATGTTATTTTCACACTTTTCATCTGCTCTCTGTTTCCATCAAAAAAAGAAATACCATGTTCTTCTCTAGATATTAATACATTCTTTAATTTGCTTTATGATTTTTTTAAAAATATTTTTTAGTATTTTCATAATTTGGGAAACAGTATAGCATTGAAACTCCTATACCCGAAATATTGTATGTACACTCTTGATTTTCTAAGAATTGAAAAGCGTCCAGATAGTTTAGTAATACATTCACTTTTGTACCACCGAAGATGTACAAAAAACAAAGTAGTAAATACAGGAGGCCAATGTAAACGGAGACATTTCAGTGATTTGTTATCGATTCAGGTTTAATTTTTGTTTTAATAAACTACAAGAATTCTTTAACATTAATAACAATTTTATAGATGAGAAATACATTTTTCATAAATTTTTAATATCATTTATAGAAATAAAATAGATGTTTGTGTACCAAAGGCTATAAGAATTAGAAATTTACGGCCGAGTCCTAGTAACTTCTGATGAGTAATATTACAACTATTTAACAACTTATGTAAGAATAGAAAATCCGCATCATGTTTTCGTTTGTTATCTATTATTCATTTGTTTATCTTATATACAGTACCTAATAGAACACAACAGTGTAAAAGAAATTCCGCACGCCCATGGTGTTAAAGACTTTAATTCCAAGAAAAGCATTCGAAAGTATTAGTTTGTTGTTTGATACAGTTGTTTTCGAGTATTTTAGCAATTGTGATGGTTTGGATGCTATTAAAACTGATTTTGTGTTTAAATCCTAAGAAATCTTATGATAAAATTAAAATTCAACTACCAATAGATCTGATAAAGTACACAATTTTGCCTCTCATTGATAATAATTTTCAATTTTTTTTCATTAGAGAAAGTACTTTTGTATTCACGAACTATTATAATTTACAAAATAAAAAATAGTTGAGTATATCATAAAGAAAATTTTAATATTGTGACCAGTGGCGGCTCGTGGGCGCTAGCGGCAGTGTGGCACACTGTAATATACCAATTGTTTTAAATGAAATTGAAAAAGAGTTAAATACGAAATTAGATTTTTCATGGGTAAAATGTTATATTCATTCAAACATTGTAAGGTAATCTGTAATTAAGGGAATGTGGAAAATAGGTATACCCTGGTGGTGTAAGAGACAGGTAAGGGGCAATGTCAAAAAAATTACAAAAATGTATTCATCTTTAAATAGTGTTTATTATTATTATTATTATTATTATTTGCTATGTTTGAAAAGTACCTCCTGCTGCAGAACAGATCGAATAGATTAGACTACTAGTTGGAAAAGGTCCATCTAGTAACCAAATTAGGAGACTAGGAAAACTTTTACATGACTGGGTACACAACAGGAATGCACATGCACAAGATACACAAACAAACGAAATAACAGGGGTAAGCCTTCAGCAATGTCCTGTTTAAATGATGATAGTATGTCATCCTTCATTCCCTTTTAGAAGACATGGCATATAAATTTATTGATCTTGATGATCCTAAGAGGAGTTAGCAGGGGTTGTACGGAATGGGTCTAGCAGGTTTCGATCCAGTTTACAGGATGGGAACTTACTCAACTCGGGCCTTATACATTTGTGTTGAGTGTATGTGTGTTTGTTTCGTTTCCATGGTTTCTATTAAAATAAACAGTCATAACATATCCATACCTGTTTGCCAGACTAATGTAAGCGACATTTGTTCAAATGGCACTTATGATAGTCTGGCAAAAAGGTATCGATATACTCTATACTTTATAAAATATTTGTTACATTTGTTTTTAAATATATTTTGAATATATAACAACTGTTACTTTCTTTGTAATTTGTCACAAAATGATAGGAGGTACTTTCTAAACGAAGCAATTGTAGTTTGTTTTTCTGTACCTTACAAAAATATAATTTATAGAAAAAGAGTTTGGTGTATTATTTTTCCAAGTTTAAATATTTAATAATCAATAGAATTTTCAAGTTTTTTTTAGCGAAATTTACAAGAGTAATAAAAACTATGTTCACTGCTTATATTAAACTGATTAAAACTTTCTTTATTAAAATGATTATTTATATGATAAAAAAATTGATGTTATTGGAAGCTTTAATATTTTTTAATATACAGTGAAACAATAGTTTTTGTTTCTCCTGTAAATTTGTATAGAAAAACTATTTATTTCTGAATCCATGTTTGAATTTCCCGGCCTAAAGCATTTTTAATTTTCCCGCTATTTACTAGTGGCGCCATCATAGACTGGTTGTGGTTACAATCGCCCAAATAACTTTTACCGAACAAAAAAAATACATTGAGTTACACGTCTCGCTGGATTGTCTCTGTCATGGTCCAACAAACGCGTACCTTAAGCCGAAACCGGCATCGCCTTTGTGAAGGAGCCGGTAAAGATGCCGCTGCGTACATTCGTATCTGGTCTAGGTAATCTGTGCCATGGGTACAGCACGTCGCCATGAGGACAGCGCCCCACTTGTGACGTGTAATCCATCGCATGTGTTCATCTCTTGCTAAGCGATATTGTCGTTGTCCTTGTTTTTCGCATCATAATGAGAGAGAAAACAACAGAGGCACACATTTACTGTGCCCATCTTCCACTTAATTTCGGAATTCTCGGAACGTCGCGGTTTGCGCTAAATATTAGATAAAATAATAATAGACATTGAGGAAAATATAAAATATGTAAATTTTTTTCTTTTTTTTTTATTATACTAAGGTTCGTGCCCAAGTCCCCTAACAGGCAAACCGCCATTGATTGTGACACTTTCCTTAATAAAGTGTTTGTTGATAAAGTATAATTTGTGATAGATCAAAGCTTGTTGAGTAAGGTAATTATTAAATCCACAGAAAACTTATTTTTTTACTTATTCGAATTCGTTACTATTTAATGAAAGTTTATCAACGAAACCTTGTATATTATTAAAATAATTAGCTCAAAATACGATGGACTATATAAATGCACATAATATATTACCCATTTAATATAGATCAAGAATATTATGACGGTCATAAACTAAATTACATTAAAAAGCCATTAGGTATGACATTTTCAAATTGAAGGTTAAAGAATCGTTCTCTGGTCATTTTCATTTTTGAAAGTGTATTAGTTTTACTAGATTATTCGAAAATCTTTGATATGTTAAATCATCAAATACTGCTGTCAATTACTCATTATTTAGGAATTTGTGATGCAGCTACCAACTATAAAATCTTTTTTAAGCGATAGTTATCAAAGAGTCCAAATAGGCAAAAACATGTCGCAAAAAAATAAATTAGAGTTCCTCAAGGCAGTTTTATTGGTCTACTATTATACTCTATGTATACTAAAAATTATAGATAATTGCAGAAAAATTAAAACGGTTTCAGCCCTTGGTATGGCCCTAAGAATGGAAAGTTTGGAGACCCCTGATTTAATTCATTGGAGGACAAAAATTTCTTGTAGAGAACAAACAAAAAAGAATAAGAATGACAACAATTGAACACTCAAATGTAAATATATAAGTACGGGTAAGAATATATTATACTCTGGGAATACCAGATTCTTTTAGAATGTACTAAATGTAGTACAATGGGGCATGTTAACAAATTTTGAAATTTTTCTCTTTTTTTTAGATACTAGATGATTTTGAAAACTGTTCATTTTTTAAATGATGGATTAACCTTTACATATAAGAAGTAGGTAGTACCACACAAATATCTTCACAGTTCTTGCTATTAACCACACAAGAGCCAGCTCACTGATTCTACCAAAAACAGGAAAACAGAAAACTAAAAAGTTGACTAAAAAATAACCTACTAGAGGCGTTTTTCATCTCTATTTAATAAAAATATACCGGATCTTCAAAATGCAGCAGCAATTTCTGACATTGCCCCCTTCCCCC
Organism: Psylliodes chrysocephalus; assembly: GCA_927349885.1. NCBI lineage: Eukaryota > Metazoa > Arthropoda > Insecta > Coleoptera > Chrysomelidae > Psylliodes > Psylliodes chrysocephalus. The sequence continues at coordinate 15,089,212 of OV651830.1, forward strand.
TTCGGGAAATTTAAAATGATCCTACTATAAATTCGATGGTGTATATCCTGAAACCCCTTCTGCAACAACCTCCCTCTGAACCTATTGAAAGTTTTAGAGATAGTGAAGTTTTGTCTGAAACAGAAGAAACGTCTTTAATATCTGATTCACAGGGACTTAATAATAATGAGCAGGATCTTCAAAGCCATTGAACTCTCAAAATAATTGAAAATAAACTCAAGGTATATTTAGGATTGGCCAACAGTGATTTTAAAATCCACAATGATATTTATGAGAAGTATAGCTTATATAAACGTTTTACATTTCTGTGTGAATTTCTAATAATTTAATAATAGTTATTTATGCAACAAGTGTGTAAAGTTACCCTTTTTTGACGAATGTGAATGTTGTCGCACGAGCCGTAGGCGAGTGCGACAATCATATGAGTCAAAAAAGGGACTTTACACACGAGTGGCATACAATATTTTTTCACTAGTGAAAAAAAGTACTTTACGTACTAGTGAAAAAAAGTAAAATGTGCCAAAAATTGTACACAGCAACAAAAATAAATTTATTGGAACTTTACAAATTTATAATTCTTACAGAACAAAATGACTAACAAATGAAGAAATATTTAAAAAAATAGGTTTTTAACTCTTATGAATATTAATATTGAATGTGCAATTATTGCAATTACCAAAACTTAAGGTTTTGACCTTTTCCAGCACAGAGTTTGAAAAATGTTGTGATATTACTTCTGTAACCCTATTTTGAGCTTCGAGTGGTATGGATTTGGCCTTTTCAAGTAAAGAGGTTGAAATATTTTGTGTAACTCTAGTTTCACTGTCGAGTGGTTCCACTAATTCTTCATTAGAGTTGTCAACGGTAAAATTGTAGCTTTGTTTGGAAGTGGATGGCATACTGTCATCCATCAAAATTTTATTAGAAATTTTGTTTTTTTGTGTTATTGTGTTGTCTACGTAGCCTTCTGTCTTACGAGTGGGAATTTTATAACTTGGATTTAATAGAAAAAGTAATTTTTTGAATTCCTTGTCTTCTACTATGCCATGGAAGAAAGGAAGAAGACAAAACTATAGACGATATAAAACAAAAGATGAATCTTCTTGTAGATATACCAAAACCAGGTTATGGAACTACCAACGATGGAAACACAGCCAGACGGTTTTTCCAAAACCCAGGTCTAGCATCATCTATCACAGCTACTGTGTTGCCTATTGGCATGCCTATTGGCATGCCTATTGGCATGCTATCAGAAGAAGCAATGGAATGTAGAAATAAAGATTTTCGAAACTACAGAGAATTTTACACCCGAAAAATGTCCCGCAAAAATACCATGCGTGACTTATTTAATACCTTGCTTTATTCCTCAGATCCCGTAATTTCTTCTATTTCCAGAACAACGTCAATTCAGCAGCGTAGATCGGAGACTCTGAATGTAGAAATTAGGAAGTTGCTTTGTGATCCCAAGTTACCAGAGCCACTTCATTCTGATACGTCCGGCATCAAGCTCTGATAGCGAAAGCTAAACCTACTCGAGGTCGTATGACATATTTTGGTACTTTTTTATGTTGCTAACTGTATTTTTTTAAATTCACATTTTATTATTCTCTGTTTACCTGCAGTTTTTGGAATCCGAATAAAATCGTTTTTGTACCTAGTTTAAGTTGTAGATAAAAAGGCTTTTTTTACATTATATTTAAATTTTCAGTATAGTATATTTTCTGTATTGATTGATTTCAACACAAAAAATGTATATATAGTCCAATCATTATAGTAAGTTCACCTCGGAATTCGAGATACCCAGCTGTAAGTCTGTAAATACTTGTATATTGACACCCTAAAAGTTGTCTCAAAACCTACATATGGTAGGGTGTACGCATCTATTAAATTTCAAGGTCAAAGGTCACAAAAATCGGTTTTTTGCGCTTTTTTTGTAAATATCTCATTTCCTATGGGTTTTTTGCTATTTGTATTTATTATCAATATTGTGGAATACAAAATTCTCTAAAAATTTTGTTTAAAAAATTTTTTCATACGGTGAACCGTTTTCGAGATAGATGACGGAGAGCGCGCGGTCACAGCATCACTTCAGGTCAACCGGTGCCTCCGGTCGAAAACGCGCCATATATAGTTGATGAAATATCGATAAATCAATGATTATAAATATTTGTCAATTTTTATTAACTAATATATTATATTTTATCATTTTTTTTCCTAACCTATCCACTTTTTATTTAGTATTAATTTATTTAACAACACTTACCTGCCCATGTAATTGCAAAATTGTTAATGAAAATATAGGAATTATATTTGAATTTTAACCTAATTAATATTAATAAATTCTTACATGATGAAAAAAAAAAAACAAATAAATTATGAATTAATCTTTTTATTAAAAAATTTCATTCAATACATTTATTTTTATTAAAAGTAAAAAAATGGAATAAAAGGTACAAAAACTACAATTTATAATTTTAATAATCTTCTTCCTCTTCATCGTCGTCTTCCGGCTGCTGGTAAATTTCAAACTGGTCTTCATTATCGTCTTCAACGACATTTCTCTCAAGTTCTTCCATGATTTCGGGGTCAAAGGTTCCATCTTCGTTAATGTCGCTCTGATATGGTAGAGCATTGAAACAAGCTTACCCATTTCATTGGCCACAAGCTAAAGAGCATTGCAAGCCCGCTTTCCTGCATCAGCATCGCGAACCACAACCACTCTTGCAGTTGCAGAAAATTGTATTTAGCAAATCTTCTGGAGCAGGTGGTAAAATTGTCATGATATGCTCCAGAAAATCGTTTCGCATTGCCCAACTCCATACCTGGGGTTCCAAATCATGCCTTAACCAAGTTTGAACTTAATAATATACACGTTTGAAAGGTTGATGAGCAGCTGCTTTTGTTGGTGGAATATTTGAAAGCTGCACAGGTTAATTAAGTTTTGTAGACTTGACGTAATGCATATAACGAAGATGATCGAGACTTTTCACAGATTTCGGAGCATTATAGACTGCCAATAAGATTTGAGTTCCACTCTCTAATAATCTCTGGGCCGAACAATTTTCTTTATCAAATGCTGCAGCTAGTTCATTCAAATTTGTAAGTTTCTCAAAAACTTTAAAAAATGATTTTTTCCCTTTTTAAAAAGCGCAGAAGTTGTGTCACAGCCACTTAATGCGTGCAGAAATAAAATATGTGTTTTGGAATGAGGATAATTATCAAAACTTTTAGTCAAGTATATCCCCGTTTTTACATTTCCTTTCCCAACTTTTTTAAAGAAAATGTCTTGTTCGTAAGACAGTGTACGCCCAATTAAAATGACAAGTAAATCAATATCTTGTCCTATTATAACTGCAGTTTTTTCAGAATTTGATTCTTCAATTGTAGTTTCAACAATAAGAACATCAGCATTATCTCTGGCTTGTTTAGTAGTAATATTTGCAGCTTGTAATTTTTCAATTAACTTATTAATGAGCATATCTTTGTTATTTCGATTTGATAAGAATTTTTCTTGAGTAACTGGTACAACTATTGTTTCATCTTCTGTGCTGCTCCATAGCTTTTACGTTCTTACTGTAATCTGAATTTTTTTAAACAAAATTTGTAGAGAATTTTGTATTCTACAATATTGATAATAAATACAAATAGCAAAAAACCCATAAAAAATGAGATATTTACAAAAAAGCGCAAAAAAACGATTTTTGTGACATTTGACCTTGAAATTTAATAGTTGCGTACACCCTACCATATGTAGGTTTTGAAATAACTTTTATCGTGTCAATATACAAGTATTTACAGACAGCTGGGTATCTCCAGTTCCGAGATTCTTACCTAATTTAAGCTTAAATGACTGGACTAATATGATGCTTTAGAGTAATAAATAAATTAACACATAGTTTTCGGATGCTAGATCGGTCATATCACCCACTGTGCAACGGCGGGATTCGAACCCGGGACCCTTGGATCCACAGGCAGAGACTTTACCACTGAGCCACCCACCCCGTTCCATAGTTTATTAAATTCTGTTACATTAAAAACTAATAGTGACGAATATTTTCTTCTTAAAAATGATGAAATAAATAATATAGTCATGTTTTCAAGTTAAACTAATATTTATGCTCTAAAAGAAATATGTTGAGGAAACTTTCGATTATTGCCTTAAATTTTTTTACAATTGTTTACCATTCATGGTTCTAAAAAATAATCGTTATTTAATTAATAATTATATTGCCATAAGGAAGCTACGAGGTCCTTTTGATAGATTAACTATTCTGTTTTTTTTCTCTATACTTTTTACATAATAATCTTGTTCTAAAACATTCTCTTTAAAGTTGATGAATAGCGATATCTTGAATTAAAAAGTTTTCATTCATGGTGCTTCTATTAGAATTTTTAGTCTCCTGTAAGTGTTATTAGAAATTTTCCTTTAATCTTATTGCTTTAGGAGGTACAAAAGGCTTCTAGCAAGACGAGGAAGCGTTTGAACTGATAATTTCAGGCCAGTTTTTTTTTTAAATATCCTTAGAGATAATCCGAAACTCTACTGCTGAAGGAAATTAAATTTCATTGATTTAATTTTAAAGCATGTCAAATATAAAATGAGGCTATTCAAGGTATATACGAAATTTCATAATAATTAACAAAGGATTTTTGTCGATATTTAATTTAACCAATATTTAATATCCACCATTTTTAAAATCGATAAATGTCGAAAACAAATAAAAAAATTATTATAATAAAAGTTTGGTCGATTTATTTCATAATCAATTTATTTTTCCACTTCTTTTCAATCACCCAATTTTGTAATGCTCCTAAACGCTTTTATTCCACTTAAAATTATTTTCCGGGCAATCGACATTCAAAATAAATTAAAAAGCATTTCTCCTTAAAGCGCTAAAAACCTTTTAACGAACGTAAAGAATTCTTAAGTACTTTTTCATTATCTGCTCCTTTCATCAAGGTTTAATAACTAACTTCACGGCCCTTGAGCATTTAGCAGCAACGCCAAACAAACCGTTTGAAAAACTTGCTTCTTTAATTTATTACTTTATGTTTACTTTCTTATCATTAAGGAGTTTATGTTAACCAGATATTTTTTGTGAGAAAAAAATAGAATTAAACATTAAATTTCACTTCATTTGTATAGTCGTAAGGAAATTTAATGTTCTACAAAAAAGGTCTTCTAAAATTTTTGCCTAAATTTAATTCTTTAAAAGTTATTCACGAAAGTTATTTTAAGATTGTTTATTCGAAAAGATTACCATTAAAATCGTAAGAACTTCCTTTTGTAGTCTAGCGTAATCTCTAAATTATTGATCAAGTTTGCTTAAAAAATATTATATACCGGGTGTTTTTGTTCTACAACCAACATTTTTTAATTTAAAATGTGGCTTTATCTTCAGGTATAATTATTTATAACAATTTTTAAATATTTTTAAAAATATAGAGAGCGGAGCAGGTCAACTCGGCGATGTAAAGTCGGCGACGGTCAACTCGGCGATGCCGAGTCGGCGATGGTCATCTCGGCGATGGTAAACTCGGCGACGATCAACTCGGCGAAAAGGAATACAATAATATATTATTCAATTATTTATTATAATACAAAATAAGATACAACCTATAAAAAAAATTTGATTGGAGAATTTGATTAATAAAATAAAAATATATAAGAGATTTTAAATAAGAAACTGGAAAAAAGTTATTATTACTAAAGTAAATCAACATATACAGAAAAAAATATATTAAATATTAAAACTAAGAATCTGAAAAAGAAACTTCTTGATTAAGAAATTAAAATTTAATGGCCAGAGTTGTTTGGAATTACAAAATTAAGATGGCAATAAAATCAATTAAGGGTCTTAACTACAATTAGGGTTTTTAATACCTAGTATTAGAAAGCAAATAAATATTAAGGGCTTAAGATTTTTCAAAACAAAATGAAAATAAGATTACCTGATAATTACCTGCTTACTTGTACCTACATCCTATAAAAGACTGGTGATATTCACTTTCCTTAATATTCCGAATTCATCTCAGAAGTAAAGACATTGTGTGTAATTTTGTTTGTCTGTGTGAGTTTTTTATTTACTGAGACTCAAGATGGAAAATAAAGTTCTTAGCCAAAGGGGTCACGAAGAGTACTACTGGGATGGCTACCTATACACGAAGGATAAAACGAACAAGGACAACACCATTCAATTCTGGCGCTGCGAAAACAAGCATGAAAGATGCAAAGGAAGAATATGGACCAATATTATGGATGGTTCTTTCAAATGTATACGAAATGAACACACATGTAGTACGGTAGGAAATGCAGCAAATGTTGTTCTGCAAAAAATGAATACCACTGTGAAGCACCTGGCCGCGACAACGATGGAGAATCCTGCCCAAATCAGAGGACGAGTTTTGGAGAATGTACCAGCTGCGGTTAAAGGAATGCTTCCAAGTTCCAGTGTTATGCGGAGAAACATTCAAAGAGTAAGAGTAACCATGTGCAAAGCACCCGCCAATCCAGAAACTCTTAGTGAAATTATCATCCCAGAAGTGTACTCGCAATATTATTACAGCCCTACTCAATTTGAGAATTTTTTGCTGGCAGATTCCGGAAGAGATCAAGTGGATCCACATCGAATTCTAATATTTGGTAGAGAATACCAAACAACATGGAGTGCAAGCATGAAAAAATTATTTGTTGACGGCACATTCTTATTGTGTCCTCCACTTTTTGCTCAAATATTTGTTGTTCTGGCAAGAAAAGATACGCATAAAGAGAAGGGTCCAGTTTTTCCTGTACTATTTTGCTTGCTGTCCAATAAAAGTGCAGAAACATATCTCAATGTGTTTAACATGATAAAAGTTCTTTGGCCGCAATTAAATCCGGAAAGCATCATTGTCGACTTTGAGTTGGCAAGACAAGTTTTCCCAGAAGCCGAAATTAGAGGATGCTTATTCCACTTGGTCAAAAATCTTCGAAAGCATTTATCTTCTTGCAGTCTCCTAGGAATGTACAATACTGATCCCGAATTTGCACTACAAGCAAAAATGGTAACATCATTGGCATTTGTCCCAGAAGAGGATGTGATTGAGGCCATTGCCGAATTGGAAAATGAGTTGCCAGAAATATTAGAACCAATTTTAGAATGGTTTACCAGCAATTATATCGGTCGACTTAGGAATAATGGAACCAGAGTGCCAGCAACTTTTCCATCAGCAGTTTGGTCCGTTTATTTTCGAACATTGAATGGACGAGATAGGACAAATAATTTTGCAGAAGCATGTCATCGCAAGTTGCAACTGGCTTTTGGTTCTGGCATTGCTCATCCTTCGTTATGGACATTCATAGATAATTTAAAAAAGGTACAGTCTTCGTACGATGCAGACTATGAACGAGCAATTGCCGGGCTCAATGGCGCATCAAAAAGGAAACGTTATGAGGAAGCCGACGAGAGGATTTTAAATAAAGTGGCCAATTATAACAGGCAAAATTTGATCGAGTATCTCAGAGGGATATCACATAATTACAACATGAATTAGTTTTTTTATATTATATTGTATTATAATAAATATATGTATTATAAATAATTGTAATGTGTATTATAATAAATAACAATATTCTATAATCAACCTTTTTTTATTTCAATTTTTATTTTTTAATTCCGTTTCAGCATATAATATGTTACTTAAATTTTTTTATTTCATAACCTAATATTTAAATATATTATATCTTATTTTTATTTTGCATTGAAAAATCTTAAACTCTAAATTTTCCCTTAATATTTTAATTTGCTTCCTAATAATATGTATTAGAAACCCTAATTGTAGTTAAAACCCTTAATTGATTTTATTGCCACTTTTAAAATCTCTTATATATTTTTATTTTATTAATCAAGTTCTCTAATCAATTTTTTTTATAGATTGTATATTATATTGTATTATAATAAATAATTGTATATTATATTATTGTATTCCTTTTCGCCGAGTTGATCGTCGCCGAGTTTACCATCGTCGAGTTGGCCATCGCCGACTTGGCATCGCCGAGTTGACCGTCGCCGGCTTTGCATCGCCGAGTTGTCGCGTACCGTATAGAGAGATTTATACATATATTTATAATTAATAAAAAGAACATATTTATTATTTTATCAGTTTTATATCAAGTTATTTAATTATATTTCTGATATTCACCTCGGATTTATTCATTTATTAATACAGGGTTGTTCATTAGTAAAGGAAAGTTCAATATTCGTCTATCTCCATTATTTTGAAGTTATTTAAAATAGAAATTAGTCAAAAATTATGACTAATATATAATAATACTTATATAATATATAATAATAATAAACAAATATATTTTGTCCTTTGACTAAATATTAGAAGGTCCAGGATTTTATTTATAATTGTTATAAAGCACCTAAATATATTATATTATGACAAGATTTCCGAAAATTGATACTAGAACAGCAATTCTTTAGTTGTTTGTAACATATTATTGTAAGAAATTGAGAAAAAAAAATAAATTAGAAATTATATTCATTATATTACAATTTTTTTATTATTATTTAGTTTTGAAAAATTTAGAGTATCTGAACAGTTTTTGCTGCAAAAATGATACAAAATGCAGTTGAATTTTTTATTCTTTTGATTAAATATACCTGTCAAATTTGACATATTTTCAAAACCCAATTTATAGTTTTGATCAAAGATATGTTTTCCTTTTTTTGCAACTTTGGCTAAACAATGATAGGTCTAGGATTGGACTTGTACCTAAATATTATTATACAGGGTGTCCCAAATAAGAATGATCGATTTTAAATGTAAATGCACAGCTTATTAATTGCTCTAAAGAGATGGGGCTTCCACTAATTGATTTCGTTTATCCAAAAGTTTTTTTTTCAAGTTTATTTACATTTTATCACATCAATACAGGGTGATCCATTAATGTTGGTCAAATTGAATGGAAAAATTATGTATTATTTTAAATGGAGGACCCTGTATATTTTGATGGAATTCAAAAGAGAGATTCATCTACTTTTTAAAAATGTATAGTTTCATATCTTTTCTTTTCTTAACAACACAGATTTTCGAGTTTTTAAGTAACTCTGCTGTTTTCTTTATTTAAAAACTGACATTAAATAAAATTAACAAAAAGAATTTGTTCAGTAATAAAACATAACAAAAATTTATTAAAAATTAGAAAACAAACATTTATAATGAATGAGGACGTAAAAGTTACAATAAATGCTGTATGCGTCTACCCTCTTGTTCAATGCACATACGCAAGCGAAATTTTAAATTTTCAAACGATTTTTCTAACATAAGTAACAGATATATTTTATAAAATATAAAAACGACCTTTCATAAAGTACCACCCTAGATGTTCCGACTTTTTTCAAAATCTAATCACTTCATGTCAGGCCGAAATAAAACTAAAGTTTAAAATTTAATGCTTTTTCCTTTTTCCGTTTTTGAGTTTTCTTGAAAATTCGTAATTTACACATTTTCTCAAATATCTCAAATACGGTCCATTTTAGAACAATTTTGTATAGAATAAAAATCTGATGTGTCCAACACATGACTTTCCTATCTAATTATTACAGGCTTTTTCCGTTTATTGTGTACAACCTATTGCAGCATCTCTATAAATTTTGAAAGAGTAAAACCAAATTTGGTAGATTTTCACACTTTTATTTTAAAAATAAAAATTTTTAAAAAAATCAAAGAAGAAATCCTAAATTTGTTAAACATTTGCCTAAAACAAAATTATTTTCAATTTCAAAATAACATCTACTCAACAAATGAAGGTCTTATTATGGGGAACCCATTATTTAGTTTTTATCAATACTATACACCCTAATATTAAATTTACTATGGAAACAGAGAAGGATAATTCAATTAATTTTTTAGACTTAAATATTATTAAAAATAATAAAGGCCATAGTTTTGGGATATTTCATAAGCCATCACATACGGATATTACAATAAATAATAGTTCATCTCATCCATACAAACAAAAGCTGGCAGCATACAACAGTATGATCCATAGATTAGTTAATATTCCCCTTACCAAAGAGAACTTCACAAAATAATTAAATATCATTAAACAAACCGCAGTAAATAATAATTTTAATTCAAAGTTAGTAGACAACATTTTAGAGAAAAAACTTTTTAAACAGGCTATTCAACAAGTTTATCCCATAATTAAAGATCCAAATTGCAGATATAAGAGTCTTACATATATAGGAGCTCCTAGTGAAAATGTATCATCATATTTAAAAAACCAAAATATTAACGTAGCTTTTAAAACCAATAATACGCTTGGGAAGTATATTAAAAACAATAAGGGTAAAATTAATCCTAATAATAAATCGGGGGTATATAAATTAAATTGTGGTAGTTGTCCAAAATTGTATATTGGTCAAACAGGCCGTACTTTCAAAAAACGCTATTCCGAACATTATAATAGCTATACAAAAAACAAAAATAATTCTACTTACTCAAATCATATTTTAGCTGAAAATCATTCTTTTACAGACAACTTTGAAATTTTACATGTAGAAAATAATTTTTATTTTTAAAATAAAAGTGTGAAAATCTACCAAATTTGGTTTTACTCTTTCAAAATTAAATGGATTTTCATCAAGTAAAGGCCGAAACAATAAATAATCTCTATAAATGTTTAGAGGATAAACTAAATATATACATTGTCCACATACATCTACCGCGAAACATTTTTCTATAGATATTCATTCAAAATGAAAATACTGAAAAATTTAAATTTAGCACTTTTCCTACAATTTTTCCATTACGGTCCATTTAAAAAAAAATCATGTATGAACAAATATTATAGAGATCGATATCGCAAACAACTTTTATTACAACAATTTTCATAAAAATCAGAATTTTGCACATTTTGTCAAATTTCTCGAATACGGACCATTTCAGGAAATTTTTACATAAGGCAAAAATTATAGATAATAATATTAGAAGTAACTTTTATTTGAACAATTTTCTTCTCCAAACATAAATAACAGATATATTCAATAAAATATAAAAACGGCCTCCCATAAAGTACCCCCCCCCAGATGTTCCGACTTTGTCCAAAATCTAATCATTTCACGTCAGGCCGAAATAAAACTTAAGTTTTAAATTTATTGATTTTTTCTTTATCCGTTTTTGAGTTTTCTTCAAATTTCGAAATTTACACATTTTCTCAAATATCTCGAATACGGTCCATTTTAGAGAAATTATCTATGAGACAAAAATTATAGAGAATTATATTACAAACAACTTTTGTTTGAACAATTTTTATAAAAAAAAAATATTTTTTTACATTTTGTCAAATTTCTCGAATACGGACCATTTTAGAAAAATTTTGTAAATAACAAAAATTATAGATAATAAAATAAGAAGTAACTTTTATTTAAAAAATTTTCTTCCCCAAACGTAAATAACAGATATATTCCATAAAATATAAAAATGACCACCTATAAAGAACCCCCCCAGATGTTCCGACTCTGCCCAAAATCTAATCAGCTCATTAGACGCTGAAACAAAGCTTAAGTTTAAAATTTGGTGTTTTTTTTTGTATCGGTTCATGAGTTATGCGTTATACAGACACACACACACACACAGACAGACATCATCGCGAAAATAGTCAAAACGGATTCAGGGGACCTCAAAACGTAAAAATCCGTCGAAAACTCGAGGTCGAAAAAAATCATGATTCCTATACTTTCCTTATATCTGTATACAGATAGGAAAGTAAAAATGATAGAAAATTATATTACAAATAACTTTTGTTTTAACAATTTTTATAAAATAATAATTTTTTTGATTTTGTCAAATTTCTCGAATACGGACTATTTTAGAAAAATTTTGTATAGAATAAAAATTATAGATAATAATATTTTAAGTAACTTTTATTTAAAGAATTTTCTTCTCCAAAAGCAAATAACAGATATATACTATAAAATATAAAAATAGTTACCTATAAAGTACCCCCCAGATGCTCCGACTCTGCACAAAATCTAATATGTTCATTGGAGGCTGGAATAAAGCTTAAGTTTAAAATTTAATGTAATTTCCTTTATCCGTTTTTCAGTTTTCTTTTAAATTTGTAATTTACACATTTTGTCAAATATCTCCAAATATCTACAAAAAAAATTGTTTAGAATAAAAATTATAGAAAATTATATTTCAAAAAACTTTTGTTTAAACAATTTTTATAAAAAAAAATATTTTATTTTTTTTTTAGGAAAATTTTGTAAAGAACAAAAATTATAGATATTAATATTGTAAGTAACTTTTATTTGAAAAATTTTCTTCTTATATGTAAATAACAGATATATTTCATAAAATATAAAAATGGGCACTTATAAAGTACCCCCCCTAATTAGTTTATTGGAGGCTGAAACAAAACTAAAGTTTAAAATTTAATGTTTTTTCCTTTATCCGTTTTTGAGTTTTTTCAAAATTCGAAATTTACACATTTTCTCAAATATCTCGAATACGGTCTATTTTAGAGAAATTAGTATGAGATAAAAATTATAGAGAATTAAATTACAAACAACTTTTATTTAAACAATTTTAATAAAAAAAATTTTTTTACATTTTGTCAAATTTATATTTTCATATTATTTCTATTTTAACTTTTTTATCTATTCGAAATTAAGCAACAAACGAATAAAAAATCATTTAAAACACGTTGACTGCCGAAGCAAATTTTGTGGTCGGGTCCGCTATGCCGAAATAGTTTTTCTAAAAATTTAAGTTTGTTTTTACGTTTTAAGAATAAAGTATTTTAAATATTAAATAGAAGCGTGAATAAAATATATACTCGCGACCAGTGGCGGCTCGTGAGCACTAGCGGCAGTGGGGCACACACTGGAAACGAATCATGGGATTCGTTTTTCCCTTAGGAAAACATGAACATTAAATATTACAAAATTGAAGACTAACTGCTAGGTACCGGTGCAGTTGTATACTATTTCTTTTGGATTTTAGGCTAGCGAAGTGATCGATGACCAGATTATTAAAATTTGGAATGGACCGAATAAGTTTTTTTTCGATGGATAACATGGCTAACGCGCACAATCTATCTTGGCACATAGTGTTCCTTAAAAATATTTTAATACGTTTTAGTGTCGAAAAACATCTTTCACTCTTCACTGTGGTCATGGTAATTGTATACAAGATAGCAGCTCCACAGATTCCGAAAATGTAATTGTCAAATTGTTCTCAAAAAACATTTGTAATAACGGTACGGCCCCATTGTGTTGCACAAAGTCATCTTGGGTATAAAGTATGGACAGTTCGTTTTTGAATTTTAAGCTGTTTACGTTTGGAAATAAACTACACACAGTTTTAACGTCCTCATCGGTAGTCTTTAAATTTTTCACTATCAAATAAACTTTGTTAAATATAATATTTATGGTTCTTGATTATTTATCGGGTGTAGAAAAAATAGCGTATTCAACTCTTGGTTAAATTCTACAATTTCACCAGTAAAAACATCAACAAATTAATATTTAACTAATATCTACTAAATAAATAAACAATTATCAAATAGTTCGACTGCTTTTTACCCTAATATAATGTGAAGTCATAAAACTATAAATAGCATTTTTCTCAGAATACCGAACGTCGAACACCTGTGTTTTTAGGTGCACAGCGGTGCATTGGAACAAAATGAGTGTCCGGCGCATAGTTAACGAAGCACAAATGACGTATTTCATTATGTCATAATGTTTTCATTGGTTGAAACCGAATAGGTGCGTGAACTATGCCCCGGACACTCATTTCGTCCCAACAGTATATATTAGGGTGAGCTCGACGCGAGCAGTTCAGTTGTATGTTTGCCATCATTCAGTAGTTGTCTTATTGCCATCGAGTTCAGTTGTCTTTTTGCCATCATCGCTCACAGTTGTCTTTGCCAGGTGCTTTCTGCCGACGGCACGTTACTTTCTACATTTTTACAAGCGTTTAATGCATTTTATTTTCTGGTGAAAGTTATTTCTTCTACAATTGTTATGGCATAAGGAATTCTACAAACAAATGTTTTCAAGTTGGTAACTAAAAAATCAACTGTATTAGTTAATCAAATTGTGATGAACTAAAATTGTAAATATTTAAAACTGTTTAGTGAAGATAAGTGAATCAACCACTATGTATTTACTTCAGTGAAAATAGTAAATTAAAAACACTTCTTTTTCTACTACCTATGACTCGTTAGTTATTTCTACAAAAGAACCCAATTCTTCTAACACCAGCGACATATGCTACAGAACATTTTTACCAAAGAAATATTCGGAAGTAACACCGGTATTTTTTCAACTCTCATGTAATGGATATTACATAATCGTTGCATAATATACTATTATAGCACATCCATTTTTAATGCATATTTGCTTATCGGATCTTGTCGCTCTTGATATAACATAGATACAAAAATATATACACCGTGTCCCACGTAAGGCGGGCATTACAACTTTATGGAGAATAAATTAATTTGTATTTTCGCCATTTTCTGAGTATACATAATCGAATATGCTCTTTTGAATTAAAATAAAATGAACTCTGTGCAACTTCCGGTTATACCGGAAGTGACCACTAACTTCGTTATTTTAAAGGGAATACCCCATATTTTTTTTTAATTTTAGATTCAGCATGAAATTCTGTAAACAACGATACCCCATTTGCCTATTCTAGTTATAGCGGATTTGGCGTTATTCAATTTTTTTCTACATTTTTAGTCGCCGGTAGACATTTTCTTAAAGTCGTCTATCTCAGGTACTATATCTATCAGATACTTAAAATTTTAACCAGAGGTAGTAGATGGGATGTACTTCTTATGAATATTTAGTTATTCATTATTTGTTGTACGGGGTGTTTGCAAATTATTTTTAAAAATGAAATTTTTTAATCATAAAAAACTTTTTTATTTTAAATTGAACACCCTATATATTTTTTAAATTTTAGATTCAGCATGAAATTCCGTACACAATGATACCCCATTCGCCTATTCTAATAATAGTGTATTTGGCGTTATTCGGTTTTTTATAAACTTTTATATGCAGGCAGACATTTGCTTTTTTAAATTTACTTGTACATCGTTTGTTCGACTGTGTGTTTGGAAATTATTTTAAAAAATAAATATTTTAAACATGAAATTTTTTTTTATTTTAAATGGAAAATCCTGTATATTTTTATTTCATTTTGTTCAGAAAATTATTCTTCATTGATCTTCATTTGCACTGTTAATTCCCTATAATTATATCTCGCCTATTTTAAGAAAATTTAAATTTAAATTTTACGCATGCACCTACATAATATAGTATAGTTTTACATTTTAATTTTTTATCTTAGTATGCCGTGGAAATATGCTAAACAACAATCTGTCAACAAACTGAATTGTCATATTTCTATGTATTTAAGTTGTGTATTTTTTGCTTTCAAAATATGGAAAATATTGAAGAATATACCAACCAAGATATTCTTAATTTATTTTACATTCATGGAGAATGTAATCGAATCAAAAGTAGAACCTGCCGCATGTTTAATGAACGATGCTCTCATTTACCACCAATGAACAGACAGAAATTTGATAGAATCGAAGCTAACTTTTTGAATAATTTTAAACAAAACCCGGGAAGAAACCGTCAACATTATGTCCGAGATGAAGAAGTTAATGTAATTAACGTATTAGGGTATTTTACTGCGTATCCTCACGCCTCCATTAGAATGGCTCAAGATAATTTAAATATTAGTCGAGGGTCAATACAACGAATTTTAGCACTAAATAAATGGCATCCCTATGCACAAAGAAAAGTTCATGAGTTGCGAGATGGTGATCAAATAAGACGAATTGAATTATGCGAATGGTTATTGGTATGAATTCAAGAAGATCCCGAGATTTTAAACAAAATTTTGTGGTCAGACGAGTCGAAATTTACACGTAAAGGGATCATCAATCGCAAGCAATGTCATTTCTGGGCAAACGAAAATCCACATTTTTATCGTGAAGCACAATTTCAGTACGAATTTAGTTTTAATGTGTTTGCAGTGATCGGTTTTGGAAGAGCTTTTTATTACATTTATAATGAAAGACTGACCTCAGAAAGATACATTAGAATTCTTAGAGAAGTAGTTGCCGACATTTTAAACCAGCTACCAAATAATAATTTTTGGTACCAGTTGGATGGTGCCCCAGCACATTCAACATACTATGTAAATCAAGAAATTACAGCACTCTTTGAAGACCGATGGATAGGTCCAAATGGTCCTTGATTTTGGCCTGCAAGATCGCCAGATCTAACTCCTGTTGATTTTTTTATGGGGTCATATTAAAAATTTAGTGTACTCTACCCAAATTAATACTAAAGAAGAATTAGAGCAGAGTTCGGAATGCCTTTAACGAGTTAGATGGTGAAATGATTCGTAAAGCAACAACTAATCATGTTGAAAAAAGATTGTTAAAATGTTTAGAAGCTAACGGGGGGCATTTTGAACATTTGATAAAATGATTTTTTTAAACCATGTGCTTTTAATAAAAATTGTTTTTAGTTAGTATGTACCTTATCATTAAAAAAAATTAAACTTTTTAAACGACATATTTTGTTGCAGAAAACTGTAAATGTTTTTAAAAGTACATCCCATCTACTACTTCTGGCTAAAATTTCAAGTATCCAATAGAAATAGTACCTGAGGCAGTCGACTTTAAGAAAATGCCCACCGGCGCGACGACTAAAAATTAAAAAAAAATGAATAACGCCAAATCCGCTATAATTAGAATAGGCAAATATGGTATCATTGTTTACAGAATTTCATGCTGAATCCTAAATTTAAAAAATATATAGGGTGTTCCCTTTAAAATAAAAAAGTTTTTATGTTTAAAAACTTTCTTTTTTAAAAATAATTTGCAAACACCCTGTACAACAAATAATGAATAACTAAATACTCTCAAGAAGTACATCCCATCTACTACCTCCGGTTAAAATTTTAAGTATCTGATAGATATAGTACCTGAGATAGACGACTTTAAGGAAATGTCTACCGGCGACTAAAAATGTAGAAAAAAATTGAATAACGCCAAATCCGCTATAACTAGAATAGGCAAATGGGGTTTCGTTGTTTACAGAATTTCATGCTGAATCTAAAATTAAAAAAAAATATGGGGTATTCCCTTTAAAATAACGAAGTTAGTGGTCACTTCCGGTATAACCGGAAGTTGCACAGAGTTCATTTTATTTTAATTCAAAAGAGCATATTCGATTATGTATATTCAGAAAATGGCGAAAATACAAATTAATTTATTCTCCATAAAGTTGTAATGCCCGCCTTACGTGGGACACGGTGTATTTTTATCTTGTTTTTATATATTATGTGACATCCTTTATCCGATGAGAATATTACAAGCTTTACTACCTTCATACGGATATACAAAAGTTCTAATTTTCTCTATACAGATCTGAGTTTTTTCTTTAAAAGCACAAAACCACTTTGTCACCGTCAGCTTAGGATTTGATGTATATGTAAATTGTGAAAATGGCGCTTCTGGACCGTATCAAGGGTTTCTCCAATCATACAAAAATTTAAATTTTTATTAGTATTAATACTTATACATACTAGTTATGATAACACAATCATAGCAAATACAAGTAGAATTATGCAGATGCGGCAAATCCAAGATAAGGCCCCATCAAGCTTTTAATTTTCACCAATATGATGATGATAAATTGAATTTATTTCTGGTTTTTAGATGGAAAACCACAGACTTTAAAGTTGTTTTTCATATCAAATTAAAACTCCAATTTATTATCTGACCATTGTAAAATTTCTTCGTTATTAAGTGAAACTGCATTTTAATTCATAAAAGTAATTAAACCAGGTTTTTTTATCGCTTTTTTTTTGTTACTTTACGATTAAGCATTGACAAAAATTTTTTATGATAAGGACAATTTTAAATCTAAATGAAAGTGGCTACTGTTCCATTCTAACGTCGTTTTACTCAGCATGATAGATAAATATAGAAAATGGGCAAATCTTTTAAATGTTGTCAGAACGAAATATGTGGAAATTATATATGTGTAACCCCCTTTTCTTCACCCCTAAAAATGAAGAAAAGGGTTGGGGTGGCGCTAGGCTGTTCTTCGAACAAAGGTTGCTCAGGCGTCAGTTTTGGTAACGCAGTCTACTCTGCGGCCCTGGGGTGCACCTAGAGTACACCCTTAGCAGACCTTCACTGCTTACTTGACCTACACTGGGGCAATAAAATAAAGGTAAAAATAAAATTTCGCACTGCGCTTTTACCTGCTAAGAACTAACCTCTGAAAACGGAAAAAAGGTGAAGGGGTATCTAAAAATTAAACTCAGGAATTAAAAACAAATATATATTTACAAAATAAAATAAATAGGCAACAAATAAAATATGATCGGCATACTGATGAACCTACTAGAATTGAGCTATTAAGATATGATTTAATTTATTGTGATAATGAAAAGTTTTAAACTACAAGGGCTCTTGCAAAGGTTTAAAAACGGTAATTCTATGGAAATATTAGTTAAATCTGTTTGACAATTTCCATGGAAACCGCGAAAAACCTCGAAAAATCGCACGGAAATCGTCCAAACATCTATTTTCCGGGATTTGGGTGCACTATGGAAGTGAGTATACGTAAACGGCAGACTCACAAGACATCGTAGGCGGCTGATCAGAAGGAATTTTTCGTCTCCCGTCAACTGTCACTTTTTTATGACTTTTTGAAAATTACTTTATCCTTTTTCGACGTAGGGGTTGCTTTATAAAAATTATTAATGTTTATACAATTTTTATACTATTTCATTAAATATTACTATATATTTTTCTAATATATATGCACATTTTCAATTCAAACAACAAAAAAGAATTTTAAAAAAAATTGGAAAAAAAATAGATAAATTACTTATATTACAAATTTTAGTTAATAGGAATTGGATGAAAATAAAACATTGTAAAATAAAAATAAGAACTAAAAAGGATAAAGATAGGCGAATGGATGTAAAATCCGCAATCATAGAACCCTAAACAAGAAGAAGATCTTTATGCAGATATTTTTTCAACCTGTCAGCGTCCCCGAAAGGGTCGCTGCACAATATATAATCAATTTGTTTTCATTCAATTTTAATAATAAATTTTAGATTGTTTTATTAGATCCTTATTATATCTTTAATGAAACATATGTTTTCATCCTGTCCTCGTCCTCTATAAATTTTATCGAAATATTTACTTAAGTAACAGTCGTCTTCCCAATTCTCTTCTTATTCTTCAACTTTACTTTTTCTTCCTCTAATTCTATCGTTTTTACTTTCATATTTTTATGTGTACTATTAAATATTAAATCATTTGTGCTACAATACAGACCTGTAGGGCAAAGAAAGAAGTAAAGTAGATATTTTCAGCAAGTCACCTACCAAATGAAACCCGGTGAAATATACGACATCACACTTGTTTGTGTAAATTTAGTTCTGACTTGTTTTTGTGTGCGTACTTCGCGTTGGTCTGAGAATCGTAAGAAAATATGAACACTTTGAACAAAAAATTTTCCGTTATAAAAAAAACTGATGCTAATTATTTTAACCTTACAAAGCTCTTAGAAGAGTATTTACTTGACTTTAGAGTAGAGACATGGAAGTACGGGACAGAATACCAAATAAATGATGAGGAATTTTCTTTAATTTTTATTAACACGATGCAAGGAATCTTCAATTATTTATTAAATTATAATTGTTTGAATCTTCTCCTTTATAACCTAAATAGCTTTCCTGAACATACTGTTATATCCACCGATGCATCCAAGTAACAAAATACCATATCGCGAGAATGCAATCTCTATGTAAAAGTAAAGCATCTAACCTAGATTCGATTTTATTGTGTTTCTCTTCCACTCAAAGGATTCATATCAAATTATAATGTAATTATTACCTGCCACAACCAAACTATTTTCGAAAATTGATATAACAATAGTTCCTCAACATCTGATACGAATGGGTATTCAATCGTTCTAAACTAAGTAGTTTTTGCTAATCCACATACGAAATTCGAAACTATAATGTTTCGTGCAATATTGCATCGATTTTCCGGATACTAATAGAGGACATTCTGCCAGGCATGAAAATCACCGAATCCAGCCAATTAATGAGGAATAGCATAATTGGAGGAAAACCGAGGTTCGTAATGTGAAACACGATGTCTTGTAGGTGACTGGAAACCAAAAAGGCATACGATATTAGAAACAGTGGCGTAGGTGACAGATTTCTTGTAAGTAGACGTACAAAGAGTTAATATTAACAGAATAAACGATTTAAAAAAAAAAACAGAAAAAATTATGTATAAGATGGCAGTATTAACTAATATGATCATGTTTCTATCAGTATTTCTATATAAATTAAAAAGGAATGGCCTAAAATAGAATAGTACCTTGGAAAACTTCATATCTTATCGGTAAGAAACTACTGTACGTAGTCATCTAAATATTTTTGAGGTCTTCTTTCTCGTGGAAGCCGCTGAACAAAATCGAAACAAAGGAAACAAAATAAAATTTTACGTGAAAGTAATATATTGATCTCCTTTTCTTTGAAAACGGGAACGACAATAGTTTCTTTTAGGGATGGAGACCATATTCCATATATTAATTGATTAGAAATCTCTATATAATTGGTTAAAATTTTAAACCTCAGGTAATAAAAAATAGATATATTAAGTATTATATTTCAAGTTTGTTTTAAAAAGAAAAACTTTTATTAGCACAAACGAAGTCAATCTATAAGCAACAACATTAATCCAATAAACTTTTAACTAAATATAATTGACATACGTTGTTGCGTTACATTCGAACTATCAAATATTGACAGCCAACGAAAGCTTTTGAGTTTCGGACTGTTTAGAGATTGCTATTAATTCAGTTAAATACACAACGTAAAATTGAATCCCAAAGGATTCAGTCGGGTCTAAAATGAATTGCTGTTAGTTTAGTTGGAAGGTGCAGACGGCCTCTGAAATTTATTTCCAGCTCGTTTCATATATGATTCAGGCTGATTAAAAAAACATACGATATACGAAAGTCGATAAGGGCCTTTATTTTTAATAGGGGTTAAAAGGTGATAGGTAATAAAATAGGCAGTGGCGGTAACATCGCTTTGCGAAGATGAGGTGGCAAGGATTTATAGCATAACAAAGAATAGTCAAGTCATTCAAGGTGAGAAGACGTGTTCTATTCACTGCGCAAATAAATCTATATTTCTACCGATATAAACTATATAATGTTAAAAAAAACAACTAGTGAATTAAATAAAATGTGATAGTACTGTAGTGTAGTAAATAAACTGTTTAGGTGAATCACAGTTGCATAGATTAATGCATTATCTCTGCAATTTCACCGAAATAAAATCTACTGTAACTTGACAAACCGGACCCTTACCTAGTTTTGCAAATACTTATAACCTTGGCCTAAATTTCGTCTAGTGGATCCCTACGAAGTGATGTTAAACCCCCCAGAATTACGTTTAGAGTTCAATGTAGTTGTAATGGAGGAAGAACAAAGGAAACAACGAGATTAATTTTGAATACTGTTTATTTAACATCTATTCTTTTGTACAGCCGAACATTTAGATTATGTGCCATTTTTAGGCTTAACATTCTGTTTATGTAGGCTTTCTAATGTGTTATTTCTAACCTCAGAGCTTTTAGTTCCCATAAAAGGCTAAAATAAAAGTCGGAAGTACTTTGGTATGTTTGTTTGTCTCCTAATATACAATCACACGTTTCCACGGAACTACTGAATTACGCATTGTCTAATAAAAGATAGTACAACGATAGCACGAGGAGTGTTGTGAGATATAAAATATTGCGTCGAATTGAGAACCTCTTCCTTTTTGAAGTCGGTTAAATTTAATATTTCTAATATGTGTAAAAACCGGAGTGTAGATTTACCTCACCGTGCGTCACGCCTTTCTCTAATATTCCAACGCCGTAATTTACCGACATACCCAGTCCTGTATGGACAACAATAAACAGTCGATCGAAGAACACCTGATATAAAGGGGGATGCCCGTCAGGCCCACTTTTGGGGTATCTCAGTAGAGATCCATCCAAGCCTCTATCAGGCTTTAATTTACATAGCCGCAAGAGAAATACCATTTTTAGGTTCTTACTATTGAGGTCCCTGGCGGTCTATGGTGGCCTAAGGCGTCTTTTTCGGCACGATGCTCTTTTGCTCTGTCGATTGACAAATCAGTGTTATTAATCACAGTTCTGAGGATACGTTAGCTAGTCCACAAACACAATTTCACCTATTTATTCTAAATAAATAACAAACATACCGACTACTTCCGCGTAATGTCCCGCTAAATATATGTGGATATGTACAAATAAATACGACCCTCCTCAATATTCATGATTCTACCCGCCGCTGTACATATCTCCTTTTTCCCGAAAATTCGATGTACAAAACTAAAATTCCGTACGGCTAAAATGACACATTTGTCTACCCAATTTTGTTTTACAAAGAACGACAGAAAACATATTTTTTAACCGCAATCTAACTGTAAAATATATACAAATCAAGGCGTTTACCCTACTAAACTCAAACAAATAATGATTGAGAGTGAAAGCAGGTAGAAATACGACCAAATCGGAGGCGTGCTTATTATTTTTGAGAGGGTACAATTATTTAAAATATTCATACAATTTCTTTTATTTTTTTCATGAAAACTTTGCAATATCGTAATTTACCTAATCGTTGTAGTCATTAGTGAGACTTTATGAAAACGGAGTAATAATTGTGGTAATTATAGTAGGAACCAAATAAAAATCACAATATATATTTCAAATTAAAAATAAGAAAGATACCTAATCAGAGGTTGGTTTGGTGACAGAAACAATATTATCAATTTTACTATTTTAATAATGAATTTAACTTTATTTCACAAATTAACGTATATTTATATATTATGTCGCGGCCGAAGTCAGTAAGGAACTGTCTCTTAAGTTTCTTCTTGGGTTACACATACAGAAGTATTACTTAAATTTTAAATTAAAATCATAATGACGGATATTGCATATCCAATGCAATTGATATTTTTATTGTGTTTTGTTTAGTATAATAATTAAATAAATAAACATTTGTATCCTGCTGAGACATTGTTCATGTCTGTGTACAGGAATTAAAAATACAAATTTATATAATAATCTTCAACCTCAGATTCGTCACTGCTGCTACCGCTATCATCAAAGTTAATTATGATTGGTTCAATATTGTGTTCAATACGGTTGTCTACGTCCCACATTTTTTGCTCTTCTTTTAAAACATGCTGAATGCATTTCTTCCAGTCTTCTGCAGAAACATTTTGAATGGCTTCTTGTAGGTAACGTTGCACGTCCACTTATTTAAATGTTCTGTTTTCTCGTGCCACATATCCTTTTACTTGCGCCCAGATTAATTCTATTGGGTTTAATTCGCAGTGGTACGGTGGTAACCTTAATACTGTAATTCCACGACTTAACGCCATTTCATCCACAGCGAATTTTTTATATTTGTCTCTGTGTAATTTTGTTAACTGAAGAAGTTCTGCCTTTGAACTATCTTTTTTATATTGGATGTTTTTATTAATTAACCATTCTTAAATTGCTCGTTTTTTCCATGATTGTTTCGGTAATGATTCTAAATACCGACTATGATATGGGGCATTGTCCATAACGACGACAGACCCAGGTTCCACAAGTTGAATGATGCCTTCAAACCATTTTTCAAACACCTCCGCATTCATCTCTTCATGATAGTCGCCTGTTTTCTTGGATTTAAATATTAATTCACCATTTGGTAAAAATCCACTGTCGCTTCCTATATGCGTAACTATCAGACGACTACCTTTTCCAGACGGCTGTTTTAACCCAGTTGACAAGCCTTCAATAAAGGCTTGTCGTGCACTTGTTATATGACCATCCTGCCATACTTTTTTGACCGTATGTCCTTGGTTAACCCACGTCTCATCCATGTAGTAAATTTTTTTTTGATATTCCGAAATTCCTCAATTTTTCGGAGATAATTTCTTTTCCATACTTTTATTTCCTGACGTTCACTGAGAATGCTTTTCCTGTCGACTTTTCCGTACGTAAATTTCATTTCGTGTAAAATTTTCCTCAAAGTTTCTTTACTCATTTGTGGGACCAATTCATGATCGCTAACTGCCTCCAGAACTTTTTGCAAAGTGGGCAGCTCATTTCTGAAAAAGAAACTGTGAATAGTTGTGCGTATACTGTTTTTGGTTTCTTCATCAACTGTGATTTTTTTTCTTCCGCTATTAGTTTTTGGCGTTTGTACTTCCCCATGAATTTTGTTTTCTCTTAGTATTTTGTAAACTGATGATTTTGGTACACCCGTATAATCAGAGCACTAATTTATCTTTTGTAATTGTGGAAGTTAATGATGTTGGAACGCCCGGTTGGTTATTCGGAGGTACATCCGTAGAATTACAGCACATATGCACTAAGTTATCTTTTGGTCGCTGATGATCTCTTTCAAGAGAGTAAAATACTCGAAGTACAATTTGTTTTTCACTTAGCGACCGAGACTTCGACCGTTTTACCTTTTTCGACGTTGAAGGCCCTTCAATGTCTTCCATTTTTTGCATAGTTTTAGAACGGTGTAGAAATATTATTATTTAATGCAAAAAAGTACCAAACCTTATCAGATGACAAAAAAGTTTAGGTGAAATAAAATAAACACCAATACTTTCTACTAAACAATCATACAAATAGAATATCGAGCGTACCCACATTTAGTTTATAAAATAAGAAAATGAAAGAATTTTGATGAGTTTTTTTTTATTTGGTGTCATCAGCAATTTTGATGAGTTGTTAATATTTCTAGAAAGTTATAAAATTATTTATTGTGATATAATAGTTTTGACTGAATGTTTCCAATTAGAATATATTTCTCAATTTAACCTAGATGGCTTCACCACCCACTATAACAATGGTAACGTTAACAGAAATGATGGTGTTGTAATTTTGGTCAGGTCAAATCTAAATGCAGAATTAACACTTTGGCTGCCGCATGGGCCGCCAGCGGTCAAGTTCATTGATTTAATGATAGCCGTCAAAATTTTAATAAACATTACCGAAAACATCACATCAATAAACTATTTATTTTGATTAAAAATTGTTATGACGTGCGTAGTTATTAAACTTAGAGTCATTTAGAGGTTTTAGCTTTGATAACTTTGAAATGACAGCCCGCTGCCAGGTGGCATTTTAGTTATCCACCTACCATAACCTAAATATTGTCAATACTGGAAAAAATAATCGAAAACGTGAAGAAATTACCAAACCGCAATGTATTGTAGATTATAATAGAGACAAAGCAAAATAGACTTATCGGACCAGCTTACATCATAAATCTTTACGTTAGTACCACAAAGTGGCCACGAAGTTATTCATGGGAACCACAGTTGTAAATGAACTAATAATATACCGTATGGGTAACCCAGGAAAGACAATATCTGTAACTAGTTATCGTGAGGAGTTAGTCAAATAAAAGAAACAGAAACAAAAATACAAAAGAAACAGGAAAATTTGAAACAGGTGTGCTATCTGTTATAAAAAAATATCCGTTCAACAAGGTTTTAAAGTTGCGACGAAATTGGCATAAAAAGTAAATACTTTTTGTTTAACCTGTCCAGAAAAACCGTTTCTTTGTATGAATTGTTTTCCGGCCATATTTAGTTCTTAAACAAAACTGTGTTCTTTTCTTATTATCCTGTTATTTTTAAGATTTTTAAGTGTTTAAAAATCTTCTTTATTAATAAAGGGGCCTTTAAATTTGTATTTTTGTTTGTTATTCAATTTTAAGAGCCTTCTGACATAATTTTTGTCTGCATTCCCAAACCACTTCAAATATACATTGCTGAGTTGCCGATCTAAGAACTGCCATAAGATTAGCACGATCAAATGCACAGCCGGCGTTCCGTCGAAAATTTTAGTAAGACTTGCAAATGACAGCGGGCGGCCCATGCGGCTTTTCAGTAATATTTTGAAATGGACGCCCGCTGTCAAACGGCTTCTTTAGAAAAGCTACAAATTTCATGTCGGCAGCCAACGTGTTAAATATAGGAAACTGGAATATTCTGATATTTGTGTCACTAAAATAAATCTAAAAGTCAATCATCGGACCATTGGCATTACAGATGTATAAAGGTCTCCTCAAACCTCTGCACAAGCATTTATAAGGGATTTAGAAAATTTCATACCAAATTACCTAAATAAAAATATTGAAATATTCATAGGGGATATTAATATTGATCTCCTAAATGTAACCAATCAAGTAACTACTGATTACCAAGCAGCTTTTTACTCCCATGGTTTCATGTCTTACATAAACACTCAGGGTTGACTAGAAGGGGTAGCCGAGACTAATTCCCGGGTCCCGGACTCAAATGGGGGTCCGACAACTGAATTTTTTTTGTTTTGTATGAGAAATTCGACACAAGACGAGAGGGGGAAGTTTTGGGTTGGGGAGTGTTTCTTTTTTTTTTGTTTAGAAACTTTAATTGAAGTAGGGAAGAACAGTTTTTTTTTTAAACTTTAATTGAAGTAGTGGAGGAGGAAAAATTTTTTCTTGAGGACCGAGGACCAAGGACCTTTTTTTTAGAATAAGCAATTGAAGCAGAGGAAGAATTGAGGATTTTTTTAGAAACTCAATTCACCTAAGAGAGGAAAAATTTTTTTTTCAAGAGCTGTTTTTTGTCACGGGGCCCGATCTAGAATTGTCCTGGGGCCCGGCCTGGCTCTCGGCGGCCCTGTAAATACTATTACCAGGCCACAAAGTAAAACGTGCTTCAATCATATATTCTTAAAAAACAATATTAAGACTGGAAATCTATCGGTGAACTCTTATGTAATCAGCTGTGATATGACTGATCATGATCTTATTAGGGTAAATATCTCACAATCTGTAAAAAACTACACAAGTTTCTACAATACATATAAAACTATAACTAAAATCGATACTGATAAATTAAAACAAAAATGAAACTGTAAACTGGGAAAATGTTTGCAATGAAAATAATCCAAAAATTGCAACACAACTTTTAATATCATTGAAACATGTCAAACCACTCAAAATATTAAAATTAAAATCCATAAAAAAATAAAGCCATGGATAACAAATGGTTTAATTAATTCTATTAAAACTAGGGATAAACTTAAAAAGATCTACAAAAAAACTATACTATTAACAAACAAACTCACTATAAAACATTTAGAAATAATTTAAACAAACTAATATCAAAAACTAAAAATGATTATTAAAACAATAAAATAAACCAAAACAAAAATGATCTGAAAAAACTTATCAATTAATTAAGCAACTAATGAAAATCATAAAAAAATAATACCAATTTACAGATTGTTAACCAACATAATGAGGAATTTGAAAATGATAATGAAATGGCGAATTACTGCAATAACTACTTTTCGACTATTGGTACTAATCTTAGATTAAAGAGACCGAAGATGTAACATTGCACACTGCGCATGTTGTCTATTTTAAGCCAAAGTAACCCACCAATTGAAAATCATTGTTGCACGACGCCACCCGAATTGCTCCGATTTCCATTCAGCGATCACACCTCCACCTGAGTTTAATCACCATTGACAGCTGTTTTTTGATTTATTTGTTGGTATTTTAGCAATTTAAAGTGTTCTAGTTATTCAATTTCAAGTTCAAAATGTCACGATGTATCTTGAAAAATTGTATGTACTTATAATACAAGTACTACTGTTATGAATATATTCGTTTTCAGCGGTAAATATTTATTAACGTTTTGACATGAAGCGCCATGATTCTCTGGGCTGAATACTTCAGATCCGCATTAAGGGGTTTCAATAAATATTAAGCATCACAAACTCAGATTTCATATTACTTACATAAATTTACAAAAGGGTAAAATTTTGAACATTTAATTTAAATAAATAGTAAATAGGCATTATTGCTAACGAAATTTTGTATTTAAAAAGTAGTTTTATAAGAATGTTTTCTAAAGGTACTTTTTAGCCCTTTTTGGTAGATAAATAAGAGGTAAAGAATCATAGTTGCTAGCTAAATTTTATTTTTATAAGGTATTTTTATAAGAATATTAGATGAAATACAGGATGACCTACTTTAAATTTCAAGGTTCATCTTATTTGCGGTCAAATCGAAAGTGACATTGAATTTTCAGTCTTAAAACAAAGTAATCTAGTACAAGCAAAAAAAAATATACTAAAGTTACAGGAGTTAGGTCCGATTCCACCGTTGTGTTAAACGGAGATTAAAATGACAGTGTTAATGTAAAAATATCATTACATTACAAACCCCTAAACAACTCGAACATAATTTTCGTTTACTAAAAAAAATCCAAAATTTAGCAATATTTATTTATTATACAAGCGAATGCGATTTCAAAGATAACTGGATCAAAAAATCCGAATCTCTAAATTTTGGAGCTAAATGCTCAGATAAAAGCAAGCGACCGATAGGGGTTACAAAAATAATCGATTTATCGATAATTCTGATATTTTTTAATGAAAATCTATTTATCCGCTGTTTTTAATAAATTATTTTCGTTTTTTTTTTTAAGATAATGTATTAATCGATTTTAAAGAAATACAAAAAAAGTAGATTTATTCAAAATAATCGATTTATCGTTTAATCGGTTTTTTAATTATTTGATTATTTTCGATTTTTCAAAGATATTATATGAAAATAATCGATTGAATATAATCGGTTATTTTACATAATCGATATTTTGGTTATTTTTTTAAAATTATCGATTTATTGGATAATCAGCTTTTTAATAATCAATTATTTTCGATAATCGAATAATCAATTTCAAAGGAAATATGAAAAAAAGATTATTAGAAAATAATAGATAATTCGTTTTATTTTTTGGAAAATCGATTTATCATAGAATCGGCTTCTTAATTAATTGGTTATTTTCGATTAGGCGATTATTTTGGAATTATTGATTATTTTTGATATTTCAAAGATAATCGAATTATCGGCTTTAAAGGAAATACAATAAAAATAGATTATTGATAATAATAGATTGATCGAAAATAATCGATTATTTAAAATAATCGATCATTCTGTTTTTTTTTTAAATCGATTTGTCAGTTAATCGACTTTTTAATTAATCGAATATTTTTGAAATACAATAAAATAGATTATTGGTAATAATCGATATATCATAGAATCGGCTTCTTAATTAATTGATTATTTTCGATTAGGCGATTATTTTGGAATTATCGATTATTTTCGGTATTTCAAAGATAATCGAATTAACGATTCTAAAGGAAATACAATAAAAATAGATTATTGATAATAATCGATTGATCGAAAATAATTAATTATTTAAAATAATCGATCATTCTGTTTTTTTTTTTAAATCGATTTATCAGTTAATCGACTTTTTAATAAATTGATTATTTTTGATTAATCGATTATTTTCGATTTTTCAAAGATTATCGAATAATCTGTTTCCATGAACGAAAAAAAATGGTTTATTTGAAAATAATCGATTATTTAAAATAAACGATAATTCTATTTATATTATATTTTGTAAACACTGATTTATCGGTTAATTGGCTTTTTAATTAATCGATTATTTTTGATTTTTCAAAGATAATCAAGTAGTCGATTTTAAAGGAAATGACAAAAAATATATCGTTTGAAAATAATCGATAATTTATTTCGATAATCACTCATCCCTAGCGACCAAATGACTTTTAATAGATTTAAATTTTAAAATGTTATCTGGTTTCAGACATATGCATTTCTAGAGTTTTATGTGACTCATCCTTTATAATAATTAATATTCTTAAAGAAAGAAGCCTTAATATACTTTTTCTGAGGTTACAATACAAAACAGCATTTTCTCATTTTGACTAATTTTTAATAATATGTAATAGCCGTAGAAAAAATATAATGTTCAACTCATAAGGGTAGATTTGCAGTATTAGCCTGCGCACATGCTATTTTTATAATACTCGTAGACAATGAGTATCATTTTTTGCTCTATTAACAATATATTCTATTTCAACATTTTACTGTAATCTCTTGCAGAAAAGTCCGTAGTAAATAAACGCTAACGAAATATTCTATAAAAGGTCTTCTCTTTACATAAAATGTCGTGGCATCTGTTTGATATTAAAAAATCACGATAATTTGATTTCATAATACAAAATTCGATTAAACACCTTTTAAATAAACCTAATAGTTCATTAAGATGCTAATAAACAAAGTCCGGTCCCTGTCACAGAGTTCGGATCGCCGCGTGTCGCCGCCCAGTTCCCCCACTCCGTTAACCCTTCTTTAGAAATTGACAACATTTGCGAAGGTTTAAAACCGGTGTATGTTATATGTCTGGTCTCTTTTATCTAAGGTACTAATACATTCACAAATATCCCTGAATATAAAGTGGATTTTCCTATAATCGTCACTGAAAAATCAATGTTTCTAAAACCGATATGCGAAAACGATATTATAAAACACAAAAATAGTTTAAAAAATAATAGTGCCCCGGAATTTGATTTTATAACAGTAAAACACCTGAAACTACTACATCTGTATTTACTGGAACCTTTAATGCATATAATTAATTGTATATTTAATACAAGAATCGTACCTAAACAAATTATAACACCTATTTATAAAGTTGGTAATCCAAAATTAATAACTAACTATAGATCTATTAGTTTAATTAGTAATGTGGCCAAAATATTTGAAAAATGTGTGAAAGATAGACTGACAGATTTTTTTAAAAACTAATGACTTACTTCCCAATATGGCTTTACTCAGGGTCTTAACTAAGGAGATGCTACGCATGAATTGATTTCATATGTTACTGATAAAATGAATACTGGTAACAAGTGTATAGCTATATTTCTAGATCTAGCAAAAGCATTTGACACGGTGCCACATCAGAAGCTCTTAAATGTTCTTGAACAGAATGGAGTGAGGGGCGTCGTGTTGAAGGTTTTTGAAAAATTATTTGACACACAGACAACAAAAGGTAAAGGTGAGAGACAATGTGAGTAACCCTGAAAATATACAAATCGAAGTGCCCCAAGGGACTGTTCTGGGACCTATACTATTTAATTTATACATTAAGAGCTTAACTCAGATTGATATTCAAGGTAAAGCTGATGATACAGTGCTAGTCTTCAGTGATAAAGATTGGGAAGCCGTCCAGACACGTGCTATAGCTGGAATGGAACATGTCAAAAACTGACTGGATATTTTTAAATTGTCTTTTCAAAGACAGTGGCTGATCGACCTCAATTTAGAAGCTTAATATGTCAAAATTTAGACATACAGGAAACAGAAACATCCAAATATTTAGGTATAATAGACCAGCACTTAAAATGGGACTGCCATATAATATATATAGCAAAAAACTTAGATTTCTGATTTATAAATTTTATCTTCTAAAACAATTTCTGAACCAGGATCTACTAATAACATTACACTACAGTCTAGTAGAATCTATACTACGGTATGGAATCTTGTATGGGGAGGCCTGTATGGAACTACATTAAATCAGTTAAATGTTATTCAAAATAAAATCTTGAAGTTAATATATAAAAGAGATAGATTGTGTCCCACCATAACTTTATATAATGAAAAAATTAGCAATGTTAGATTTGTTAGATTTTTATATATTCACGCAGTGTGTTTTTATATATGTTACGGTTAGAGTGTTTACTTGGCTAGTTTATAGACTAGCTGGATAGTATACAAACTATCCAAATGTCTGGCTATTTTGATGGAAAATATTATTTCTACTAAAATAGCTATGAATATTGGTTGGTTTGTACGAGTATACTAATCAGCTAGTTTACAAACTATACAAGATTTATAGCCAAAGTACAAACCACAAGAAAAGAACACAAATTAACCGGTGTATTTGGCTAGTTTACAAACTATCCACAGTATTTGGATAAGGTGTGAACTTAATATTCGTAGTAATACATAATTACCAACTCGTCAGTTAGTATGCAAACTGACCAATCCTCTTTGGTTAATTTATTAGAAAAGTGAGGTTATGTTTATGCTAAGTGTTATGTGCTGTTTACTGGGGTATCTTGCAAATTTTGTTTAAGAGTAGGTGCCTATTGAAAATGAATAGACAGCAACAATTTGAAAACCTACTTTTGGAAGTGATTATAGTGATATAGTACTTAGTATTTTTATGTCACTTTTACTTATTTTACTCATTACTTTCCTATCTGTATACAGATATAAGGAAAGTATAGGAATCATGATTTTTTCGACCTCGAGTTTTCGACGAATTTTTACGTTTTGAGGTCCCCCTGAATCCGTTTTGACTATTTTCGCGATGATGTCTGTGTGTGTCTGTAGGTCGCATAACTCATGAACCGATACACAGAAAAACACCAAATTTTAAACTTAAGCTTTATTCCAGCGTCTAATGAACTGGTTAGATTTTGGGCAGAGTCGGAACATCTGGGGGGGTACTTTATAGGTGATCATTTTTATATTTTATGAAATATATCTGTTATTTACGTTTGGAGAAGAAAATTCTTCAAATAAAAGTTACTTCTAATATAGTTATCTATAATTTTTGTTCTATACAAAATTTTCCTAAAATGGTCCGTATTCGAGAAATTTGACAAAATGTAAAAAAAAAAATATTTTTTTATAAAAATTGATCAAATAAAAGTTGTTTGTAATATAATTCTCCATAATTTTTATTCTATACATAATTTCTCTAAAATGGACCGTATTCGAGATATTTGAGAAAATGTGTAAATTTCGAATTTTGAAGAAAACTCAAAAACGGATAAAGAAAATAACATTAAATTTTAAACTTAAGGTTTATTTCGGCCTGACGTGACATGATTAGATTTTGGACAAAATCGGAACATCTAGGGGGGTACTTTATGGGACGGCGTTTTTATATTTTATGGAATATATCCGTTATTTATGTTTAGAGAAGAAAATTGTTCAAATAAAAGTTACTTCTAATATTATTATCTATAATTTTTGTTTTATGTTAAAATTTCCTGAAATGGTCCGTATCCGAGAAATTTGACAAAATGTGCAAAATTCTGATTTTTATGAAAATTGTTGAACTAAAAGTTGTTTGCGATATCGAACTCTATAATTTTTGTTTATACATGATTTTTCTAAAATGGACCGTAATGGAAAAGTGCTAAATTAAAATTTTTCAGTATTTTCGTTTTCAATGAATATCTATAAAAAAATGTTTCGAGGTAGATGTATGTGGACAATGTATATATTTAGTTTATCCTCTAAACATTTATAGAGATGCTGCAATAGGTTGTACAAAATAACCGGAAAAAGCCTATAAAAACTAGATAGGAAAGTCATGTGTTGGACACATCAGATTTTTTTTTAATAGTAATAGTAATTATATGCTGTAGCTATAAATAAACTTTATTTTTGACTATGCTAAACTAAATTATCCAAAGAAAATTGGTCAGCTTACATACTAATCGACGAGTTGGTTATTATGTGTTACTACGAATATTAGGTCAATAATTTATCCAAATTATTTGGATAGTTTGTAAACTAGTCAAAACCAACGGTTAATTTGTGTACTGTTCTTGTGGTTTGCGCTTTAGCGATAAATCTTGTATAGTTTGTAAACTAGCTGGATAATATACAAACCAACCAATATTCATAGCTATTTTAGTAGAAATATAATTTTCCATCAAAACAGCCAACCATTTGGATAGTTTGTATACTATCCAGCTAGTCTATAAACTAGCCAAGTAAACACTTTAACCGTAACATATACAAAAAAATGAATTTTTATAAAACCCTTTAGAACATAGACATAACACTAGAACTACATCGAACATGTGTATTAAAATACCAAAACAAAATAGTGAGTTTTTAAAAACAGTGTAAATTATCTAGGGACAAAGTTCTATAACGCTCTACCTCTTCATATAAAATTATTAAACAAATATAAAAAATTCTGTAAAGTTAGCAAAATATACATTTTCCAAAATGGTGCAAAGTTTATCAGAATGTTCCAAGAATAACGGACTTGATGCATAGATTTTTTAAATAGTTTTTTTTTTGTTTCTTGCATAAATTGTTCAAGATTTATTTTTTATTTCCTTTATAATTCATTAAATGCAGTTAAAATAAAATTTTATTTTTTGTTAGCACATACAGGTGTTCTCACACGGAAAAAAATGTGACTAGAAAATTTTACTACAATGTTGTAGTAGTAGACTTGTAGAAAAATACCTAACAATTTGTAGAAAATTTTACTACAATTTATAGTTAATTTTACTACAATTTATAGTTAAAAACTATTAGTTATTGTAGCAATTGAATTGTCGAATAAAATGCTACAACAATAGGAAAGAAGTCCACAATGTTTAGTATATTTTACTATTGTTTGTAGAAGTAGAAATTTATTACAATTATCGTAATTACTACTACTAACTTCTGTAAAAATTTGTACAAATATTATTAATTATCTCTACAAAAAATAGTAATTTTCTCTACAAAAAATAGTAATAATTTACATCCCTTCTTATGAAAATTATTCAATTTTGTTCAAAAATATTCTATAATATTGTAGAAATTCTAAGTCATGTGAACAAAACAGAATTCTGCTATTGGCCAACGTTTTCTGACGTCGATCATAAACGGCCAGACAGCAGTAGCCGTTCGTCATGTTCACATAACAAAGCATGGTACATATACGAGTACCTATAACACATTATTATATTATAAGCACCGATGCGTTTGAGAAAATTTTAATAATAAATTCTATTGGTGGTAAGTACATTTATTATTGTTTCTGAATAATTTACCTTTAGATAACTAATTTAAATAACCTTAGTAGATTATTTAAAAAAAATAGTTGTGGCCAACGATCGAATGTTTTGCCCAACTATCGAATTTTGTGCCAAGTTCAATGATGTTTTTTGTCTTAATTGTGACATACCTACTTTCTCATTTTTGTTAGTTATCTGACTTGGTCATTTAGTATCCAAATCAGTGTAAAGGTGATAAATATCCCTGTTTTAAGGGTATGAACAATTCAATTGGTATTAATTTTTATTTCATATTTTTCAGGTGCAGAAAAGCCAACTGAGACTGAGGGCGTTATTATTACTGTTATTTATTACATAATGTAATTAAGAATTTGTATCTTTTATATTAAAACAATAAACTGAATATTTTATTATGGAACATTTTTTTCTAGGTTATAATTATAATAATTATGGAATACTACTACAAATTTTATTAAAAATTACTACAATTTGTATGAATTTTTACTATTTATTGTGTGAAATTTTCGTATTTATTTTCATAAAACGCAATACATTTTTAATATAAATTCATACAATGAATAGCAAAAATTATAACAATTTGTAGAACAATTCTTATGATGCATTTGGATCTTTTTACTAAATATTGTAGATAATAACTCTACAATACATTCTCCACAAATATTTGGAAATTTTTACTACAAATTGTCCCTGTCCCTATATGTACTATTTATTGTAGAGAAAAATTCTACAATTGTAGAAATTTGTTCTACAATTTTTTTTCCGTGCACCTAGGTGCTTGTTATTATATAATTGGTTTCCATTATTGTACTTTATTGTAACTTATTTATTATTGTAATTTATTGTAACTATTAAACATAACCAATGAAGTATAGTATAGACATTATGCACAATTTCATTTTGCACATTTTAAAAACAAACTAAATTAATCAATAAATTTAGTTTTGAAAGAGTAAAAACAAATGACACAACTGGTCTAATAGGATAGTTCTCTTTGTGTAATTTTATTAAAGAATAAAGTTGTGGTGGTTGGGGGTTCATTTGTATTAGTTTGAATTTTTCTCTAGAATCAAAAAAACTTTATTCTTTAATAAAATTACACAAAGAGAACTATCCTATTAGACCAGTTATGTCATTTGTCACGGCTCCATCAGTTAAACTTTCACACACATTAATTAAACTGCAAATTCAATTCAAAGTATAGTATAAAAAATTCTTATGAATTAACAGAAAAATTAAAAAACATTAAATTACCTAGTAACACAAAATTAGTATCGTTCGATGTAACAAACTTATTTCCTAGTATACCTCCTAAAGAAACAGTTAAGCTAGTAGAAAACTTATTAGATCGTAATCAAGTCAATATTATAATCAAAGAAGAAATCCTAAATTTGTTAAACATTTGCCTAAAACAAAATTATTTTCAATTTCAAAATAACATCTACTCAGCAAATGAAGGTCTTATTATGGGGAACCCATTAAGCCCGTTGCTTGCAGAAATATTTATGGATAATATAGAAAATAAAATTCATAGCAATAATTTAAGTAAACATTGTCTGTATTGGCATAGATATGTTGATGATATATTGACTGCTTTTACTGGTACTAGTAGACAGTTAAATTCTTTATTAGTTTTTATCAATACTATACACCCTAATATTAAATTTACTATGGAAACAGAGAAGGATAATTCAATTAATTTTTTAGACTTAAATATTATTAAAAATAATAAAGGCCATAGTTTTGGGATATTTCATAAGCCATCACATACGGATATTACAATAAATAATAGTTCATCTCATCCATACAAACAAAAGCTGGCAGCATACAACAGTATGATCCATAGATTAGTTAATATTCCCCTTACCAAAGAGAACTTCACAAAATAATTAAATATCATTAAACAAATCGCAGTAAATAATAATTTTAATTCAAAGTTAGTAGACAACATTTTAGAGAAAAAACTTTTTAAACAGGCTATTCAACAAGTTTATCCCATAATTAAAGATCCAAATTGCAGATATAAGAGTCTTACATATATAGGAGCTCCTAGTGAAAAGGTATCATCATATTTAAAAAACCAAAATATTAACGTAGCTTTTAAAACCAATAATACGCTTGGGAAGTATATTAAAAACAATAAGGGTAAAATTAATCCTAATAATAAATCGGGGGTATATAAATTAAATTGTGGTAGTTGTCCAAAATTGTATATTGGTCAAACAGGCCGTACTTTCAAAAAACGCTATTCCGAACATTATAATAGCTATACAAAAAACAAAAATAATTCTACTTACTCAAATCATATTTTAGCTGAAAATCATTCTTTTACAGACAACTTTGAAATTTTACATGTAGAAAATAAGAGCCTTAAATTAAACCATTTAGAAACACTTGAAATAAATAGATTTAAAAATTCAGATAACTTACTAAATGATCAATTAGGTATTAATAATTCACCCTTATTAAATCTCTTTCCCAGTTTTCTGTGAGATAATCCCGGTAATGGGCTATCTTATTGTTATCTGATGGATATTATAATTACCTAAGTACCCTTATTTACTTTAAATAGTTAGTTTATTTTGTAATGTTATTGATGTTTTCTTAAGTACTTTGTTTTGTTAAATTATTTTCGTATATATATATTGGATACCGAATTGTAAATAGTCACATTTGAAAAGAAGTTGTACTTCGAAACATATTATGTCATGTAAGTGTTTTTTTTTTTTTTTTTTTTTTTTTTTTTTTTTTTAATTTTTATTTTTAAAATAAAAGTGTGAAAATCTACCAAATTTGGTTTTACTCTTTCAAAATTAAATGGATTTTCATCAAGTAAAGGCCGAAACAATAAATAATAATAAATTTAGTATTAATTTTGAATATTTCTATGTTCTGCCCCTGACTCTAGCTAATAGCACAACATCTAGATAATACGCAATATCCTGGAATATCGTCTGCAATTATGGTTGCGTTTCCAGTTCCTATTTCTACAGTCGCAAAACATAATTACCTCTGCTTCACAAATTACCTACTACCTAATCTACGCTATTGTGTCCAACACCTTAACATTTGTCACGGATTTAGTATTGTTCGCAAACCATCGCTGGCCAGCATATGTTATAATTCAAGTATTTATGGACTCTAAATAAATTATTAATGAATAATCATGGGCGCCGCTATACAAGGATTTGTAATTTTGGATTTTTTTGTCATGGCTTTCATTTATAGCCTGCAGCGTTTTGAACCTTCCTATAATACTTGGCCCCCCTTGGAGACTTTTTGAACGGCGCCAATGCTTTCCATATTCAAATGTCACTAGAAATCCAAACTGAAACAAAATAATGAACAAAATACATGTTTTTTGGACAGAAACTCAACTTTTTGTAAATATTAACCTGGCTTTTCGATAATTATTGTTTTTCACGATATCTGTATGCAATAATTCTTCCCTCAACATAATAAAAAGATTGTTCATGTCTGTTCTAGCAGTTCTTTGTTCTCAAATAATATTATTTTCCAAAGTTCTGTCTTGCTTTCCTTTATTTCTTCTATTTTTTTTACCAGTTCTCTAATTATTTAACTATTGTTAAGATCCTCACAACTTTACGGTTTGGTAAATCGCCAGCACGTTTAAAAATGTAGTTCTAAATTGCTCATCGACCTTGCAAATGTTCTCGGGAAGCTTCCTAGAAACTTACCAAACTATTCCATCTCTTATTGTTCCACTTTGCGGTAATATAAATGTTATATGTGTTGTTTCCCGTAAAAACCGATGCGGGATTCTAGGGCTCTTACTTACAGTCGAAAGTTTTCGAAGAGAATCACTTCTGTGGTCGAGTTCTGAACTTCGCTTTTCAAGATTCTAAATTGTAAGAAATTTATGTACAAGTTTTTAATACTTCTTATGAGAATCAGTAGTATAGTTATAATACTTTCATGAGAAAAAATATAAAATGCTAAAATTTTATAGTGTGAAAGAGCCAAATAGAATATAATTGGATCAAAGAGTAAAATATTATATAACTGCAAATAATTTCAACCATATTTGTATCATCAATATTTCCACATGTCATAAAAAAGTATCTGGGTATTTTGGTTTTAGTGTTTGGCAAAAAAAAAATGAAAAGATTCACCTTCATTCTTAACATTATCTAGAATTAAATGTGGCTTCAGCCAATCTAATTAAAAATTATTTCTTATCCGATTCTTTCAAAAACTTGGTTGTATTTGTTTTTGGAAGAGTTAGGGTTTCCCCAAATAGTTGCTATTACAGAACACTGGTTACAAGTTGGTGAACTAGTTTTTGTCGAAAAATATACTATCGTCAGCAGATATGATAGAAGTAATACAGACCATGGTGGAACTCTAATTTTATCCTTAGACAAGGACTTTTCTGCTGTATCTAAATACGACTTTCTACAAGCTGAAAATTTCTTCGAATTTTCCATTGTAAACAACAAAAACATTGATTTGTTTATTATTTGTATTTATAGAACACCTAAATCAAATGTTCACCTCTTTCTAGAGAATCTTCTTAATCTACTTGACGCATTGCCTATAAAAAGTAAGAAAATTTTATGCGGCGATTTTAATATTGACTTTGCTAATGTATGTGCTACTCAAAAGTCTTTGATCAATATTTTTGAATCATTCAGTCTCACTATGCACGTAAATTCTCCAACTAGAATCACAGAAACAACATCTACAATTATAGATTACGTAGTCTCTGATTTTAAACCCGTTGATGTAGAGCACCAAGTAATTAGCTCAGGTCTCTCAGACCACGAAGCAGTATTTGCCAAATTTTTGATACCCCGTACAGCTCCAAAAAAAGTCCGTCAGCTAGGTAGAATTTTCTCTAAGCATAATTTCAAAAATTTCTATAATTTATGTCTAACTACTGATTGGAATGGTCTTTCTGAAGATATTGACTCTAAATTTTTAGACTTCTTAAATAAAATAATTATGTGTTTCAATACAGCTTTCCCCCTTCGCCCCATTAAAACTAAATGTCATAAATCTTGGACAACTAAAGGAATAAGAACATCATCTAAAAATATGAGGTCACTCATGTATATTAAAAAGTACACAGATAATCCCCTAATATTAAACTATATCAACAACTACAGAATATTGTATCGGAAAATCACCAAATCTGCTAAGAAAAACTATTACAAAAATCGCATCGCAAGAGCTAAAAACTCCTCCAAAGAAACCTGGTCTATAATAAATGACTTAAGGAATAAAACCCGTTCTTCAAACAGTGTAAATCCTAGCCCAGATGAACTAAACAATTATTTTGTAAATGTAAGTAAAAATATCAAATCTAACATAGCTCCGAGTCAGGATGCTCTCTCCTTCCTCCTACCTACTAAAAGGATCACTAAAAGTTTCTTCCTAAGACCAGTAGACAAGCATGAACTAGTGCAAACCATAAACAACATCCAAAATAAATTTTCCTGTGGAATTGATGGCCTGTCCACCAAAATATTTCTAAATATACCGGATGTAGTAATCAACATTTTAACTTCACTGATTAATGAATCCTTTGAAATTGGTCTCTTTCCTAACTGTCTAAAAACAGCTATAATAATCCTTATCGAAGATAGTAGAACGGCTAATGAAAAACCGTCTTTTGCCCTTTCTTTTCAAGCATAACATCCTCACAGCTCATCAGTATGGCTTTCTACCTAAAAAATGCACTAGCGACGCAATGTTTTCCGTTCTTAATGAAATATACACATCACTTAATGATGAACTTTTCACCGCTTTAGTATTTTGTGACTTC
Organism: Psylliodes chrysocephalus; assembly: GCA_927349885.1. Classification (NCBI taxonomy): domain Eukaryota; kingdom Metazoa; phylum Arthropoda; class Insecta; order Coleoptera; family Chrysomelidae; genus Psylliodes; species Psylliodes chrysocephalus. Next base: position 15,129,870 of record OV651830.1, read on the forward strand.
GCAAAGGCCTTCGATTGTGTAAATCATGATATTTTAATTAAAAAGTTACAAATTTATGGCATACGGGGTTCTCCTTTACAATGGTTTAAAACTTACCTAGAAAATAGAAATCAACAGGTGCAGGCGAATGGTGAGGATTCTACAAATCTAGCAATAAGCAGTGGAGTACCTCAAGGATCAGTATTAGGTCCAATTTTGTTTTTATTATTCATCAACGACATCACAGACTTAAGAATAAGTGGTAGAATTACTTTATTTGCTGATGACACCAGTGTAACGTGGAATAATTCTAACATGCAGACATTACAATCTATTATAAGTGAAGATCTAGTGACTATTAAGTCCTGGTCTGATTCGAATGGACTTTGTTTCAACACCAGTAAAACTGTAGCATTGTCTTACAGAGGTACTTTACAACCTATAACTTTAAACAATAATCTGATCCAAACGGTGACTTCAATCAAGTTTTTAGGTCTTTATATAGACGATTCTCTAAAATGGTCTGCTCATATAGATACCTTAGCAAAAAAATTATCCTCCGCATGTTTTGCCATTAAATCGGTTTCTAAAGAGCTGACTCCTTCTACTGCATTAATAACCTACTTTTCCTTATTCGAATCTCACCTTCGCTATGGTTTACCTTTCTGGGGTTCTTGTAGCTTATACCTTTTCGAATCTATTTTTAAACTGCAAAAAAGAGCAATCCGCTATGTATTTGGTTTAAGTAGTAGGACACATTGCGAAAATTACTTCAAAAATTTCAAAATTCTAACCCTTCCTGCTCTATTTATTTTCGAATCCGTCTGCTTAGTTCGCAAGCATATTCAAAATTTATCCGAAAGACCGACTCGTAGATATCCTACAAGAAATTTAGAGACTGATGTTTATTTAACAATGCCCACTTCTGACCTATTAAAACATTCCATTACCTACAATGCCAAAAAATTGTATAATAACCTTCCGATGCAATTAAAATCTATAAATACATACGATAAGTTCCGAAGACTGGCTAAAGCTTTTCTTCTAGAAAGACCATATTACACAGTAGCAGAATTTTATAACGTACCTTAGACATTTGAGTTCCACATACAATGGCATTAATTAAATAATTAAATATTAAAGTTTAAATTTAAAAATTAAATTAGAATAATTATAATGACGGATATTGCATATCCATTGCAATTGTTATTCCTATTTTGTCTGTTTGTTTCTGTTTGTTTTTTCTGCTGTTTAGTTATTTTTATAATATGTTTAGTATTTAAGTTACACGCTTTGTCTATAAAATTTTTGTAATTTTTTTTACGACAATAAAGCATATCTCTCTCTCTCTACATCCATTCTCGCCAAGACTCTTGATTTTTTGCCCGAAAGCCCTCATATTTTCTTTTCAGAAATTCAATTAAATTTGTGTTTTTACTATTTTGTCTCATGGAAATCATTGTACGAATAATAGAATAATACGCCCATAAATATAAAGACTTACTTAGGTGAACTGCTAAAGTATGACAATAATACCTTCTCATTTGCCAAACTGCAGAATTTTTTTTCAGCACACCATTTTTCATATTTGGCCTAGGCCATCCCGTATTTTATCTAAGATTTTTCTGGTTGTTCAATATCATTGAGAATTTTAAAAACACTGTTGGGCAATCCTAAATATACCTTCGGTTTATTTTCAATTATTTTGAGAGTTGATTGGTTTTGAAGATCCAGCTCATTATTATTAAATCCCTTTGAATCAGATATTAGAGCTGTTTCTTCTGATTCAGACAAAACTTTACTATCTTTAAAACTTTCAGGAGGTTCCGAGGGAGGTTCTTGTAGAAGGGGTAGCAAAAATACTTTACTTATTTATTTATTTATTATATTTCTGCCTCGTCTCGTATATAAGATATATTGTCGCCCCCTGTATATGCTTCGATTCGACATCATAGTTGAAAGCTGGAACTATTTGATATATTCTCTTCTTCACCAATCCCCTCATCTCAAAACTTTGCTTCAGTCTTTGTTTATGTGCTGTAAAAATCACATCTATATTATATTTCCTAGTAAATTCAAAAACAAAGTGTATTGATGACTAAACCTCATAATAAACATTAAAAAAAAGTCGATATAGCAGTTCGCGTTTAGAACGTGTTGTATAGATGGTTTAGCCATAAATTCATATCAACAATAAAGTTATTGTGTCATTGAAAACGGTAAGTAATTGCCTTTAATGCCGAAAATTAATACGTATTTTATTTGTACGATTTTTTCACTGCTAAATAGTTAGGTATTGAACGAAAATTTTTAGTATTTTTTTATGATACCTACTGGTAAAAGTTCGTTTCTTCTTTACCATTTTTAAATTCTAGTGTGTAGTAATTTCTTTGCGAAAGTAGTTGTATGGGCCTTATTTTTTTAAAAGCTTAAGGTAAAGAAATTTTTAAATGAAAATAGATATACATTGAAACTTGATATCTAGTTACTTGAAATATTTGTTTTTTGCAGTAGATGTTTATACTACTGTTGCTTATAGGTATAACAAGACTGTTTTCTGACGACAGTTTCATTTTTATCCTTAATTGAATGATTAATGACATCGTTGGACACACTGTAATTGATAATAAATTTATATCGTTTACTGTTTGTGATAATAGTAGGTATTGAAATTTTAATTTAACTTATGACTTTATAATCGAATATTTTCCTACACTGTTTGTGATAACAAAAAATAATAGCAGGTTACTCTCTGTAATGACAGTAGATATTTTCAGTACATTTTTTCTGATGACAGTATATAAAAGTAGGTTACTTTTTGTAATAATAGTAGATTATTGAGATTTTAACTTAACTGGTGACATTATAATCGAATATTTTCCTACACTATTTGTGATAACAGTATATAATAGTAGTTGATTGTTTGTAATAATAGTATAAATTGAGATTTTAACTTAACTGATGACATTATATATCGAATTTTTTTTTCTGCACTGTTTGTGATAACAGTAAATAATAGCAGGTTTACTGTCTGTGATGACAGTAGATATTTTCAGGTTACTGCTTGTGATAACAGTATATAATAGTAGTTTATTGTTTGTAATAATAGTATAAATTGAGATTTTAACTTAAATGATGACATATATCGAATTTTTTTTCTGCACTGTTTGTGATAACAGTAAATAATAGCAGGTTTACTGTCTTGGATGACAGTAGATATTTTCAGGTTACTGTTTGTGATAACAGTAGAAATCAATGGCTGACTGTTTGTGATAACAGTAGATATCAATGGCTGACTGTGATAACAGTAGATATCAACAGCTAACTGTTTGTGATAACACTAGATATCAATGGCTGTTTGTGATAACAGTATATATCAATGGCTGACTGTTTGTGATAACAGTAGATATCAATGGCTGACTGTTTGTGATAACAGTGATATCAATGAGTTTCCTGGACTGTTTGTGATGACAGTTAATAATAAGAAAATCCTGCACTGTTTGGTAAGTATAACGAATATTTACATATTATTGTTTGTAACAACAGTAGGTACAGAATTTTGCTGTTTGTGATAACAGTAGTTGGTTACGATAAAAGAATATTTTCTAAGAGTATGTAAAATATTTCTTGATTATGTTATTAATCAATATTCTGATTGTGACATACCTATATTCGTTATTGACATCAGACTATTATCATTTTCATCATGTAAGTATATATCCTTTACTGCTCCATCAAGTTATGACATCGGATAATTATGAATTACATCCTCTTTTTTAATCTGATTGTGATATCAGTTTATTTGAATTACGAGATCGGATATACAGGGTGTCTGTAAAAGGTCTTTACAAAAACATATCACATATTCCTTAGACCAAAATAAGTCGATTTAAGTAAAATTACCTTAGTACAAAGTTGCTTCGTTTGGGCTCCAGAGGGCCTTGAAGTTAAAATTTTTAAATGGTTTTTCTCATATAAATATAAAACGGCATATGAGATTTTGCTGAAATTTGGAATATTGGTAGAGTTTTATGTGGCAAAAAAAATGGTATTAAAATGTTCTCCGATAATAATACATAGGCGTTAGAACTTGATTTTTTAAATAATTGCACCTTTAAAAATTCTACGCCAATGGAAGAAAAGGAGTTTTAGTATGAAATTTAGATTGCGCAACTCATTTACTTTAAAAAAGGTACTCTTGATAAGACTCGATTACTCTCATGGTTTTCGCTAAATTTCTGTTTTAATAATTTAGAGTGTATAGGTTTAAAAAAATTTTTATTTACAACATAATCAAAATAAAGATTTTACAAAAATTGTTCAAAATGTTCATCATTTTCACACATACAAAGATTTATACGTCGAAGAAAATTAAAATGTATCCTTTCCATAACTTCTTCATCACCTCTAAGATTGTTTATTGCATCTTGAATACGTTGCCAGAGTTGTTCCTCATTTTCTGCAGGTTCCCTGTAAACTGTGGATTTCAGATGTCACCATAAAAAGTGATCTATCGGTGTTAGGTCTGGGGAACGTGGTGGCCAGTTAACAGGTGCGTCATTACCTCTGCCTATCCATTTGTGTGGATATTGTTCATTCAAGTTTTTTCTAACGTTTAAAGAAAAATGTGGTGGAGCTCCATCTTGCATAAACCACATTTATCTCCGAAGTTGGAGGGGTAAATCTTCTAACAATTCTGGCAACGTATTTTGTAGAAAATCCAAATAATTTTCTCCAGTTAATCTTCGTTGAAGTATGACAGGACCAACAATTAAATTACCAATTATTCCAGCCCACACATTAATTTTGAATTCGTTCTGAAAATGGTTTACCTTTATTGCATGCGGATTTTCAACGGCATAAACATGTTCATTATGGGTATTAGTTATACCTCTTCTTGTAAAACCCGCTTTATCGGTAAAGAGAACCTTCTTGACAAAGTTTGGATCTCTTTCTCTTTGCATATTAACAAATCGACAAAAACCCAAACGAATTTGAAGATCATGGACTAATAATTCTTGTACTGGCTTCTTATGGTATGGATATAGCAATTGTTCTCTAAGCACTTTATGAACGACATCTTTACTTACTCCTAGTTCCCTTCCAATTCGTCTGGTGCTTAATTCTGGATCTTCTTCAACACGTTCTAAAATGTCTTCTTCAACTTCAGGAATCCTTACAAAACGTTCTCTTCCATTATCAACAGTGTTGGGAGCAAAGGAACTGGTCTCCCGAAGACGTCTCTCAACAGCAGCAAAAGTTGGGTGGCTAGGTACACGACGATTTGGAAACCTTTCAGAGTACACCCTGACACTCTCTCGAGCATTTCTTTCACAAAATCCTAATGTCAGTAACATATCGGTATATTCTGCATTGGTATATTGTACAGCCATACTAATAAACCACGCATTTGTTTTTTTAATTATTGAGTCAGATAGAACACTTTCAATCGTTAACAAGAGATTTGGTGTTAAAACTTGACAATATTTTTATTTAGATGAAGCTATGGAACCCAACAATAAATGTTTTTGTATACGTATTGCAGGCAAATAATTAATATTCCTCAAAAAATCGTACATGGCAAGAATCGAGTATTTTTGTTAAAAGTCTCGATTAGAGGTGTTGAAGAAGATATGAAAAAAGTACATTTTTATGTTTTTCATCGTATAAAATTTTGTCCGATAATAATACATAGGCGTAGAACTTGATTTTTTAAATAATTGCACCTTTAAAAATTCTACGCCATTGGCAAAAAGGGGTTTGGGTATAAAATTTGGATTGGGTACTCATTTACTACAAAAAAGTACCCTTGATAACACTAGATTTACTCTCATGGTTTTGACAAAGTTTGTATTTTAATAATTATTGTTTATGTTCTAAAATTACTAAAATGCAAATTTCGTCAAAACCATGAGAGTAATCGAGTCTTATCAAGAGTACCTTTTTTAAAGTAAATAAGTTGCGCAATTTAAATTTCATACTCAAACTCCTTTTCTTCCACTGGCGTAGAATTTTTAAAGGTGCAATTATTTAAAAAAACAAGTTCTACGCCTATGTATTATTATCGGACAAAATTTTAATACCATTTTTTTTGCCACATAAAACTCTACCAATATACCAAATTTCAGCAAAATCGCATATGCCGTTTTATTAAATTTATATGAGAAAAACGATTTAAAAATTGTAACTTCAAGGCCCTCTGGAGCCCAAACGAAGCAACTTTGTACTAAGGTAATTTTACTTAAATCGACTTATTTTGGTCTAAGGAATATGTGGTATGTTTTTGTAAAGACCTTTTACAGACACCCTGTATTTTTACAATCCAAATTATCCTGGACTGCGCCATTGAATCAGATTGAATAGGATCGGATAATCAAGAGTTATATCCTAATTTTTAGACTGATTTTGACATCACACATTCATTATGTAGGTATATTAGGCTACATTCCGGTTACAAAATCGGATATAATTTATACGTAGTAATAAAATTAAAATAAGTATACATTTTTGACTGCATTATAAAGTTATGGTCCGATCCTAAGATCGGATAATCACGAGTTACATCCTCATTTTAATTTGATTGTGAAATCAGATATTCAATATTTATTTTGAGCTATTTTCCGACTACGATATCGGATATAATTTATGTATAAAAAAGCAAGTACCTATACAACCTATAATTCGTCATCAAGTTACAGTCCGATAATGACATTTAATAATCATGAGTTACATCCTAATATCAATCTGATTGTGACATCAGATAAGTTGTTTTTACTGATTTGTTCGAAAAGTTCAATAGAATATATCATTCTTTGCTCTTAAATAAAAAAAAAATAGATTTGTATAATCGGTATCTTGATTTCATCTAGTCGTATATGTATATAAGTGAACGCCGTCTAAAGTTTTTTCGAGATTTCTAGTACTACTATAGTGTACTGATGTAATTTTTTTGTTTCAAATCAGTTAGTTATATTCTGTATACAACTATTTAAAAGTATTTCCCCCCTCTTGGATACTAATTTAACCATCTTCAGATTGATCTTGAGAATCTTGTCAATTGGTTAAGTTGGTTAATATACCAGACCAAATATTCATGCTAGTGGTGGGTCTTAAAAAGACTTTTTAGTTGTCTAGTAAAAAGTATTCTGTAATATTATTCTGTTGTATTTGTTTACTACAAGAATGTTACTAAATTATATAGTTAGAAATGGTTCAGAATAAAGATATCTTTCAATAAATCTTCGACTAAAATACAGTCTATGCTCGACACAATATTAAAAAGTTAGGCATATTTATTGAGCGTTTTATGTAATCCAAAAGGCCAGAAAAACTTTCGACCTAAAAAAACATTTCTGTTATTTAAGTAACCCTTTTTCTGTATTGCGAGTCCTTCCAAGTAACTTAATCAAATATCACCTCAAAAACAACTTTTTTTTTTTATTCATTTGTATTCATCCTCGACTGTTCATATATTACCCACGTTCAGAGTTCAGTCCTTTTTCAATAGATAAGGATTTTATTGGATTTCGACCGGTGGTTCAAATGTGATTACTAAAGACTTTTTTTTATAATTTAATTCTTTTTTTCACTATATTTTTTGAAAGTGTCCTATGATCCAAACGGTCACTGCAAATACCCTTTTTGCATTTATTAAATTAGATTATTCATTTCAGGGATTAAAGTATCACACACTGTATTCATTGAAAAATTATTTAACGCCATAATATTCAAAATAAAAACTATTATTAGACGCACTTTTACATAATAATTCAATTATCCTCGATAGACACTTGCTTGACAAAAATTGGCTTATAGTTTATATGGGCAGTATTATTTTTAATGTATGAACTTACTGTGTCTCTTCGGCGATTATCCCTCAAACTTAACCGCTGCTTCCAGTCCCTCTTGTGTGCGGAATCCGAACTAAAGGACCTCAGCATCGGCGTTGATTGCATCCCTCTGAAACTAAACAAAAAAAGGTCTATATTGAAATAATTCATTTTCAATAGTAGCAAAATTAGACCAGTTTCTAGCACAATATCCTAGAAATTTATATGCTGTAGCGGTGGCAACCAGAGATAACCAGGAGATGTAACTATTAACAAATATGGTGCGGCCGTGAATAAGACATATTCTAAGTGACACAGTAGGGTATAATCACAATATATTGTGGGTATAATATCCGCTGTTGTCATTGTTAGTAAAGTGTATGTATTAAAATATTCGCTCAAGAAAACGATTCACCTCCCACTCTTTTGTCACATAGCTGAATTTTTCACAGATGAAAGGTCATGATAAGGTAACCCTTTTTCCGGAGTTAATACAAAATTAGACTGTGCAGAAGGGCACTATCATCAAAAATCCAGATATTGATACCACCGAATAGAGAAAAAAATACTAATTGTTTGGTCAAATGCACAATAAAATCTTTGTAGGGAGTAATTATTTATACTTATTTAAAAAAAATCATTTGCATTAGCACTTACGGTCGAAAAAAAATATAAACGTAAATATCTTGGTTTTAGCCCTTCAAAAATTTAGTTAAAAAGTCGTCTTTTTTAAATATACCACTCATTTAACAAAAAACGAAGGCCTAAATGAAAAAAAAACATTCTTTATAAAATTTTTGCTTATGTGTTGAGAAGGTAACAGAGTAAACACTATATTTTTTGCTTTTGAATTAACAAAGATATAACAATAAACGATGAGAGATGTCATAGGTTTATGCTGTAATTAATTCTCACCGTCAAATTTATCGACTCTCAGTGTATCTTTCTCTTCACCTTCAAACGTAGCATAGCTCTGTTTCTCTCTACGTGCGGGCTGATGTATCACATTATTGATATGGTAGGATTTTATGCCAAGGTTTTTAAATGTGCCTCACCGTTGTAGAATATGATTATTAATCAAACACATAGAGCTATGTAACAATATTTAATGATTGCTGCAATCTGTAACTGTGCACTGGACTAGGGCCGGTTTCTCCATTGGTTCATTTGTGCAGTGAACACCCAGTTAAATTTCATAAAAACACATTATTTTAATATTACATAAATAACATAAAAATTTAAATTATCCATTGTCCTCTGGCTGATCGCGTCTCTACTGTGTCTGTGATGCATTATAATAAGTGAGACGATATGCCAAATGCATATAGCTAAAAAGAGAAGACAACACGCCAACAGATCCTTCAAACTGTCAAAGAACACATTAATTGGCGCGCCGCTCACAAACAAGGTTGCCAAACCAGTGTTGCCAATTCACACGTTTGTTTGATCTGTCTACAGGCACAGCATAATTTTGTAAATAACCATAGGAATAGAATAAGGATTATATTTTAATATCTTATCATTCCATTTCTTTTATTTTGCATAATAATTATTTTTCTTCAATTATATAAATATGAAACACGAGAAACTGGATGAACACTAGTTCTCTGATTTTAAACCCGTTGATGTAGAGCACCAAGTAGTTAGCTCAGGTCTCTCAGACCACGAAGCAGTATTTGCCAAATTTTTGATACCCCGTACAGCTCCAAAAAAAGTCCGTCAGCTAGGTAGAATTTTCTCTAAGCATAATTTCAAAAATTTCTATAATTTATGTCTAACTACTGATTGGAATGGTCTTTCTGAAGATATTGACTCTAAATTTTTAGACTTCTTAAATAAAATAATTATGTGTTTCAATACAGCTTTCCCCCTTCGCCCCATTAAAACTAAATGTCATAAATCTTGGACAACTATAGGAATAAGAACATCATCTAAAAATATGAGGTCACTCATGTATATTAAAAAGTACACAGATAATCCCCTAATATTAAACTATATCAACAACTACAGAATATTGTATCGGAAAATCATCAAATCTGCTAAGAAAAACTATTACAAAAATCGCATCGCAAGAGCTAAAAACTCCTCCAAAGAAACCTGGTCTATAATAAATGACTTAAGGAATAAAACCCGTTCTTCAAACAGTGTAAATCCTAGCCCAGATGAACTAAACAATTATTTCGTAAATGTAAGTAAAAATATCAAATCTAACATAGCTCCGAGTCAGGATGCTCTCTCCTTCCTCCTACCTACTAAAAGGATCACTGAAAGTTTCTTCCTAAGACCATTAGACAAGCATGAACTAGTGCAAACCATAAACAACATCCAAAATAAATTTTCCTGTGGAATTGATGGCCTGTCCACCAAAATATTTCTAAATATACCGGATGTAGTAATCAACATTTTAACTTCACTGATTAATGAATCCTTTGAAATTGGTCTCTTTCCTAACTGTCTAAAAACAGCTATAATAATCCCACTTCATAAAGGTGGCGACAAAACCAAAACCTGTAACTATAGACCTATCGCGTTATTGCCTACCTTATCGAAGATAGTAGAACGGCTAATGAAAAACCGTCTTTTGCCCTTTCTTTTCAAGCATAACATCCTCACAGCTCATCAGTATGGCTTTCTACCTAAAAAATGCACTAGCGACGCAATGTTTTCCGTTCTTAATGAAATATACACATCACTTAATGATAAACTTTTCACCGCTTCAGTATTTTGTGACTTCGCAAAGGCCTTCGATTGTGTAAATCATGATATTTTAATTAATAAGTTACAAATTTATGGCATACGGGGTTCTCCTTTACAATGGTTTAAAACTTACCTAGAAAATAGAAATCAACAGGTGCGGGCGAATGGTGAGGATTCTACAAATCTAGCAATAAGCAGTGGAGTACCTCAAGGATCAGTATTAGGTCCAATTTTGTTTTTATTATTCATCAACGACATCACAGACTTAAGAATAAGTGGTAGAATTACTTTATTTGCTGATGACACCAGTGTAACCTGGAATAATTCTAACATGCAGACATTACAATCTATCATAAGTGAAGATCTAGTGACTATTAAGTCCTGGTCTGATTCGAATGGACTTTGTTTCAACACCAGTAAAACTGTAGCATTGTCTTACAGAGGTACTTTACAACCTATAACATTAAACAATAATCTGATCCAAACGGTGACTTCAATCAAGTTTTTAGGTCTTTATATAGACGATTCTCTAAAATGGTCTGCTCATATAGATACCTTAGCAAAAAAATTATCCTCCGCATGTTTTGCCATTAAATCGGTTTCTAAAGAGCTGACTCCTTCTACTGCATTAATAACCTACTTTTCCTTATTCGAATCTCACCTTCGCTATGGTTTACCTTTCTGGGGGTTCTTGTAGCTTATACCTTTTCGAATCTATTTTTAAACTGCAAAAAAGAGCAATCCGCTATGTATTTGGTTTAAGTAGTAGGACATTTTGCGAAAATTACTTCAAAAATTTCAAAATTCTAACCCTTCCTGCTCTATTTATTTTCGAATCCGTCTGCTTAGTTCGCAAGCACATTCAAAATTTATCCGAAAGACCGACTCGTAGATATCCTACAAGAAATTTAGAGACTGATGTTTATTTAACAATGCCCACTTCTGACCTATTAAAACATTCCATTACCTACAATGCCAAAAAATTGTATAATAACCTTCCGATGCAATTAAAATCTATAAATACATACGATAAGTTCCGAAGACTGGCTAAAGCTTTTCTTCTAGAAAGACCATATTACACAGTAGCAGAATTTTATAACGCACCTTAGACATTTGAGTTCCACATACAATGGCATTAATTAAATAATTAAATATTAAAGTTTAAATTTAAATTTAAATTTAAATTTAAATTTAAATTTAAATTTAAATTTAAATTTAAATTTAAATTTAAATTTAAATTTAAACTTAAATTTAAATTTAAAAATTAAATTAGAATAATTATAATGACGGATATTGCATATCCATTGCAATTGTTATTCCTATTTTGTCTGTTTGTTTCTGTTTGTTTTTTCTGCTGTTTAGTTATTTTTATAATATGTTTAGTATTTAAGTTACACGCTTTGTCTATAAAATTTTTGTAAATTTTTTTACGACAATAAAGCATATCTCTCTCTCTATACATGAACACAATATGCTGTTACATACAAAAACATGAGGTACTAAAAAAACCTCTGGGTCATCAACATAAAACCAGAACTTTTAGTAACTTGAATATTAAAATATCTATGCCTAAAAGTGAATCTTTCAAAAATTGTATAAATTACTTAGGACCAAAGTGTTACAATGCTTTACCTTCTGAGACCAAATTAATTAACGAACAACATTTATTTAAGAAAGCGTGCAAATCCTTCATCTACCAAAACTACTCAAAATGATATAGATTCTTCTTAGAATTACACACATCTCACTGTAATATGTTGGAACCCTGTAGATTACAAAATTATAACATTATTACATATTATATAATATAACATTGCTGCCTTATTACCACAGCTTATACAATACAGCTCCACAACTCCGTGTCGGCGTCTTTGATCTGGCGGTCGAGAACCAAGCAAGATGAAATGGTGCTATCTCTGTTAGATTCGAGGGAAAAGTCGGGCCCGGATTAAACAATTTTTTTATTATTGAAAAAATTGAAAACCTTGGCGTAATAAGATTGGTTACATGCCATATTTAGTAAGTTTTGGGAAATTAAATTTTTAATTTGTTTTAAATCTGTCAAATATAATTAGAAACATTATTTAAATATAAATATTACGAAAAATAGCACATCTTTCGGATTAGAGGTAAAATAATTTGTATGTGGCTAGTAAAATCCTCGTTAACAAATGTTTTGAGCTAAAACAGTCACTTCACGACAAATTGTGGCTTGGATCCTTTTTACACCAAGGGCTTCAATTGTTAAAGAATTGTGTCACGCTCGTGGATGCAAATCAAGTGGTACCCCGTGTCTCTGGCAAGTGTTACTCTTCGCGCAAAGGGTTTATACCTAAATAAACGAATGCTTCGACTGAGGTCTGGGAACTCTATGGTATTTTGGAATTATAAAGAATTTGTGCTTTTATTTTAACAATATTGGTTATATTTAGATGTATTCTTATTAATTGAAATACAGATTTGTAGAAGTAATGCTTTGACAGTTTTTATTAATATAATATATTCAATTTTTATCTGACCATACCGAAGTAGGGAATTTTGAAACTTTATAGTAATGTGAAATTTGAATTACAATATTACACGATATTACATAATTAGTACTTATTTTAGGTAGGTACTAAATTTGTACTTGGAGAAAGTAACATCGATTTTTATAAGAAAACTTGAAAAGTAAATTAATTTAGTTCCTATTTCTGATGTAAAACTTAAGTTTTGGTTTAAACCAAGAAAACAAATAAATTATAGTTTGTTCAACAAGGGTGGATATGATAGCAATATCACACAAAGACGAAGTTTGAGCACGACGTCGTATGCGGAGTACTCAATCGTCTGATTGTGATATGAACAATCCACTCGATATGGTCAGTATATTTTTTCTACGACCCACTAACAAAAATCTACAAATTTAAAAAATTATTTTAGGTTATTTAGACAAAATAACTAATTTTAAAATAATTTACAAAGTTGACTAATTTATAAAATAAAATTAACATGAAAAATTAATTAGTCCTCGGCCTAGATTCGATCCCGGGCTTTTCGCGTGGAAGGCAGATGCTCTGTCCTCATCTTCACCGAAACTTTCAGGACTTTAGTTTTAATACTCGTAATTAAATTAGTATCATGTAGTTTGATTAAAATTTATTTTTTTTAAATGTGGACACAATAAAAACAAAAATGCTATTATTTATCGAGTCTACACAAAAATTTTAATGTATATTTAATATCAATAACTAAAATATATATTGACAATTAGTTTAACAGAATTGTCACTTATTTAAAAAAATTTAAATAATAGGAGTTGGGTGACCAAAATATGAACTGTGATTTGTAGATTTAATTTTGTTAAAGTGTTCTCACTACCTAAAATGGATATGAAATATATTCGTAGTTGAACGCAATAACATACTTTTTCGTTTTGTAGTATGTGCATAGATTGGCTAATATCCATGCACAGATTACAAAACGAAAAAGTATGCTATTGCCTTCAATTGAACGAATATATTTCATATCCATTCTAGGTAGTGAGAACACTGCAAAAAAAATAAATTCGCCAATCACCGTTCATATTTTGATCAACCGACTGCTATTATTTTTAAAATTTTAAATAAATGACAATTCTGTCAAACTAATTGTCAGTATATTTTTTAGTTATTGAGATTAAACATACAATAAAATAAGTTATTCTTTTGGAAAACGTTAGCATGGATGACTAAAGGGTATTGGGTTAATTAATTCTAAAAGTGTGGTACAAATGTTATTTTTTGTAGCCAATTCTTCAAAATTATTTTGAAATATCTTTTCAATATTGAATATTAGTTCTACAAATTCATCATTTGACAGTTGCAGATTTCCAAATGTATCTGGATTGGCGTTATCATATGCCTTTAAAAAGCAATAAAAAGAAAAATCATCTAATTCAACGTGATCTTTGTTATATTTAAGACAGGTATCGCAGAGGAGTGGATCCGCAAGGCTTTTATTAAAAGGTAACCACACACATACCTGATAAAAATTTTCTGTATCAGTTCGTCTTTACAATAATTAAGGGGGTGTTAATAATTTTATCATAAAATAAAATACAAGGTGTTCCATTTAAAAAACATACATTTTAATTTGCCAGGCAAAAACGTGACACCCTGTATATCCAAAGATATTTTTAAAATATGTAGGTATTTTTCAAATCCATATAACTTTTATTTAAAACTTTCTTGCGTGTCTACAACAAAATAATGAACAATAACGCACTAATGGGATACCCTGTATAAATTATATTTTTAACAATGAAAATTTCTTATAATGTGGTACTTATCGGTTTGGGTTTTTGGGAAAACTAAAGAATGTTTTCTTGCAGGTATAACCCTTATTAAAACAGCTTTTGACTGCACAAACAGAATGATGTCTTTTTTTTTCACTCATTCTACTCATAGCTAAAGAGTCACCAAAATAATAACAGTACCTTTAACTCAAACAAAATCAACGAAATTATAGGCTCCACGAAATTATACAATCAACGAAATTATATGCACGACTCAACACCTTACCTAAGTACGCTTCTGAACACCAAAACCGTCTTTTCCCTTCGAAGGCGGAGCTTAAGCGATGCGCGACGAAATCGACGCAAACCGTTGCCGCCAAGAGAGTGTTTTAGCTGTATTGTATAAGCTGTGTTATTACATTTAACATTTATATAAAAATACATTAACTTTATATTTTAGTTTTTTAATCTTTATGTATTAGTTTTTTAGTCTGTCTAGCACATACAGGTGCCCACACCTAGGTGCTAACTTATTTACCTATGATTAATTTATAACTTGTTTATTGTTGTAATTAATCATGTTATTACTGTAATTAATCCTGTCATAATTAATCCTGTCATGAAACCTAAACCCATTGTGTTCAAATAAGGAAGATACTTGAAATAAAATGTTAAGAGGGCTTCAACAATTTACTAATAATTTTTCTTTCACATTTTATTTCTTATTGTTTGTATAAAAAAGTATTAAAAAATTAAAAAATAAAGCAATTTTGTTGGTCGTAGAAAAATAGTGTATGCAACTTTCATGTAATGGCTATTAATACATTATCGTTGCATAATATACTATTATAAAACTTCTTAATTATAATAATATTAGCTAGAAAGTGATGATTTCTTAAAATATAATTGCAAATTAAAAAATCAACAACGTAGTTTGTGTAACAGAAAAAACGTATCTGCCAAAAGACAGGGTCCTATTTTTCTCAAATATTTATCTAAATATCTAAAAATAACCGTAATTTTTATTACTCTATTCGTTTAAATTCTTTTGTTAACAGAGTCTATTTTTGAAATCTGTTTATTTTCCTAAAACATAAAGTTTTCTCGGTTACCAACTTTTTGATTTTAAATACAATGATAATGTATTTTTAAATCAACAACACTCTGCATTAGTCTTGTCTGAGTAATTTTTCTAAAAACAATTTTATCGTTGATACATAAAAAAGTATTTTGACATTTTCTGAAGAAAAACTAAAAATTAAAGGATGCATATTCCCCAATTTCCTTTCGAATTTGTTGATTTATTGTTTTATCATGCCACTACATGGAAAAGTGGTAATTCATTCAAAATAGTGTAATAGGCCAGTCAATGAAGATATCCAATTTTGAAAATTTCACATTATTTACAAAAGTTTTTAAACTTTGTAATAATAATCGGCTGGTTTAAGTAACGGGTGTTTAACGCTTTTGACGCAAGTGACGCAGTGCCAGTATAAGGAAGATATATTGTGCACATAGCTTGGGACAAAACATATCCCATACCCCAAAAATTGTAACGGTTAAAACCGTTTTCGTTATTTAGACCCAAACATTGGAACGGTTGAAACCGTTTTCGTTATTTTGACGCAAACATCTCTACCCTAATGTCATTTATCGTTTATGCCTTGTGTCAACAGTTGGCAATTTATTTCGATTTATAGCTGTCAACGAGCAAGTTGATTATTGAATTTTAATTATCTTTTATCTTGGATATCCAATGTACTAATTGTCTTTAATATTTTTAATGACCGTCTGAATTTAAAAAGGTAAGTTTTCTACCGATATTTTGTTGAATATATATATTTAATACAAGAATGTCTAATTAAAATATCATATTTGAAACATAACCTCAACATGAAAACACAAGATTCACGTGTTTAATAAAATTTTATCTATTATTTTGTTAGGAAAGAGATGATATGCTTTACTATATTTAAATATGTTAAATAAGATTTTTCCTTTTCATATTAATTTTGGTCTGAGTGAAGCTACTCACTAATAAGAAATGAATGGAACGTATTTAAAGTGTGTAGGTAGTTTTATTAATATTAATAAAACTCAGTAAAATTAGTCTTAGCGCTTTCAGCCGGTTAGGCCATCATCAGAAACTCTACAAAGATAAAAAAACGGAGCTATAACAATAGTAAAATCGAGATATTCCTAAACATTGAATAAAAAATAAAAAAACATTAAAACTTACTTGTCAGTAAATATAGAAGGTGCATAAATTAATTATTTAAAATTTTATTTATTAGATTAAAAGGGCTGCCACAATACGGCCCCTGTTCTCAACCATAACTTGATGCTTGAAACGAAGCAAAACCAATCCTAACAGGTGGTTGAAAATTGAGAAAAAACGTGGGGGCTCATCCCAACACGTGTAAATAAACTGTCTCAACCTTTCCAAGGAAGAGAGATGGAAAAAACTGAACTTCAGCTTGAAGCCCGCTGCCCCTTCAAAGTAGCTACCGTGAGGCGGAGGCAAGTTGGGGCACAGGTAATCGTAAAACGTTGAATACAAAATAGACGAAAAAGTAACCATCTTGACTTAACAGTGCCAAAAAAAGAACTGAGTGACAATTGACAGTTGACAATGAAGTTGTCAAAACAATTGCCAACTTGAGAAATACAAATAAATTTCATGAAAATTGATCAAAAGTTAATATTTAAAAAGGTAAAAGTGGGTTGGAACCACTGAAGTAGCAAGCACAAGTTATGGAGGGAATTTTAAATTTTAAATTATTTTTAAAAAACAACCAAACGTTACAATAATTAAATAGAATTATAAAATATACATTAAGTGAAGGTAAAAAACATTTCTAATATAAAATTATAGAAATTAAAAAGGTGCCTGACTAGAACAACAGAATTGAGCCTGCCGACCCCAGGGAAACAGAAGTCGCAGGCAGACCAACTTTTCCAGCTATAAGAGGAGGAAAAACCGTCCTGACCACGAAATCAGATATCACCGGAGAAGACAAGATCAACTCTGCTGTAAGAAGATTCAAGGAGAAGCTAGCTAGGTAACTTCAGACCAACCGTTGCCAATACTCTTAAAGAGAGGAGGCACTTTGCTATTGAGATGGATTTAAGTGTTAACACAAGTGACATTAGTTTTATTAAACTCTCGGTGTATCTCAAGATCTTCGAGCAGATTTAATTTAAAGTTACAATTGAAAATATTATGAAGAACAGTGACATTCTCAGAAGGAGTGAAATTGTGATTATTGAATTTAATATGATGTCCAAAAGTGGACTTATCAGGATATATAATGTGTTCACCAGCTCTTAAATTGGTTTTCCCTATATAAGTAGTATTGCAATCGTTACAGTTTAATCTATAAATACCACTTTTGAGTAGCAACTCGATTTCATCCTTAGTGTGTGATAGTTGGCTTTTAATTGAATTAACATTTTTAAAAGATATTTTAATATTGTTGCAATCTTTAAAAACTGCAGCGATATCATTGGAAATTTTCCCGAGATAAGGTAGTGAAAAGTATTTAAAATTAGCAGGAGAATCATTAGTAGGATTAAAAGCAAGCAGAGACCTTTTCTTAAGTTTGACCTTATTAATAACCATGTCAATAATAGAAGGATAGTAGTTGTTATTAAAGGCTAGTTTTCTGGTTTCTTTATTAAAATTATGATTAGATAAAGGTATATTGAGGAGACGGTGAACATAACAGTATATGGCTGATAACTTGTGTTGATAATAGTGATTAGAGTGAAAATTAATTAGATGATCACTTTAAATACGTTCCATTCATTTCTTATTACCCAGTGTGTACACACCACTCAACCTCTTCAAGTATTCACTAATAGTATTAAATTGTACATTTAATAATAAAAAGCATATTATCTGTCTCCTATATACACTTCCTGGTTCTCTTCTTGATATTTTTACCTTTTTCCTTGTAGCCTGGCTGTATATAGATGGTTCAGTAGAAGTTTTGTAGAAGTTATATCGAAAGTTGCATGTTTAGAAGTATAGAAACTTAGAAGTTTAGTTCCAGCTACAGAAGTTGATTTCAAGTATATTAAGAGGTTTCGTTTGAGTCATCTAAAGAAGTTTATGAGATTTGGGTTTACCTAGGAAGATTTGTACGTGATATCCGAAGTACATCATATAAATCCCATTGAAGAGGGCCTCTACAGTCACTCCTGAAATACTACCTCCTTTATAATCAGATAAGTCTTTAATAAAGCAGTTAAATTTGAATAAGTAAGTCTCTGTGAATTAGAATTTGTCGCTGCCTTATCTGAAACCTTATTTAAATATAATATCTTAATGGTTAGTGATTTTCTATATTTTCATCACTAATCGATTGTCAAGTTTAGAAAGTTTTAAATATAGTGGTGCTCAACATTCTTTTTCAAAGTAATATGAGTTGTTTAATAACCTGACCCACTCCCCAAAATCATAAGAGCTTAAAAATAGATAAAATAACAAGATCATATTACAAAATTTAGGAATCCGACTTAAATTTTACTAGAAATAAAGCTATTCGGACACACAGTATAATAGGTTACATTCATACCAATAATTTAAAATAACCTACAAATTTAAATGGCAATTATATTGAATAAATGAATTATTTGAAACATTTTGCATTATTTACTCACATGTCCGTTTCAAATTTCAATTTATTTATTCAACATGGTGATGCAATATTGATGTTTATGTACCAAATTCGGAATTGAAATGTTTGATTCGTAATTTAAATTAAATATTATTTTTCTACTCCCTTAATATATCATTGCGACCTTGCTTTGAGTAACGTTAATAGGCTGATTAATATGGTGGCTAATCTAGCTTTATATCTTTGTGGATTACCATAAGCAACATTTTTAATGGTAAAAATCCACTTACAATCAACAATATTTTTGTAAAGAGGTCGGTAGACTATTGACCACGTTTTATTAATTGACAAAGAATTTATTTCTTCCTTTATTGCTTGTTCCCACTGAATTTTATCGTCTCTATATTTTCAGGAATTGTACAAATAAGTGATTGTGCAAACGTTATATAATTAGTTATACGGGGTTCTTCATTGTATGAAGTAGAAGGAATATTTTTAATTCTTAAATCAGTTTTGTGAATTTCATTTGGCGTTTGTATGCTATTGTATTAGTTATCTGTTTTGGTGACAGACTAATCTATTTTAACGATAGATTTACCTGTTTCTTTATTTTGTACAGGTTCTGTAGGTAGAGGTTTCGATCAGTTTTAATTTTGTTTTAGACATTTTAATAGGACTGGAGTTTTCAGGCTTAGAGCCTTCATTAAGTTCTAGTCTTTATTTATTATAGGGTGTATCTTATAGTTGACTTAAATGGTAACACTCCTAGGGAATGTATACCTTGAGCTATTTAAGTTATAAAAATAAAACACTTTATTTCTTGTAGCTGCATTTAATACATAACTGTAATATCTGAACAGGCTAACGAATAACGGTCGACAGCAGACATAACATATATGTCTATGTCGTTATTAGTTAGTATATTGAAACTATGGATATGGACATTAGGCAACACATTTAACATGATGTATTGTGGATTACATATACAATAATACCATATTATACAGGGAACTTATCATTGTTCATGTGTTTTTATATATTCTGATGCACGTGACTGAAAATAAACGATTTTAATAATGAATTTTCTAATGATGCCAGAAATTTTCATATTAATACTTTTTTTGTTTTTCAGGTAAGTCATCTAATTAGAATTACATAGGATCTAAAATAGTAAGTAATAATTTTTAATAAATTTTATAAAGAATAAGAATTTTTAGAAAAATTAAAGTCTAGATTACCTTTCACTAGTTTTGATGAAAAAGTATGATTTAAAATTTCTAATTAAAAATAAAGAAGTATAGAATAGGTACGTTCCAGAGCAGCACACCTTTTTTAAAAACCTAGTCAATATGTCACGAAACGGAACAACAATTTTTTTACAATTCTTCAATGTTTCCACAATTTTTTAATATTTCAAGATCAACGACTCTTGACATTTTACAGCACTTAGTCATGGCTGACATTCAAAATTACTTAAAAAATCTATATTTTAACAAATTTTTAAAAACCAAGTTCAAAGGTCACGCGACGTCATAAAAATGAAAATTATAAAATTAATAAACGGAAGTAATTAAAAAATATTAAGTTACTAGGGATCTGCATTGTTATATTAATGATTAGATTCTCTTATTTCTATTTTATTTAATTTATCTTCTTTCCCTTTATAAACAAATAACAAATTAGATGAATTACAACTTTCTAAATTCTTTTTAATAAGATGTCTCTATAAATGTCAGGTAAGAAAATAGTAAACGAATCATCCAATGTAACAACAGCTTTGTTACCATATTTAGTAGAAATGATTCTAAAATTTGATGTATTAGATTCTTGGCCAATTATTAGTTCATTTATTTTTTTAATTGGAAGTATTGTGAGGCAGTTAAGTTTTTTGACAGGATCCATTTTTAATTTGTCTAATTTAATTCTATGAAACTATTTAAATCTTTTTTTTTTGTTATTATTTATATATAAAAAAATTAATAATACATTTACTTATTTTATACTAAAACTTTTTAATGTATAAATGGCTGAGAAAATAAAATGTGAATGTGGAAAAATAGTAGCAGATAAACATTCATTTCAATATCATTTGAAAACGGAACTTCATGAAAACAACTTAAATAAAATAAGGAAGTGTAATATTGGTTATGAAAAAAAAAAAAAACATTTGATGATTTTCATAAAACTAAAACATTTGCAAACGGTATCAAAATATATTAACAAACAAAAATAAAGAAAAAAATAGAATGTGAATGTAATAGAACAATTTTAGCAAAACAGAAAAACACTTAAATACTGATTTTCATAGAAGAAGAATTAGTTATGTAAAAAAATGTAGTTGTTGTAAAGAAGAAAAATCATATGATAATTTTTATAGAAATAAACATACATACGATGGACTATCTAATTATTGTAAACTTTGTTTTAAAGATAAAATAAATGAAAACAGTAAAACTCACACAGATAAAGTAGAAACTAAAACTTAAAAATAATATTTAAAAAACAATAATTTTTTACTATTAAATATAAAACCAAAAAACCTAATAAAGTTTTATGTTTATTAAATACAAGTAAAAATGAAAATAGATACGAAGTGGTATGAGTTCTGTAAAAAAGATTTGTTAGTAATAAAGGAGCATGTATAAATGTTAAAAGATAATAAATGTTTTCTCTGGAGTATTTTATCATCATTACACATTCCAGACAAAGACCCACAAAGGGTTTCAAAGTATAACGAATATGAAAATGAATTTAATGAAGCTTTTAAAGGAATTGAATTTCCTGTAAAACTTACAGACATAGAAAAAATTTGAAAATAGAACTAATTTATCAATTAATGTTTATTGTAAGGTTAAAAATAAAATTTCTCCATTAAAAATGACTAACAATGAAAAAGTTAAGCATTTTGATTTAATATATATAACAGACAAACAAACTTCTCATTACGTTTGGATAAAAGATTTATGGAAATTAGTTGGTTCAGATTTTACAAAACATGCAAAAAGAGTTTTATGTAAAAGATGTTTAAATAATTTTGCTGATGATAAAATATTGTCTAATCATAAGAAGTATTGTAATATGAACAAACCCGTTTCAATTGAATTCCTAAAAAGTATGATAATATAGTTGAATTTAAAAATTATAATAATTCATTAAAAGTTCCGTTTAGTATAAACGTAGATTTTGAATGTTTATTACAAAAAATAAATACTTGTCAACCTAATCCTGAAAAATCATATACTACAAAATATCAAAAGCATTTATCAAACAGTTTTTCGTATTATATTAAATATCAAAATGGAGATTATAAAGAACCAGTTCAATACTTAGGAACTGACGCTGTTGATGTATTTTGTAAAAAATTAACAGAAGAAGCAATTGAAATTGATAAAATATATCAAATAGATGAAAAATGCGAATTAAGTGATGAAGAAGATGACATTTTTAAATATACTTAGATATGTCATATATGTGAAAGACAATTAACAAATGTACCACCTCCAACTGGAAGGAAAGTAAGAATTTTAAAGATGATGATGATAAAGCAAGTAAATATAAAGAAGAATTAAAAAAGTTTTTAGAAAATATAAAATTTATGAAACAAAAAGTCGTAGATCATAACCATTTAAGAGGACAATTTAGAGGCGCAACTCATAGTTCATGTAATTTACAATATCGAAATCCGTCACATATTCCTGTTTACTGTCATAATTTATCCGGATATGATTTACATTTATTTGTACAAAAACCTTGGTGGTGATTTAAAATTAATTCCTAACTCTGACAAAAGTTGTAAAATATCCAAAGGGATATAATGAAAATAATAAACCAATATTAAAAAAAAATAATTTAAGATTTATAGATCAATTCGAAGAAACTCAAAAATATATACCAGACAATTTGTTAGATATCCCATTATAACTGAGGAGTTTATAATTTTCTTCCAACAAAAAGTAAATTGGGATTTAATTTGTCGTTATCAAAAACTCAGTAAAGATTTTATGAGAACTTATTAAAATCGAGTTAATTGGAATGTTGTTTCTAAATATCAAGTTTTGAGTGAACCATTTTAAAGAAAACTTAGATTGGAAATATATTTGAAAGTATCAGAACTTATCCATGGACTTCATGAGGGCAATAAACATTATTTGGATAAAGAAAATGTTGAATTGTATCAATTTGCTAATGTGGATTTTTTAGCAGAATTAGTTTCTTAGTTCGTGTACTATTAATTTTTCAATAAAAATCATAGAAAAATAATTAACGGATATTCAAAGGTCTGTGTCACTATATATCGCGTAAAATATAAACTGCTGCTAAAGTGCTGTAAAATGTTATGAGTCGTCGATCTGTTGCGTGACCTTTGAACTTGGTTTTTAAAAATTTGTTAAAATATAGATTTTTTTTAAGTAATTTTGAATATCGGCCATGAGTAAGTGCTGTAAAATGTCACGAGTCGTTGATCTTGAAATATGGAAAAATTGTGGAAATATTGAAGAATTGTAAATAAATTGTTGTAATATTCCTTCCGTTTCGTGACATTTTGGCTGGGTTTTTAAAAAAGGTGTGCTGCGCTGGAACGTACATATTCTATACTACTAAAAAATGATAAAATTTCTAAAACAATGCCAAAGACGAATGTATTTTAACAGGGCCCCCGCAAGGGGATATCGCCGCCCACGTGCGGGAAATATTTTGGCGCCCTTTGAATATATGTAGTACTTATATAAATAATATTTTGAAGAATAACAACTTTAAGGTGTTACATATGTTTTTTAAATTTCCTGGTTTGCTGTAATATTCTTGTAGTCGTTTAACATTTGAGCGAATTGCGAAATCACATTTTATTTTAATTTTGTAATGAAACAACAGATATTTCAAAAACCAATTAGAAACCCAAGTTTAAAACCCCATTTATAAACAAATAATTTTCTATTCTGTAATGTGCAAATAAAAAGAGAGAATGCCACCATTGGCAACGTTGTAATTGTATGTGTTGTCATCAAAATAAGTGATCTGTCTGTGGTTGTCAATGTCATTGCGAATGCGAATCAAATAACAAATACATGTGTGTTTATTAGTAAATTAGGCATTTTAAACAAATGAAGTGCGGTTCTAAGATTTGGTATGTCTAAAGGGTTGCGACATACGATGTAGTTTATTTAAAATACGTGAAATCAGAATTAATGAATTAAATTTAAATATTTTATGTCAAACACAATGAAAATCTTATTTTTATAGAAACCGTTTATGTATTTTCTATAAATTGGCAGACTTGGCGATTACTATTTCAAATAGAAATAGCGGAAGGCTATGTCGCAGCTGCCTTAGATTTATGAGCCCTTCCCACTGACAACTTTTGTATGACAGCTCTTTGGAATATATACTTGTGCGAAAATAATCACTGTGACTTTAATAAATCGACAAAGAAGTGGTTTTTATTATGGGTCGAGTACAAATAACAAAACAGCAAAAGATTGGTTGGATTACGTCACGTTTTTTGTTGTACAAGTCTTAAACTTGTACGATTATATATATTGAGCGTTTAGGGGCCGCATAATTAGGCTATCATTGGACGAAGACTGTTCAATACAGTATCTCTTAAATTTCCAAAATAAAAACTAAAACAACTAATATATTTACCTACATATATTTATACGCTTTTCTATTTATGAATATGTGAAGGCTATAGAATAAAGTGTTCATAAAAAGTAATTATAAACAAAATAAGCTCAAGAAACCAGAAACCGTGTTAAACTTATTAAAAAAAACCGGTTGTATATAGAAATCTAATTTTGTCAGTAATCAACGGCCGAAAATGCTACGTCTAGATGTTCTTATTCGAGAATTGGTAGACTATGCAACCACAAATGCACATAAATGTATTTCAGGCTGCCTAACAATTTCTTTAAAGGGGGGGGATTAGGACGAAAACGTAAGGGACGATGATTTCGAGGTTATGTATGAAATTGACGGAGCTAATTGGTATAGAACCCTCTTAAAAATTATCTGAAAATTTTTAGAATCACACTTGACTTAAACTGTTAAATTTAATCTTCTATCAAACTTACCATTATAAATATGCATTAAACTTTTTTTTATGTGTACCCTTCGTTTTTTGCCCACCATCTGGCTAAAGCAAAAATTACATTCTGTATTTTCGGAGAAAGGGTAACTGTTATTTCAATTTATTTTGCTTATTTCAATAGCCTCCCTTTCCATAATGCCATACTTAATATTGTCAAAATCAATTTTATCGAGGATCTCTTCTCTATAGCTAAGATTGCCAAACCCGATAATCTTTTTTGTGACATGGTAGACCTCAAATAATTTTTAATTATTTTTAATTTTGAGAAGGATCTCTCACCAGAAGCTACAGATACAGGTGAAGTAAGCAGGATTCTTAACGAAATGATAATATTTGGTAGAGATGAAGTTAGATTGTTTTCAAATATATATTGTAAAATGTCGAGGGGATTTGACGCTTCAGGTAATAAAAACAATCTTAGGGCTTTTATCTCATTAAATAAATCATTTTCTTCTACGTCAGCCTCCTCATATTTCTGATGGGTTAGCTTTTGCTTAAAGCATGACAGCATTTTAAAAGATCCTCGTCATTTAATTTAAAAATATCACTAAAAAAACCAAAAATGTTCTAATCAGATATCATTTCAAATCTACTATTTAAAGAACTTAGTGTTTGATCAATTATTTTTTTTTTGTGTGTCATCGGCTTCAACTACCAGGGTTATTTGCCTCGTGTTCTGTGTAGGCTTTGTTACTGTTTCCCAAAAAGAAATTTATTTTAAACGCTGTTTTTGGATCTTGAGGTGTTTCATCTCTCTGTTCATAATCGAACAGTTTTGGTTTATACTTTCGTCTAACAGTATTTAATGGAGGAAAACATTGCTCTATCTTAAGAGCGGCTGCTAGTTCTTCAGCTTAAGCAAGTTTTTCCTCGAAAACATTATCATCTCTATAATTTTTAAAATTATCAACTGCAAATACATTTAAAAGATTGGATATTTTTTTGAATGTGATCCAAACTTCATAAAACCAATTTGTTAATAAACTGTTTATCAGTGTTTATCCAGTATAGATAATTTTTAAACCACATCAAAAACATGAACGCACATTTGAAATCACTTTATAAATCAACACAATATTCTTTTAATATTTAATATTAGAATAATCTCCATTAGTGAGTTTTTTTAGCTGCATCGAAATCCAATTACTCTGGATTATTTTTGTTCATCTTGTCCTAGTTTGTTGAAAAAAAAAAATAAAATAAAATTTCTACTTTCTAAGTTCATGAAGATAAATATGAGCTATGAGCAAAGTTTTTCTATCCATTTTCTTTTCCTTTTCATATAAATTTTAATTAAGAATGAAAACGTGAGATGAACTTTATTACTGCGGTGGAAAATTTTAAAGTAAGTGTTGGCAAGTACTTAATGAGAGGATTAATTATTACTACCGTTTTGAATGAAATAAGTTATAAATGAGCTTTAATAGTTTTTAGTTTTAAAAGTAGAAAAACTTTTTTATTATTATCAATTTTAAATAATAATAAAAATAATTTCAGGCATTTTTACATTGTAGGCCATAATTAAAGCAACTGAATTGCTAATTGTAATGAGAAGCTGTTAATTAGTAATAAATACCGTTTAATTTTCTTTGATAATTATATAACTCTTTTTTATTTTTAAAAAGCTAGTTGAGAATTTTTTAAATGCTTTACAAAAAAATATACCAAATAAAATTTACATGAAACATCAAAAATTCGCATTTAATAATAAACTGTGGTTGTTTTGATCCAGCCTATTAGTTTATTAGTTATTATTGAATAATTTTTGCTTTAAATTGAGGCCCGAGTTATATATTGTGAACATAATAGACTCTTTTTATGATATAAATAGATTATCTTTGCATAATAATCATTTTTACTTTATAAATAGGACTAAAACCTTATTATTGTTGTTATTTGAGGTAGCTTTAGTGTAGGCTTCAGTCCAGAGTTATCTTATATATGCATTTAAGTGTATTTGTACTTAATAAATTTTTTTAAAAATAGAAGTTCCGTTTTGGAATTTATAACTCCCGATAATTTTTTGTAAAAATGATATAAATATAATATTCTGTTAAATCAAGTAGACTCTTCATAAAATTTTTATCTTTACGAACTCGTTTGAGGTACTTAGAACTGCTGCTGAATTCGGAGCAACGGCAACTTCACAAATATTTTAATTTATTTGCGATGTCAATAAAAAAATTGACAGTGCATTAACGTTGGTTTTGTCTCTCTACGAGTCCCTTAGAATTACTCAAAGCCGCTTATTTCGTAAAGCAACGAAACCTTTTAATGGAAAATGCACGATTTGATGGAGTGGAATACAGATGAGTACGTTCATTTTGGTTTTGACCTCTTTTGTTTTTATAGAGATAGACAGACAGAGAGAAGAAGCTTTGAAATGTATAGGGAATTTGTTGGTTTTTTTGTTATTTTTCTTCGCTAAATCCTTAAATATCCTTGTTTAAGGATCTGGGATTATTACTCTCTAACCATAAAATTTATGTATCCCAGGAGAATCTTCAAGCCACTTATTTTTCGTTTATTTATAGCAGCTATAAAAAATACAGCTAAACAGAGCTCAGATTTAAAATATACTGCTCAACAATTGAAGTGAATATTTCAAGAAACTCTAAATATTTTTTTTTAATTTCTAGAGTACCTGAATTAAATTAATAATTAGATATGTGACATTCATAAATAATATTCATTCACCTGAGAAATAAAAAACCCATTTTGTTTAATTACATTAGATGATGGGATGGTAATATTAATAACTTTATTGCCATCAATTTTCATTTTACATAGCAATTTACAAATAACATTATGCGTCAGGTACCTAAATAAATAAACATAATATTCTAGCAAAAGGTGGATGTAATTGTGTGGTAGATAAAAATAAATGAGAAAAATAAAAGCAGCTACAAGTGTTAGACTTCTATTAATTGACAATACTTGACATTATCATCATAATCATAATAACTAAATACAAAACAAATATTAAACAGGAACACTCAAAATTCTTGTTCATTCTTCAATAAATATAAATTCACATGAATAGGTGATTAAAGAAATTACATAAATCATTAGTTTTACACTAAAAGAATATGAATATTAAAATGCCATTGTAGGTCTATTGAGTTTTACATGATAAAGAAGCAAAGTTTTTTGTCAATTCTAAGGCATTTGCTTTATAGTTACTATATAAATATGTATTATTATTTAAACCTCTTTTACGGTAAATTAGATCCATTTTAAAAACCATATTATATTTCATAACTCTCCTTTGAACTTTTTTAATATTCTAAAAATACCATTACAGTGTTCCAAATAATATTCATTATAACTGGAACAAACAAATTAATTGAAGCAAAATTTGATAGGTGTAGGTACTACATTAGTAAAACTTCTACAATTTATTATTATAAATCTTATAGGTACATTTTTTAAAAGTTCTAATACTTTATGTTCATATGAATAAAAAAAGTTAGGTTTGAAATAAATATAATTCATATACTTAAAAAACATTTTTTAACAATTAAATAATTTTATCAATACCGTTTAAATTTCGTCATCATGAGTAACTGAAAATGTGGTTTGTAACTAAATATAATATAACATTGTCGATCACAATCAAATTTTATATTTCTAAATGTTTTTTTTTCTTCATTTCATTCCTAATACAGAAATTCAATTTAAAAAAAAATAATTTAAACGAAATAAACTCGTGTCAAGCCAGCAGAAAGGACATATTTTCCGGAAC
The DNA here is from genome assembly GCA_927349885.1 of Psylliodes chrysocephalus. Taxonomy (NCBI): domain Eukaryota; kingdom Metazoa; phylum Arthropoda; class Insecta; order Coleoptera; family Chrysomelidae; genus Psylliodes; species Psylliodes chrysocephalus. The sequence continues at coordinate 15,159,085 of OV651830.1, forward strand.
ACAGGCGTCTGTATCTCAGCCGATGGTTGCTTTGTATTTCCCTTTTATATGTCAAATTGATTTTTGCTGTGCTGCATCCAGTAGCGTGCGTATAAATTTGGAATGGGGGTGTGTTAACTATCATATTTTTATTATAACTACTATAAATATAATTAGAGAACAATTTGTTAGTATCGAAGAATATTTATTAACAGTTAGACAATAACTGTATGTTGGAAATGGTCTATGTTCATAAATATTATTTTTTAATAATTATAAAATACAAAACTGTATTCTTTATACAGCATACCCTGTTTATCTAACGAACCAGTACAAAATAAAAAAAATTAATATTTGTTTTTTTTTTTTACTTAAAATTATTCTTTACTCGACATACTTAGATGGATTTAATTCTTTTGTGATAAGTAAATATTTTAAGCTAAAAAAAAAAACAAAAAAATGTAAATTTTGGATTGCTTTAACTTTTTCCTAGCAATCAGGAAGAGAGCAAGGCCAATTTCGCACCATAATTCACCATGTTCAAAACATTAAATAGATATAAAAACAGTTCAAAACACTAAACAAATATACAATCAGAATAATAATAATAACGCACCAAATGGAGATTAGGGTATCATCTGGTTGAGTACTTGCATGTTACATACCACTTGTGTACACTTGCGTCAGTTTGAACTTGCTAGGCGAACCACAACGAACAAACTTTGTGTAAAGTTGTGCCACCTATTGTTGATGCATACTATTAAAACAGGAGGTAACATTTTAGATCTATGGCCAAGGGGCAAATAAGTTACCTCATCAGGTACAAAAGGTATGAGTTTTTGTTTGTCCTGTCATCAGTCCGGTGAAAATGCGAGATCTTTCGTAAACCATTCTCGGATCTAAGCAGAGACATTCATAGAAGGGAGACGTACAACTCACGCAGATGGATAGACATGAACATTTACAAAAAATGCAACAGGTTTGTGAGGAAAGTCAGAAATTGTTAACTTCACTAAAAAACTCAAACTCCTAAATTTTCCCACCGGTAATGGAGAATAAAGAGATTTGCAACTTACTTGTGCAATTCATCTTACTAAATAAAATTTCCATTTAAATAGATACCTACTATTAGTTATTTAATCAAATTGACTTTGACTAAAGGATCAATATCCCACTGACCCCACGTTGGGCGTCAAAATGTAGCCGTACTGCTAGGTTTAAAATAAATTTTACAGATTTAAAATAGTCTGTTTTTGTAATTAGGCTCAAAATTGATGGTACGATGTGGATTCTCAAAAATGGCAAGCGCAAATTACTCTGGAACAAATTTTTGCTAGTTAATAATATTATAAATCAGTTTAATTCATTTTAAACTCAGTAATACTGCTACGCAAAGCTACAACTTCCTCTAAAATTTCCCCTTTCACCCTTTCAAAATATGGATATGTTTTAGACCCCAGCCTCGGGCTTTCCGGGCCTGGAAGACGACCTGGTGTTCAGCGGAGCTGGATGCAACAACGGCCTTGGGGTATCTCACCACTTCGTGAGTGTTGCACCCTCCGTCCATTTTGAGATAATTCCTTTGGTAGTGTTCTTTGCAATGCCCAGGAATGGTTCTGGTCCTATGAACACAGATTCGGTTCCTCTTTTAGCAAGCGCGTCAGCTATTACGTTGCCCTCCACACCACTGTGCCCCGGAACTCAGATCAAAGTAACTTTTTTCCGAGCACTGAGACATTCAAGGGTATTTATATAGTTCCAAACCAGCTTTGAGTCAACTCGATTGGAGCTCAGGGCCTTAAGGGCTGCCTGGCTATCTGAAAAGATGTTTATAGTCTTGTTTGCAGGGAGAAAATTAATCGACTCTCTCGCTCCCAATTCTACTTGGAAGATCGTGGCCAGAGAGCCTAGGTTTATTGATATGTCAACTCTAGGCATCTGGCCGAAAACTCTCGCTCCTACTCCTTTTTTAGTTTTGGAGCCGTCCGTGTACAACGTCTATTTTGCCTGGGAGAGGGTTTTTTTTCCTCTGCTCCATGCCTCTCTCTCTGGGATGAGGAAGCTGTATGGCTTTTCTATGTGATGTCGGGGAACTAACGAGTCCGAGACCATCCCGAGGTTAGGGTGACCGTATAACAATTGTAATAGTGTTGAAAGAGAATTGTCTGCCCCTTAGCCGTATGTCTATTTTCTTATTAAAGATCCCCTAGCCTGAGCCTTTTAATGAGTGATAAAACTGACTGATTTTACATTAACTGCTATTTTACTCATTTTAAGCTACGGGAAACACCCGTGCCTCCTCGCAATGCACTCCCCTGTGCAGCACGCTCCTTGGCGATGAGATGGACGCGTTTTAGTCCTCGAGACCTTTAAGGATCCTTTCAACAATCGATGCTCGACATCACATAGCCGCGTTTACGACTTGTCAATAATGAGGATTGATGAAGTTCTTCATCATTTTCCCGACAAATTGGATTACGCGGCCTCTAAATGACAAAGATAAAAATATGAGACGGAAACTTACTCTTTTTGCTACACTCATTTGGCGAACGTGAGTGAACTTCACGGTAATGCTTATGGCGAACATAAACGTAAAAAGCATAATAATAAAATGGAAAATGGATTAGTAAATTTTTTATGTACTTGACGTGGATGCAAATTGAAATACCTATTTTTCCTCGAGAGAATCATTGAATTATTCAGTGTTATGTTTGGTGAATTGTACGAGAAGTCTCTAAAAAATAACAGAAAACTATTTATTTATTATATTATTTCTAGATACACGTTTAAAAAACTAATTTAGAGATTATTAATGGCTTAAGGGCGTGCATTGGAACAGAGAAGTCTGAACAAGTCCTCCCAGAGAGAGACAAAATAAAGTTATCCGAGAGGTGCTGCCTCTAGTTAGCAACTAAGTAACAAATATACGTTCTGCATTTTCGCATTTGCGAATAAAAATGTATTCTTTTAAACTTGCAGGTACGGGCTTTTATATGGTATAGATTGAAATTTTTTTGACTTTGCCTCCCACTTCGGTGTCACAAGCTGAATTTTTCAGGAATGAAAGTACATGATAAGCTTACCCTTATTCCGGAGGTAATACAAAATTAGACAGTGCAAAAGGGCACTATCATAAAAAATCGAGTTATTGATACCATCATATAGAAAAAAAAATGCTTATTTTTTGTTGTAATGCACAATAAGGTCTTTGTAGGAAGTATTTTTTTATAATTATTTAAAAAAAATCATTTGCATTAGCCCTTATGGTCGAAAAAAAATTTAAACGTCAATATCTCGGTTTCAACCGTCCACAAATTTGTATAAAAAATCTTTTTTTAGAAATATACCTCTCATTTGACGAAAAACGAAGGCCTAAATGAGAAAAAACTATTCCTTATAAAAGTTTCGCCAATGTATTAACAAGGTAACAGCACAGCTTATAAGCTGTGGTAACAGTGCTTTCCCCATATTTTTTGCTTTTATAATAACAAAAATATAGCAATAAACAATTAGTTATGTCATGGTTTAACTAGAAAGCAAACATTGAAGGTAAAGTCTCTCACTCTCTACTCTTCTCTCTCAGTGCTAAAATGTATGCAATCAGTTTGACTCTCTCATATTATTTTATACACGGATTATTAATTTATACGCTATGATTTATTTTTTATTTTTTGAGGAAAATAAAAAATAAGAAAATATGAACTATTTATTGAAGGTATAAACACAGTATATATAAGTATCGATTATAAACAGTAAGGCTATTGCTTTGCAAAATACAATAAATTCCCAATGTAAAAAACATTATAATAAGAATAATTAAAAGTATATAAAGCATAAATTAATAATATTAAAATTTATAGTACAAGACTTTTAAACTAATCAGAATAAGATTCACCACACGAATCGACATTTTCCAAAACATTAGCGACTGTGGTCAAACTTTTTCTGCAGTTTTTCTGTGCCATACAGTTAGGTGCAGGAACCGATACAGCCAATATTTTTTTCCTGCATTTGCAAATTTTGCTTTCTTAGTCTAGAACAGAATAATATTGTTAGAATATTGTACATCTATGAAAATTATCGGTGTATAGTACTTTTTTTGCATTTGCATGATGTAAGTTCTGTTATATCTGGTGGCAGGTCGGACAGAGTCTCTTAGAGTGGGTATCAGACTTCCATCTTGATCTACTTTTTATTCATACTCTTTAACATTAGGAAGCTGCACCTGCGGCTTTAAAGAACTTAGCCAAATATTTAGCTGGTGAAAACATATTAAACAATGTAATCTTAGGTCGTCTTAAGTCGGTGGCAATTTAGCAATGGTTTTTAAAGAGGCCATTAATCCCCTCAAAATGTTAATGGAAGTAACATTGGCAATTTTTGAATAAATTTTTATGAAACATTTTTCAAGACTAGAGAATATGTTTTCTTTTCCCAATGCCAATGCTGGTTGTATCATAACCGGTCAGAGAACGAAAATCATACAAATTTTCTAGAAGGTATCATCTAAATTTAAATCATGTACTGCTAGAAATCGTCTTGAGTCTCTTCGCTCTGTTCTGGACCATATCTCTTTAGTCAAATGCTTCTTAAAATAAATTTTTAAGACTAGAACATCTGTATCGTTCCAATTAATAATGCAGCGTGAATGCCCCGAATTTTTGGCTGACAATATGTGCAATAAGATACGAGTATCAGCTTCTTCGTGATTTGAATTTAAGAAATCGTCTTTTGATGGTTCAAAATTCGTCCCATATTTATTGATATTCGCGAATCCACCACTAGTTACAAATTAAATATGCTTTTGCTGAATGGAATTTTGAAGAAGTTGCTCTGACAGAAAATTTGTTAAACGTCTTTTGTTAAATATCGAATGAATAAACAAGTTCTATTGTTGCGGAAGTGGAGCATTGGGTCGGTCAATTTCTACATTAATTGATTTCTGGAATCCTTTCTTTTGACGAGTTTTTGATAGAATGTTCTTTATAATGATCATATACCACATCTATCCTTTAAGCATTAAATTTATTTCTAAAAATATCTGCTTGTTTTCACATCGTCAATCAATTTTAATAGACTTCATTTATTTGCTATGTTGAATATTTGTTAAAATTTTCAATTTTCTCAGTTTTTTAAATGGAATACCCTATATGTTATACCACCAATTGATTAATACAGGGTCCATTTACAAAATTGAGAAAATCGTAACTTCACGTTTTGACACACCCTATACAACATAGCAAATTAATGAAGTTAATTTTATTAAAATTGATTGACGATGAGAAAACAAAATTAGTATAACAACCTGCAGGGTGTTTTGCTTTTAAAAAGTATAGATTTGGTTCGCACCTCGTTTATGGACCACCCTGTATATTTAGGAATAATTGTTAAATATAATCATACAACTTTTATATTAAAAATTTCGTCGTATTTCTAATAATAAAACAGCTATCTATCAAATATGCGTTATTGGCTAACTATTGGTATCGTTGTATAGACAAAATTTTTAAAGAATTTTATGATAAGATAATATACACGATGATGCATTTTAAAAAATTGAGTAAATTGAACTTAAAATCAGTTCTATCTCCACTATTCGTTAGCTTAGTATCTTGTAAGTCTGTATATTAAACAATTTTGAGATCAATGTAAACCTACCTAAATTATGATAATTTAATTTGCGGTCTGCGTCATTCTCTAATTTCAAAAAAAATTATTGCTTGGCAATAGTGTAATATTTTATAAAAATATTCTAGGATTGAAAACAGTATTACTAAAATATTCTAAAAATAAAATAAAGGGTATTCTATCTAAAAAATATACATTTTTATTTGCCAGGAAAAACGCAATACCCTGTATATCCAAAAATATTTTTAAAATATCTATTTTTCAAATATATATAACTTTTATTAGCTTTTATTAGATTAAATTTGAAGTTTAAAATTTACTGTTTATTCATTTTTGAATTATCGTCAAAACCTAAAGTACAGTTGAAAACTACAAGTCGAAAAAAAAAGCAATCCTATACTTTACTGGATACATGAAAGTTAAAACCAAATTTAAAAAAAAAAAATACATTTAAGCATATTAGATTTGTATGAATATTTGAAATATTCAATTTTATAAAACACCTAAAAGTACCATTAACACCTAGGCTCCAGTATCCAACAAAATAAGCAAGCAATAAATTTTTACCATCTCCGTTACAGACATTTTCCAATCTCAAAGTATACAGTTGAGGCTTTCTCTCATTACTTACATATCCTTCATGCTCTTACGCAAATATTGAATATGTTTAATTCTTACAAAATAAAAAAAATCGAATACAAATCAACTTAATAATTGAAATGATATACATATTAGTAAACTCCTAAATAAGGACCTGCATATTTGAATTTATTTTTATTTTTATTCAAGACGACTTTAGCGCCATCTATTAGAGAAGCTCCGAATTAACCTGTGGCTACTGTATGCAGTTTTAGGAAGTTTTCTTTTATATTTTAGGCAATTATTACACATAAATGGCGATTTATAATTTATTCCAAAATTTACTTCAATGAGCTTTTAAGAAAATTGACGCAATTAATTTAGATATTTTAAGTGACATTTGTTGCTTTAGTATATAGCCTATTCAAAGAAGAATTATTTTCATCATCGGGTAATTATTACTGGTATATTTTTAGCTTTATTTCATCGTAAAAATTACCATATTTTGGGAATTATTTTTAAACGATCCCTTATTATAGTTAGAGACACCAAAAACCTTTATTGAACAGTAGTATATATCTATTATCGGCAGGAATTTTTTCACTTTTATCTTTGTTGTAGTTTCAGCTAAAAAGTCATTGAAAGAGCGTTGTGTATGCCTATGTTAAATACATTGCCCACGCCCGCCCTTGTGATAGTCACAGATGCAGCTCAAAACACTTTACAGTATTCTACATTTTTTTTTAATATTCCTGCCAAATTTTATTAATTAATGTTGCGTACTTTTTAAACTATTCACAAATTTCATGTAAAATTGATAATTTTGCTGCATCCATATTGAATTTTAATTCAGGACCTCAAAGTTAAAATTGTCTTAAATTTAGAGAAAAATATATTATTATGCATATTTACAATTTACACTAATATAAATATACAGGAAGTCTCATTTTTTACCGTTTTCTTAATAAAATTAAGATTATTATTAAAGATATTTTTCATCTCTATTTAATAAAAATACACCGGTTTTTTAAGATGCAGCAATAATTTGTGATATTGTCCCCGTCGGGAAATTTAAAATGAATCTACTTCGGTGTATAACCTAAAAACCCTTCTACAAGAATATCCAGAACCTCCTGAAAGTTTTGAAGATAGTGAAGATTTGTTTGAATCAGAAGAAACATCTTTAATATCTGATTCAGAGGAACTTAATAATAATGAGCAATATCTTCAAAAACAATGACCTTTGAAAATAATTAAAAATAAAACGAAGGTATATTTAGGATTGCCTAAAAGTGTTTTTAAAATCCTCAATGATATGTATGAGAAGGATAGTGTAGCTTACATAAACCTTTAACATTTCTGTGTGAATTAGTGGTATTGTTACCTTAAAAGAACTCATTGTGTAACACTAAATAACTAATAATTTAATAAACTGTTTATGATTTTTTTTTATTAATTTATCACATATCAGAGATTATAATAATTGTAAAATCTGTGAAAATTTTATTTATTAACCAATTATTAAAAAATAAAAGTACCTGAATAAGATAAACGAAGTAAAAAATACTTTATTTACAAATAAAAATATATACAAGCCCTAACAATATCTTCCAATTACACATATAAAAATAGCCTCCTTCCAGAATGCAGATGCACAAATTAAAATTTCCTCTAAAGATTTATTATCAAATTCTACTTCATTTACTTTAAATGTGCGAGGAACAATGCAAAATACTTTGTTGATGTTGTGTAATTATTCCGTTTACTTTGTAAATATCTCCTTATACTATCTAAAAATAATATAATATTATTTAATGAAGTGATGATTTTTTTAGTATTTTCAAGAGTACATTTTTATAGTTTCCTATTTTTTCCATTTTTTATTACTTATGTATAAAATATAAACATTATTTGAGTTTTTATTATTTAAATTTAGCTATATAATCGTAGAGTTATTCTTGTAAATACTAGACATGTGTATACCGGGTGTTCTAAATTAAAGCGTTACAGCTATATACCGCTTTTTATAAAAAAAAACGTTTCAGACGAGGTAGAGTTTTATGTGGCAAAAAAATGGTATTAAAATTTTGTCCGATTATTATACATAGGCGTAGAACTTGATTTTTTAAATAATTGCACCTTTAAAAATTCTACGCCAATGGAAGAAAAGGAGCTTGAGTATGAAATTTAGATTGCGCAACTCATTTACTTTAAAAAGGGTACTCTTGATAAGACTCGATTACTCTCATGGTTTTGACGAAATTTGCATTTTAGTTATTTTAAAACATAAACAATAATTATTAAAATACAAACTTTATCAAAACCATGAGAGTAAATGAGTACCCAATCCAAATTTCATACTCAAACCACTTTTTTGCCATTGGCGTAGAATTTTTAAAGGTGCAATTATTTAAAAAATCAAGTTCTACGCCTATGTATTATTATCGGACAAAATTTTATGCGATGAAAAACAACATAAAAATGTACTTTTTTCATATCTTCTTTAACACCTCTAATCGAGACTTTTAACAAAAATACTCGATTCTTGCCATGTACGATTTTTTGAGGAATGTTAATTATTTGCCTGCAATACGTATACAAAAACATTTAGTGTTGGTTTCTATAGTTTCTTTTAAATAAAAATATTGTCAAGTTTTAACACCTAATCTCTTGTTAACGATTGAAAGTGTTCTATCTGAGTCAATAATTAAAAAAACAAATGCGTGGTTTATTAACCCACTTGTCCCTGAACCATGAAAGACTCAATAAAAACTCATTATATTTTAGAAATTTCTTTATTTTAATCTTATAAACAATGTTTGATATATATATATATTACCAAAAAAATCCAAATTTTTCGCAAAAACCACTGTCCTATATATAGGACGTCAGGAAAAAGTACTACTTTCACTTTGTACTATGATAGTCGACAAAACATTTGACATGAAGTCCAATATCACACTTTACACACCTTGTAGTGGTTTTAAGATGACAGTGTCGGCATCTGGTTTGTTTATCTTGCGGAATGACATAATGATTCATTCCATCAAACCGCGAGTCAATATTTTCTCTTTGACTTGGGCGACCCTTTGAGTAGGTGTTAGTTTTTTTGTTTGAAGAAGAAAAGTAGCTATTCTTCTTCTTCGAAAAGCTAAATGGTCTAGCTGTTGATTTTGATTACGACATAGTTGCCATGCGTTTTGTATTGCCATATCGATACAGTGTGAAAATATGCAAAAGTACCATTTTTTGCCTCTAATTCCAGTGCGGTATAAAGAAATGTTTTGGTCACTTCTATCGACGCCGCCCATATTCTCGTTGTATAGTTTTATCATAAATGGCTGGGGTACTAGAACTGATTTTTTTTCTTGCTGGGAGTACCGCTTTACCATGCGAATGGGATTTACACCAACAGCATTTGATGCTAAGGACACTACGCTGTTATCATTCCAACACAGAACTGTTAGATTTTTATAAAGATCTGTTTTGTAATCATGCGCTCCCCTTGCAGATTTTTTCATTTCAGCTGTTGATTTCAAAGGATTATTTACAATTCTATTACTTCAAATTGTACCAGTTCCCCATATGCCATTTGCCGATAGTTGTTCAAAAAGCGGCAATCCTGTAAAGAAATTGTCAAAAAAGATATGAAATCTACTATCTGGCCACCGACTTCTAAGAGCATCTACATAGGTAAGGACTACGCCAGCACCCACTCCCAATTCCTTATATTCTGGTGACACGTGAGTGGACGCTCCTTGATATGGTTCAAACCAATTTATATATCCATTTCTTGTGCAGCCTACCCAAAGTTTGTAACCCCATCGTATAGGCTTACCTCTTATGAACTGTTTAGCGCCATGTCGTCCAAAATAAGGCATCATTGCTTCATCAACGCTGTGGTGTTCTTGATGGGGTGCAAATTTCAAAAAGTTTCGGTTCAATGATGTAAAGAGGGGACGTACTTTCCCAAATTTGTCATTAGGAGCAAGGTTATTATTATCAGCTATATGAAATACCTTTATAATATGATCAAACCTATCTCTTGAAATAGCACTAGACACTAGTTGATTATGCACGTCTTTGTCCTTTTCCCAAAACATTTTTCTTCTGGGGTACGGCACATAACCGCTCAGTATAAGAATTCCAACAAAGCTTTTCATTTCTGCTACAGTTATTGCTTTATTATTGACATTCTTCATTGCTGCATATCTATTTGATTCATTCGTTAACATATTAAAAATATCATCATCAAAAAGACTAAAAAAAAGTGAAACTGGTGATAGTTCTTCGTTATTTTCTGGTTCTAATTGCTCAAATGTCTCAGACTGATTAGAATCGGGCACATGGGAGTCCGTCCAATCGAAAAGTTTAGCAGATTTTGAAACTGAAAATTTAGACTTGGAACTGACCTTGATAAAGGAATATTGCTATCATCTGGGTCTGAATCATCGAGCTGCGATGGTACTTGTATCTCAGCTAGTGTTCGTAGTTGTGAAGAAGGTAAATTATCAGGAGACATAATATTTTCATCTCCTGAATCTTCATCAGTCTCAGCTCCGTCATCTGGTGGAAGCATTACAATGTCTACCGCAGGATGTGAAAACTCATCTTCTTCTACCATCGCCAAAGCTTCATGCAACGAAAAGCCTCTAAAACAACATAAAAAATTATATACATCAATAAAAATACAAATATAGTATCTCTAATAAAATATAGTATCTCTAATAAAATATAGTATCTCTAATAAAATATAGTATCTCTAATAAAATATAGTATACATATTCCTGACGTACTATATATAGGACGGCCTTATATAACCTCACTTTTTAAAGAGTAATAATGGGGTATTTGAACTGAAAATCTATCAGCAGCAATATTACAGTTTTTATGATATACTTACTATAGAAATGGATAATATCTCAAATGACATTGATTTTTTAGCTTACCTTGAAAATCTGATGTCATAATCACTCATTTTCACAATTAGGCATTCCAACGACCTGTCCAAATGGCTACCAGTGGGTAATGACAGTTTAGATATGGCAACCCTGTTGTCATGTTGTCATTAACAGGGTCAATGATACATATAGTTATATAGATTGCTCAAAGCTGGTCGTTTACGAGCGGCCATATTGCCTGGCAAATATTTATTAATTTGAATCGGTTTAGCAAAAATGTGTTTTAAAACCAATTTTTAGCCTTTAGATATTTAAAAAAAATTATTTCTTACATTTTTACTTCAAGGCATAAGCTTATGTTTATTTTGAAAAATATGGATGATCAATCTATGTAACTATCTATTTCATTGACCTTGTCAAATCACCAGGTCTACAGGGTTGCCATAATTTTGCCATATCATAACCCGTCAGAACCCACTGGTAGCCATTCAGTTTGGAATGCCTAATAGTTTTTACTGAGCAAAATTAACACGAATAAGGAAACAACATATTAGTGTTTCATTATATTGACAGCGTTAGGTATTTAGAAATACATCCACAGGTGGCGCTTCTAGGAATTTAGCCAGGGACGTACCCAGAATGTTTTTAATTTAGTGTCCTTCTATTAGGACGTTAGGGAAATCTGGGTTAATATGGCTGTACAATATACCAATGCAGAATATACCGATATGTTACTGACATTAGGATTTTGTGAAGGAAATGCTCGAGAGAGTGTCAGGGTGTACTCTGAAAGGTTTCCAAATCGTCGTGTACCTAGCCACCCAACTTTTGCTGCTGTTGAGAGACGTCTTCGGGAGACCGGTTCCTTTGCTCCCAACACTGTTGATAATGGAAGAGAACGTTTTGTAAGGATTCCTGAAGTTGAAGAAGACATTTTAGAACGTGTTGAAGAAGATCCAGAATTAAGCACCAGACGAATTGGAAGGGAACTAGGAGTAAGTAAAGATGTCGTTCATAAAGTGCTTGGAGAACAATTGCTATATCCATACCATAAGAAGCCAGTACAAGAATTATTAGTCCATGATCCTCAAATTCGTTTGGGTTTTTGTCGATTTGTTAATATGCAAAGAGAAAGAGATCCAAACTTTGTCAAGAAGGTTCTCTTTACCGATGAAGCGAGTTTTACAAGAAGAGGTATAACTAATACCCATAATGAACATGTTTATGCCGTTGAAAATCCGCATGCAGTAAAGGTAAACCATTTTCAGCATAAATTCAAAATTATTGTGTGGGCTGGAATAATTGGTAATTTCATTGTTGGTCTTCCACGAAGATTTACTAGAGAAAATTATTTGGATTTTCTACAAAATACGTTGCCAGAATTGTTAGAAGATTTACCTCTCCAACTTCGGAGGGATATGTGGGTTATGCAAGATGGAGCTCCACCACATTTTTCTTTAAACGTTATAAACCACTTGAATGAACAATATCCACACAAATGGATAGGCAGAGGTAATGACGCACCTGTAAACTGGCCACCACGTTCCCCAGACCTAACACCGATGGATTACTTTTTATGAGGACATCTGAAATCCACAGTTTACAGGGAACCTGTAGAAAATGAGGAACAACTCTGGCAACGTATTCAAGATGCAATAAACAATCTTAGAGGTGATGAAGAAGTTATGGAAAGGATACATTTTAATTTTCTTCGACGTATAAATCTTTGTAAAATCTCTATTTTGATTATGTTTTAAATAAATATTTTTGTGAAACATATACACTCTAAATTATTAAAAGAGAAATTTAGCGAAAACCATGATAGTAATCGAGTCTTATCAAGAGTACCTTTTTTAAAGTAAATGAGTTGCGCAATCTAAATTTCATACTCAAACTCCTTTTCTTCCATTGGCGTAGAATGTTTAAAGGTGCAATTATTTAAAAAATCAAGTTCTACGGATAAAATTTTAATACCATTTTTTTGCCACATAAAACTCTACCAATATACCAAATTTCAGCAAAATCGCATATGACGTTTTAAATTTATATGGGAAAAACGATTTGAAAATTGTAACTTCAAGGCCCTCTGGAGCCCAAACGAAGCAACTTTGTACTAAAGTAATTTTACTTAAATCGACTTATTTTGGCCCAAGGAATATGTGGTATGTTTTTGTAAAGACCTTTTACAGACACCCTGTATAATAGTTGTAACAGGAACAGTTTATGTACATTTGCAAAAAGTAGTTATTCATACACAAAGAAGTTCTTAAATTACAATTATTTACAATGACATGTAGCAAGTAGGTAATCCTCGGCCTAATAAATAGTTTTAGATGGCTCCTGTGTTTTTGCTAATCTACATTTGCCAAAATCCATAAAAATTACAAGTATGAGATAATTTTCAAAAATGTATTAACTCGTTTCATACAATAATAAATTTGCTATTTCTCAGGTAATACATAATTATACTTTTACTTCTAATTATAGAAATAATACCAACAGCACAGCTTTAAACGTCGCTCTCTTGCTTAAATTAGAGATTGGCCCTTGTTGTTTCAAGGTACAGATATATCGTCCCAATTTCTAGTGTTATATTTGTGGATATCAGTGTACGCTAATATATTTTAAGAAAAATATTTTTTTCTTATACATATAAATGAGACCATCTTAAAATATAACAAGAAGGTAAAGTTAAAATGTTTATTTTTGAAAAACTGTTACTGTTCAACAACCCTAATAACCTGAGATAAATATGTATTTACTATAAGATGTATTATTCCATATAAACTGTAACTACTATTAAAACAAATTATAAATAAAGTGTTACATACCTTTCTGTTTTAACATTCTTAAGAAAGATCAGAATTGGAGTTACTTACCAATTCAAAACATTTAAATTTCACAGCATACAAAAGTACCTTCCTAGTATTTGTTAATTCCGTTTCAACTCTACCCTTATCTTCTTCAATGGTTAAATATAAATACCGCTATAACAAAAAAATTATCCGAGAAATAAGCTGTGTTAATGAGATTCTAAGACACAATCCTATTATCTCCACTTTTACTTTTAGGGAAAACTGAGAGGTAAATACAGCCACACAATCATATACGGCTCGTTTCATGTTTGCCATGCTTTCTTCTATCTCCATCCAACATTATATTATCCAATAATGAATATTCAACGTCGGCTTTTGACTGAAACATATCCGAAGGCGTAAGTTATTTTGCATAATACATGATAACTGGCTGCTTGCTATACTTAGATAGGTTTACAGAAGACTTGAAATAATATACAGAATATGTATAACAAAAAGTAACATAACATAATAAAATAAATAAACAAAAATAACTACAGCAGCTGTTCTGTATATAATCAGAAAAATTATTAAAATTAAAACTTAAAAACTAAAAACTTTCCATCAAAGTTTTTTAGACCACACCTCGTATAATGGTGATTTAAAAATAACTAAATTTAGTGAGAGAGTACCACAGACAAATTATAAATAATATAATATTTTATTTTACTGACTAATTTATTAAAATCGTTTTTATATCTCTCAAGACATTGTCGAATCGCCCTCGTTGAATTGGAGTCCCATTTCTACTGATTTAATTATAACGCCGCGGTCAGTCGCACAAATTGGAACTTCAAAATCGTCTGTAAAGATTGAACCGACTTGACCAACGGCCCGTCGTCGTATTAAATCGCATTTTCAATTAGGGAGAAACCCCACATAAAAAAAGCTGACCCCAAAAATAGCATTTCTATTTTACAGGATAAAATTAGATTATGTCACCTGTCGGATTTCGGGATTTGGGAGCAAATTCGCTAACGTGGTTACAAAAGCTTCTATTAGATGACAGACAATATGGATTGTCGACAATTTAACACTTTCCAGTAGTGTTTGTGCGGAATTAAAGGCGGTTCAAATGAATTTTCCCACGGTTTTTAATTTTTAATTTTGTAATGGTTTTTAGAGTAGGTAGTATAGTTACAATGGTGTTTTTTATAAATTCAAATTTTTCAACTACCTATTGTTAAGGACGGGGTATCCCTGTGTACTAAAAGTGTATGTGTAGACCAAAAGTTAAATCGACAGTTTTCCGAATATGTAGTGTTTAAAAATCTAATTTTTGGCCAAATTAAAAATAAAGGTCTAACTTAGGTCACCTTACTATTGAAAATTAATAAATTTATTATTTTCAATAAAAACCAATCATGTAAAATAACCCCCTTTTATTTCATCTCAAAGGTGCCGTGTAGAATTATTTTAACCTCGATGTCAAACAAATAATAAAAAAAAATGTAATACGACCTAAGTTCAACCTTTACTTGGAATTTGGTACACTCAGAATATTTAAATATTGTATATTTTTCAAAACGTGTAGATTTGAAATTTATAAGTCACTTTCTTTGAAAAAACATGTCAAAACGAATTTGGACCAAAAATGGCGTCTAATTTAACTCTAAATCAACCCCGAAAAATCAATAATTACTTCATGTAATGTAATAAAGATGGTGCTCCGATCGATAATATTTTGACTAGTATTTGATTATTTCCGTTTATATTATGTGTGTTTACGGGGGATATACGAGATGATAATACTGCCTCTGATACTGTTTATATGATACAATTGGAAACGACCTTTTTTCATCGGCACTCTTTTTTCGCCGGTGACCTTTTGACACGCGCCTATTTGTTATATGATGTATGATTATCGGTTATTTATCAACTAAAAGTATAGGAAATTAGTACATTGTGAATGATAATATCATTTTAATGCTATTTTTGAAACTAGTTCAAAAGTTGCATTTAACGATACTCAATGTTTTATTTTACCGTCAGTTTTAGTTTGACATATCCGTCATTTTATGTTTACAAAGCTCAGTTTCTATTCGAAAGTAAGAGAAACAGTCAAAATAAAATGCGCAAAACACTTTTTATCAATTTCGTTTATGTCAACTGAAAGCGACAATTGCTGAAGACGTAACAAATAAATTAGGTTCGAGAAATAAAAAAATCTATACTATAAGTAACATACCATATATTACACCTGTTAAAATAAATCAAAAATAAGAGAACATATCGTTGACGTATATACTTTTCCATCTGTGATTAGTGATTACCAATTGCAAATTACGTATGAACATGCTTCTGCGCAAAAAAAAACATTATTTCAAGTACTTGTATCATTAAAGTCCATTAAATTATTATTTTTATAAATTTGCTAATCTTTGCACTTTAAGTTTCATTATATGGGGTATCCAGACATTTTAATCCTCGTCCTCTTCTATTTAAAATTATCTCAGGTGCCATATATTCCGAGTAAAATTTTTCTAACTTTTCAACCATATTTTAAAAGAAAATGGGTTGAATATAAATTTTTTCAACAAATATTGGATTTTCATCTCCAGTATATACTACAAAGTAGCACAATTTTCTTTGAGCTATACCTAGCTGTCCTTGAATCTAAAAGTATATAAAATCATTATTAGAAAATCAAACATAAAAAGAATATTAATATTGTAGTATCATTTCTAGTACATTTTTTAAAAATCATGAATTATTTTAACATATTGAAATTTTTCACCTGGTAAAAGTAGTTATGGTTTTCTTTTAAATGAATGTCACCATCTTCTATTTTTAAGCATGGAAATGGGTTTGAATATTAGGTAATGTGCGCCAATAATGTCAAATAATGACAATTCGCAGAAAACGTCAACTTTTTATTTAGATTTTAATGTGCAAAAGCCTACCTACTTTGGATATTGGATATAACATGATTTAAAAACAAATACATGAAATGGGCAAAATAGGCCTGCAAAGGCACTTTGTAAACAATCTCACTTGTATCGATGTGACGTAATGCGCGAATTCAATCTGGCTTACTTTTGTTAATAGATTGGCGTTCCATTTTAAATATACAGTTCACCGGGAATAGATTATTTAAATATACATGGACCGGGAAAACAAGTACGAAAAAAATTCACTGGCTCCTGGACTAGTACTGTATCGAAGGAATTTTTATGAATGAAACAATATACGACCCTCCACAATTGCGGTTTACTCTACTTCCGCTGTTGTCAGACGTTATTTTTTTTGGACAATTTAAAGACCTAACAGTAATTCAAGCAAATGCAATAACATTACTACAGTTAAAAACATCGCAAACTTGGCATCAATATTTTAATTTTATCCAAATATTGCATTTCTGTCGAGGATCATCCGCGTTTACTTCAGAAATTGTGTAATCTGTATTGGTTATATATATATATATATATATATATATATATATATATATATATATTATATTGTATTTAATATATTATATAGTTTATTTTATTTATTATTCTAAATATTTTGTTGTTGGTGCGCCACTGTTATTTTTTTTTTATAGTTATATTCTTTTAATCTATTTTATCAAGTATTTATTTTTCAAAATTACTTACCTGTGAAATATTAAATATAACACTTTTAATTATGCCCCGCTCAATTATAAATTTTATTTTTTTAGAACAATAGGACTCAATTATCAGGAGTGGATTCAGTTTGACTCACCCTGTATAACTTTTTATTTTTTAACCGTGTTAAATGAACATCAATCTCGCAAATTATAACTTTTTTTTATTAATACAATTATTAATGTCGTTTTGACATACAGTTTTCTTCACAACAAAGAAACAAACTTACCTAAACTAAAAAAAAACAGATTGCAACCTTTAATTTTGTCATACTTTTCAAAAATGTAATATTTAAAAAAAAACTTATTTTATTTTTAATTTATTTTACTCTTTCCAGGCAGTTTATTATTTCGTATAGTAACAATCGCAATTTGATTTGATTAAAATCTGCAGATTTCTTTAAATGTAGAAAAGAAAGTAATTTTTTTTTTTTTTTTAGAAAACAAATATCAAACTTTACAAAATATTATTAAAGTTTATCGAACTTCCTAAGTACAATACATCAATAAATAAAAGTTCATAAATCTTATTAAAATAAATCATTTAACAATTACAATGTCTTATGTTTCATAAGAGATCTCTTCTAATAGATCCCTTTTTAGCCAGAATAGCTATTCAAAAATAGCAGTCCAATGAGTATCCCGGGTATGTGCTTGGATATGCAAATGGCGACTACCATTCAATCCAAAGGTGTATTTCGTTGGAGTTTCAGTGAGTTAAAAACATATTACCTATGCTCTATTTACAACTATCCAATTGATTTTGGGTCATTTATGAGATTGAAGTTTATTTCCGGTTTATTGTTTCCAAATTCTTGTATATTCTTATTTCTTAATTTTATTTTTTTTCTAACATCTTTCAAAATTTTTGACAAGTTTTTTTTTTCTCTCAAAATTCTTACTGTCACCCCCTGACAACCTAAGCTGGGTCTTTTATACTTTTATTGTGCCAAATCACAATTGATAAAATGAAATGACAATACACAGGTTAGTACTTACAATCATTAATTGATTTGATTTAACTTTTTTATTTTCGAGTTTCTTTTTAAACAAATTTTAAACAAATTTAGAAATGTTAAATGATTTTCAGTTTGATACTATACTATTTATGATAGTAGTTTCATAGTATAATATATATTCAAATTTGAATATTTTTGTTAAAAAATTAAATTAAATTCTACAATACAGAAAAATCACCCTGTATATCAAAAATGTAGTTGACTTGAAATGTCAAAGTTAGTGATTTTGGCAAGATTATTCTTATTGGAAGTTTAAGTAATATAAGTAATAACGAAAATACTTACAAAATTTTAGATGTTGTTATGCTTTTGCAAATAAAATATTGAAAATTCCAAATTTATATATTTTGCAAGCTATAAACTAACAAAATTCAATAATCCAGATTATTATGTATGAAATACTACCATCATTATTGGTTCAAAGCTTCGTTACTATGTGACTGGTATCGATGGTGAAATAAATAAGGTTGTTGATTTTGGATCTTTCCTGGGGAAGATTAAAAAAAAAAATTCTTCATGTCCTAAACATATTGTTAAAATTAATTATAAAAGAAAAACTCTAACAAAAACCATTGTTAAAGAATCAAATTTTTATCAATATTTGATATTAGGTTAGTACAAACCTTGTATAATAAGAATTGGTCAAATTTATTCAAGCAGATGCCAGATTAGGGAAGGTGCCGGTATTTGTGTTACAGGCATTATTAGTCCTAAAAGAAAGAAAAGATTCAAGCTGTGAGTAAAAAACTTTACATATAAATAATTGTTTACCTTGACTGTTCATAAAGTGCAACAGTGAATTACTGAAAGGAAAGTAATTTATCATCATCTTCTATATATTATTAGTCTTGGATATAATTGTATTTATTCAAAGATTTAATCAGAAAATAAGGCAGAATAAGAATAAATTTAATAAATAGGTTAATAAAAGTTTCAATCATATTTGTCAAAAGTCAAAACTCTCACATCTTAGATCACAGTACAATAACTAGATGTACGAACAAGAGTATCAAAGTGATACTAACACTAACATGTAGACAGACACTAGACAGGTAGAAATATTCTTATTCTATTTTATTATACAGGAATCGTTTTAATATTAATTAATGGATGGATGGCTGGAGAGTTTGAAAGGATAATTTTTGAATAATATTCATGTGTTTCATGAAATTAGGTAGGTAGGTGTATTATTGTAATCACAGTTCTTATTTTGTTAGGAAATGTTAATAAATTTGAATTATTTGTATTAAATTTGATTATTTAACATACAGGGTAGAGGGGATATGTATGCCAAGTAATAATTTGGATTATTGGTGAATTTTAATTAGTTCAAATATCAGGAATTTGATCTTAATTAACAAAATTTAAACAAAATTAAATATTTTTGAAAGTGATTGCTTACCTGAAACCACCCCTGGGAGCAAGATAATCCGCTCTATTAATTATTTGAAGGAACAATTAAGGCTAGTTGAGGTAACAGTTAAAAAAAAAAAGGTAAGAAAAGTTTAATGATAAAAGTAAGGGATGACATCACAATACTGTAGTTAAATAATTACAGCTTAGTAATATCATCTCAATATATATATATATATATATATATATATATATATATATATATATATATATAATCCGATTATTGGGTTTCTACCGCGGACACCACCGTTCATTCTTCAAAAATTTGTAAATAATCCTATCTGTCTTGGTTATATATCTATGGGAAATACACATATCATCACTGATATGCCCGAACATGCCTGAATAGAAACATCAATATCGGACAGATATGCCCGACGTGGCACGCAAGGTGTTAAAAACCCTAAACCTGTTTCGTTTTCGTTCGTCCACCCTGTTTACTTGATATGAATGTTCCATTTCATTTAAATATATCTGGAAATATACATAATTTTCGGGTGAACAGTCACAAATTTATTTTTTTTGGAAACGTTACAAACATTGCATTTTTTATTTAAAATAAAAGAAAATATTTGATTTATTAAAATTAGAAATGAAATTAAAATATCGTTTTTTATTCAAATAAAAAGCTATCAGTGGTGGTATAATAAAAATTTAAATTAAAAACCTTTAGTTGAATTTATTAAAATAAATGTTTTTTAATGTCTATTTTATTTTTTTAATATGTGCAAATTTTAAACAATATACCGTATTTTTTTGATAAAACTATGTGGAAAAATTTAATAGCTCATCATATTTTGTTAGTAATGTCTAGCGAAAATTATTTTTGGAACAGTATTGGTAAATAAATAAAAGAGGTACATAGTTATAGCACTGTTCCACGAATTAATATAACTCGCATACTGTCGTTCCTTAAAACAAATATTTTCCTTCATAAATATATTATTTCAACATTTCGTCGTTGTTTATGTTTTCTTTCTCGTAGAAAAATAAAAAGAAATTTAGGAGAAAACGGTTTCCGAACTCTCGAAGTTTTTGAATTTTCTGCCGTGGAAATATGCACATGACATGTTTCTTAAGGCCTGAGTTACGACGATGAAAATATTAAAATGTTTAGGTTTCGGATTCTAAATAGGTAGTTAAAATTTCGACGAAAAGTTTACATGAATCTCGACGAAATGAGGGTACAATTTTAAATGGCTGTTTTGGATTAACCGGAAAAATATTTTTATGTTTCAAAAACTTAAATATCTGAGAGAAAAGAGCGAAAATTTTCTTTTAAATTAAAGCTATGAGCTTAAAATGCATTTCTATTACTTAAAAACCTACTTTATCTGATAGCACAAATTACAAATTTGTATGTCTTGTGTTTAGGAATACACAACATAGGAATTGTAATTTAAATAATTTAAATAATTTAAATTCCTTAAACAATTGTATTTCTCCAAATACCACATGAATTGCGTATATGTCACATTTCCAATGTACGTAATAAGTTCGTAAATTCCATAAAAGCCTCTAATTCTAAAAATACTTCTGCATTTATAGATCACATCAATTGACGAATGAAATGTTAAAAGCCTCAAATAGAAAATATAACTAAATTAACTCCATTTGAATTTGACAAATGTGGCGTCACAACTAGATAAATTGGTTTAACATTTATCACATTTTATGCTGCAAATTCAACTTTTCAGTCAGTATTTTGTAGTTGGAAATTGATTGTTAAATAAACGAATACATCCAGAAATTCAATAATTTCATTTGAGTTAGCTAATAGGTAGAAAATGCATTTATATTAGCGATTCACAATCCTTAAAATGTGCCATAATCTATGCAATAATGACGGGAAAAAATTACAATAAATTTGACAACGTTGTATCGTGATTTGTGATTTTATCCTGCACCACGCTTAGGATGGGCAGTGTTGTTGTAGCTAACCAAAATCTAAACAAACATCGTCTTTATCCTGTATCTATACTTATATCTATAAGTAACCTAACAGTGGTCGCCAACCTCTCAATGTGTTGAGCTACTTTGTTAATTTTGGAATAAACAGCGAGCTACCCACACTGAAGCCACGTAACGCAACGTAAATGAAATAATCCACAGCTAATTTATTATTATATGTATTTATTTTACTATTTAACTGGTAATACATAATACATAGGTACTAATAATAAACTAATAACAAAATAACTAATATTACTAGTACGTACTTGTTCATAGCTACATTCCTACCTACCAAACGAAGGTGTTTGAAAAATAAATACAAACTTTTATACAGCCACAACGGCATGTCACGTAAGATTTAAAAATAGGTAATAATAACAACAAAAAAGTAACGCACTATCATGAACATAAACATTGAAAAATAAAAAAGCACGTTCAATGAGAAGGCTGACACTCAGACTCATCGATAATTTTTTTAATGTTTGCAGTATAATTTGATAGAGCCATTCGAATACAATTATCCAAATGTTCATCTGTAAGTCGATTGCGATATTTGTTCTTAATAAACTTTATATTGGAAAAAGAAGATTTACATCAATAGGTTGAACTGAATAATGCTTTCACTTTCAAGGCAACAGGGCATAGAACTGAATATTTGTCTTTACATACAATAAGCCAGATACATTTGGTACCTGAGACTAACGATTTTAAGGCTAAATCATTTTGAAACTCAATTACTTCCATTTCTGTTGCAGCGATGTCTTCGCCAAAGTTCTGCATAACACAAGTTGCAAACTGTTGGATATCAATTTCCATAAAGGGTGAAACAACAAACTGCGCTACTAAAGCCATTTCGTTGAAATCCTTAAAACGATTTTTGAAGTTATTCTTCAGGGTAGAAACTATTTCTACATAATATTTGCTGTCATAGGGTTCTAATGGATTTTGAGATATTTTTTCTGAAAGAATAGGAAAATGCTTGGCATCGCTGTTAATTAGGTTTTGTTCCCAAAACTCCAGCTTTTTGATAAATGTTTTTTTATCAGAAATCATTTCCGCTAGTACTTTGTCTCTCCCCTGAAGCTGCAAATTAAGTTCGTTTAATTTCTCTGTAATGTCCACGAGAAAACCAAAATCTCTAAGCCAGATTAAACTTTGCCAAATAGGACATCATTAAAACGTTTCAGCACCCGCCCTCTACTTAACCATCGGACTTCAGAGTGAAGGAGTAGGTCCCCGTATTGACAGTCAACTTCATCGGCCAAGGTTTTGAATAATCTTCTTTGTAACGCTTGAGCTCTAATCTTGTTCACAATTTTTACCACCAGTTTCATAACGTTGTTTAGTTTCAGGAAATTTCCACATAATGCTTGCTGATGGATAATGCAGTGGTAACAGAGAAATTGCGGAAAAGTTTCATCTTTACGACATAACGCCACCAGACCCTTATCACAATCCACCATAGCTGGAGCTCCATCGGTTGTCAAGCCTACCATTTTCGATATTGGAATTTTCTCGGAAGAAATAATATTTTTTAAATGAGAAAACAACTCCTGTCCAGTAGTGAGTCCTTTCAGTGGAATAAACTTCAAAAGATCTTCTTTAATCGTAAAATCACTAAAAACCATCCTGACGAACTTCTGTAAAAAAGTATTGTTCTTCCCATTCTGAATGAAAGTGGTATGTCTTTACCTTCTTACAACTGCTTGCCATAATATTATTTTTTGTTGTTCTCTACTAACCCAACAGTTAATTATAAAGAAACTAAATTTATTACTTTCACGTCTTACAATAATAACCTACCGCACTTCGGAACCTTAAATGTTGACAACATAACCATTCCACAAGTTGAAAATATAAAATATTTAGGCGTTATCATCGATCAGCATTTCAAATGGGATCTACAAATAAAAAATGTTGTAAACAAAATTAGAGGTTTATTATCTAGATTTAAATATTTAAGAGACATTTTAGACAAAAAACACTTGCGCACTCTTTATTTCTCTTTAGTTCAATCTCAACTGAGTTATGGTATACTAGGGTGGGGTGGCGTTTATAATATTTATCTAAAAAATCTAAATATAATACAAAAATGGATATTAAAGATAATCCACAACAAATCGAGAAATTATCCCAGCGATATTTTATTTTCAGAACAAAAGGTATTTGACCTTAGGCAAATTTATTTTTGGAAAATAGCGATAAATATATATAAGGGGAAGACTAAACTCGATAAAACCAGACATCTGCACCAAACTAGAAATAAAGCAAATAAATATTACTTACCCCGAAAAAACAAATTAATAGGCTGTAGATCTTCTTCATATTTGGCTCCTCGAATTTATAATTTCATTCCTATCGAAATACAAAAAGAGAAAAGTCTTTATTCTTTTAAAAAGAATCTTAAAAAATGGATTTTATGTCAATCCAGGTCAAATATTGAGAACATAATAAATCAAAAATAAATTAATCCAAAGAAAATAAAAGTATATTCAAAAAATTATGTGTATAAACAAAATAATACATACCGATTCAAATTATTTATTATTTACTCTTATATATATATTTTACTTACATACTGGTCTAAAGTAGTGTATCAATTTACACTATCAATTTAAACTGATATACCGATTTAGACATATACATATATTTATAGATTTAGACATGTATACCGATTTAGACATAGACATATATACCGTTTTAGACATATACCGAATTAGACATGTATACCGATTTAGACATTTATTTATACCGATTTATTTATATTTACGTAATTAATTACCATTATTATTTCGTGCCAAGCACAAGTAGAATTTTTAAAATTCTCCTTCTGTGGCTTTGTCTTTTGTTTGTTAGAAAATTATTATTGACTCTTAGTTGTAAATTTCTGTATTTTTTTTTTTGGCTAATAAACACATTATTATTATTAACCCAACAGCTGAACGTTGGTTACGCGTTCAGTTTTAAACTAAGCGCAATGTCGCCGCGCCGTGCGTATTTATCCCGTTCAAAGCAATCCTGATCGTTCTCGAACACTAACGCGCTGGCCGGCTGGTCGGTTCTAGCCGATTCTAGCTTGATGGCGTCAGCAGCAGATCGCTCACCGCAACGTTGCCGCTGTTTATGTTTAATATTATGACAATTAGATTTTTTTGTGGAATTTTCGGAAGCTTCTCTGATTTTTGCATTTTGTATTTTTTAAATTAAAATCGTTGTGAGAGCTACCAGAATTGCCTCTGCGAGCTACCGGTAGCTCGCGATCGACAGGTTGGCGACCACTGACCTAAGATCACGTGGTTAAAGACTAGTTATATCATTGGTAACTACTAATTTTAATTAACAATGTAGCACAAATTGTCAGTTTTCCTTCATTATTCCCAAATAAACAGCATAGAATTTAACTTCATTTTCAAGGAAATCCATCTAAACTATTTTCCGTAACTTCTGTTTCGATTTTTCCTCCAGCACGTGTAGAGCAGCTGGGTCTTGTTTAACTTTAGTTAAATGTGCCTTTTGTTTGCTTGATTACCATTCCCATTGAAGTGGAAATAGTTTTGTAAGAGGAGTTGTTATGCATGAGAAAACGTGACGGTTACGAGGCGGAAAC
The DNA here is from genome assembly GCA_927349885.1 of Psylliodes chrysocephalus. Classification (NCBI taxonomy): domain Eukaryota; kingdom Metazoa; phylum Arthropoda; class Insecta; order Coleoptera; family Chrysomelidae; genus Psylliodes; species Psylliodes chrysocephalus. The sequence goes on from OV651830.1 coordinate 15,184,626, forward strand.
GAACTTGACTGTGCCGGATAACAAATACCACTTCAATGAAATGCGAAAATTAACTCGCTATAATATATTTAACACCGAGAAAATTTAATAAGCAGAGGAAAAGTTACGACTAATTTTAGTTACAGTTACAGTTAGACGTAGCTAATTGGTTTAAGGTATAGAAGGGCGTAGGTATATCGAAAACGTTTTTAAAAAGGAGAAACAGTGAAACAGTTATTAATTTAGGAGTGATAGGTCTTATTGAGGAAATGTTATTGTGAGAAGGAAGCAAATAAATTTTTCAATGAATGCAAATAAGTTAAAATTAATATACTGCCCGAAAATGACGTCATTATTACGTTACTTTTGCGTCAAAAAAGCACATCGAAGTTGCCACGCTCCTAGTCTCCCCAGGACTGTAAGGGGTGACAAAAATTACTATTTTCCCAAGCTAACTCTATTAAATTTATTATTCGGAGAGTGGGGTGGTTAATGAAAGTATTTTGTCCTGGGATCTGATTTAATATTTTTATCTTTTAGTTGATGCACAAAATTTACCATGGAGTTATTATCCCCTACAATGTTTATTCTGTTCTCTATAATACTGTTAATAATATAAAGGTGATTTACGTTCCCCCTTGTAGTACTATAAGGTGCACAGAAAAAGGTGAGTTTTAAGTATTATCTTAAATCTTATCAACTATATATATATATATATATATATATATATATATATATATATATATATATATATATATATATATATATATATATATATATATTGTACTTTACTCTAGTGTACAGATGGTAATGAGAGCCGCTACGTTCAGGTACATTAAAATAAGAAAGGTAGTCCTTACTTGAGGGCTGAGGGATTTGAAGTCTTACTATCAACTGATAACTCAGGACTCGGTAATGGTTGGTGATGTCTCCAGAAGGTGCCAATGAATTATATGGTTGCTGCAGATAAATCGGTGGTAGATACCGAACCTTCAATATCTATCGGTCATATCTCTCGATTCAAATAATCTTGTTCAAATAAATATTCAATGAATAAATGAACGCATAAAACGTAAATGAGTACGTAAATAAGTACTTAAATCAGTACTTAAAGGCCTAAAAGAAAACAACATTATTAATACTTGATTTTTAGGAAAGCATGGACAGGTTGAACTTACCACAGATGTGAGAGGCCTTTCTTTTACAAGCAATAAAATCCACAATATGTGATTCAACTTAAATGAAACATTACTTGTAAGAATTAAGATGAGGGTTGAAAATACTGGCTAAATAAATCCGAAAATTCGAAAACTTAAACCCAGGTGGTTCAGCAAGAAGCCATTTTATTCAAAAGGTCAGATATGAGAATCTAAAAAAAGATTTATAAAAAGTGGTCAGTGGTCAGTTCATGTCCAGATAAGATATTTAAATTATCCTGATTGTTGTACCTTAATGTAATTATTTTAATTAATTAGAAGTATTTGAAAAAGAAGAAAATTGACAACAAAATGACTTTGACATGATGGAAATAAACAAGTCATATATAAAATCATAATAAAGATTTTAAAGAAAATCTACCCTAAACTACCTAACTAAATAACTAAATTTCTCTAAATTATTTAAATAGGGTAAACATTTATAATCTAGTATTTTGTTGGAATAACATTCTACTCATCGTGAGGTATCTAATGTCGATTTATATTTTGTATTGTTTTTAGAAGTAAAACTACACTTAGTAAAATATATGCAGACGATGAAGGCGAGAAAAAAGGGTGTGATTAAATCTATTGGTAAGTTTTATGTTCCTAAATATCTTATTGATATTGTTATTTATATTTATTATTTTTAGGGTTTCGAAACACAGATGACTGAAAACTATTATTAATATTGTGATTTATCTTATTACGAATAAATTCATTTTTTCGAAGACATCTTTATCTTTTTAGGGTAAAATATTCCCAAGGTAAAATGTGCACGTAACAAAGTAATCAAAATTCAACGTAATTATGACGTGAAACGACGTCCCTGGCTTACTGGTTGTTCCTGCAAAATTAGACAAACAATTATAAAAGTGACAGTGGTAGATTACTAGTACAAAAGTATTTTTTTTTTCGTTTAAATCGGACCAATAGCAACAAAAATAAAAGTTATTGTCCTTTTGGCTTTATCCCTGCACATGATTTTTCCCTTAAGCGTTAATCTCAATATAATTTTCTCCACTTCCCAGTTTCTTCCGTTAGAATCGAACCTATAGAAAAGGATATATAGACGTAGGTCCTTCTGGCTTAGCATTTGCTTATGATTTTTCTTTTTAATGTTTACGCAAACGATGTATTACTTATCCGAGTCTCAAACCACTCATCCTAGTTTCACTTTTTAACACTGACAGGTTTCGCCATCTCGCGGTGACTTTTGGAAGTAGTGTGCCAGCTGCCTCTTTGCTCATCTACTCTTGTACTATTCCCTTAGGATATATCAACAGATGTTAGTACAATATCGGATTTAACATGTTAAAATCTTTAACATAAATAAAGATAACAAAGATAATAAAGTTTTTATAAACGGACTCTTTATTATATATCTATCTTTTATCTATCTCTTTCTAGTTTAACCAGCAGAATTTTATGGTTTAAGCCAGTGGTCGCCAACCTGTCGTCTGGTAGCTCCCACAACGTTTTTAATTTAAAAAATACAAATTGCAAAAATCAGAGAAGCTTCCGAAATTTCCACAAAAAAATCTAATTGTCATAATATTAAACATAAACAGCGGCAACGTTGCGGTGAGCGATCTGCCGCTGACGCCATCAAGCTAGAATCGGCTAGAACCAACCAGCCGGACCAGCGCGTTAGTGTTCGAGAACGATCAGAATTGCTTTGAACGGGATAAATACGCACGGCGCGGCGACATTGCGCTTAGTTTAAAACTGAACGCGTAACCAACGTCCAGCGGTTGGGTTAGTAGCGAACAACAAAAAATAATATTATGGCAAGCAGTTGTAAGAAGGTAAAGACATACCACTTTCATTCGGAATGGGAAGAACAATACTTTTTTACAGAAGTTAAAGATAAAAATGTGTGTTCGTTATGTAATACTTCGGTCTCCGTTGCTAAAAAAGGAAATATTGAGAGACATCATAAAACTGTACATTCTAATTTTGAAAAATCATTCCCACTACATTCTGCCGCCAGAAAGGAGAAACTGAAACAGTTAATAAACGCAGTTAATTGGACAACAATCAATATTTTTAAGAACAGTCGACAAAAATAAGGCTGCAACTGAAGCATCGTACCGTGTGTCCCAGATAATTGCACAAAAAAATAAACCTTATGAAGACGGGGAAATGATAAAACAGCCGTTTTTAGAAGCTGCTGATTCGTTATTTGCCAACTTTAGAAATAAAGACGAGATAGTTTCAGCTATAAAATCTATGCAACTTTCTGCTAATACAGTGATGAGACGTGTAGAAGTAGTGAGCAATGATATTTTTTACAGTTAAGAACTGACTTAGATAACTGTGCTTATTTTTCACTTCAACTGAATGAATCAACAGATGTCGTTGACACTGCCCAGATGGCCGTTTTAGTCAGGATGGTTTTTAGTGATTTTACGATTAAAGAAGATTTTTTGAAGTTTATTCCACTGAAAGGACACACTACTGGACAGGAGTTGTTTTCTCATTTAAAAAATATTATTTCTTCCGAGAAAATTCCAATATCGAAAATGGTAAGCTTGACAACCGATGGCGCTCCAGCTATGGTGGGTTGTGATAAGGGTCTGGTGACGTTATGTCGTAAAGATGAAACTTTTCCGCAATTGCTCTGTTACCACGAGTGCTGAAACGTTTTAATGTCCTATCTGGCATAGTTCAGTTTTTCAAACAACGCGATGAACCGACTCCGGAACTAGAAAATTCAATCTGGCTTAGAGATTTTGGTTTTCCCGTGGACATTACAGAGAAATTAAACGAACTTAATTTGCAGCTTCAGGGGAGAGACAAAGAACTAGCGGAAATGATTTCTGATATAAAAGCATTTATCAAAAAGCTGGAGTTTTGGGAACAAAACCTAATTAACAGCGATGCCAAGCATTTTCCTATTCTTTTAGAAAAAATATCTCAAAATCCATTAGAACCCTATGACAGCAAATATCATGTAGAAATAGTTTCTACCCTGAAGAATAACTTCAAAAATCGTTTTAAGGATTTCAACGAAATGGCTTTAGTAGCGCAGTTTGTTGTTTCACCCTTTATGAAAATTGATATCAAACAGTTTGCAACTTGTGTTATGCAGAACTTTGGCGAAGACATTGCTGCAACAGAAATTGAGTTTCAAAATGATTTAGCCTTAAAATCGTTAGTCTCAAGTACCAAATGTATCTGGCCTATTGTAAGTAAAGACAAATATTCAGTTCTATGCCGTGTTGCCTTGAAAGTGAAAGCATTATTCAGTTCAACCTATTTGTGTGAATCTTCTTTTTCCAATATGAAGTTTATTAAGAACAAATATCGCAATCGACTTACAGATGAACATTTGGGTAATTGTATTCGAATGGCTGTATCAAATTATACTGCAAACATTAAAAAAATTATTGATGAGTCTGAGTGTCAGCCTTCTCATTGAACGTGCTTTTTTATTTTTCAATGTTTATGTTCATGATAGTGCGTTACTTTTTTGTTGTTATTATTAACTCTTTTTAAATCTTACGTGACATGCCGTTGTGGCTGGATAAAAGTTTGTTTATTTTTCAAACACCTTCGTTTGGTAGGTAGGAATGTAGCTATGAACAAGTACGTACTAGTAATATTAGTTATTTTGTTATTAGTTTATTATTAGTACCTATGTATTATGTATTACCAGTTAAATAGTAAAATAAATACATATAATGATAAATTAACTGTGGATTATTTCATTTACGTTACGTTACGTGGCTTCCATGTGGGTAGCTCGCTGTTTATTCCATTGGTTTAGGCTTTAGTCATAGACCTAAAAAATCAAGAAAGACGTAGTAAATACAGGGTGTTTCATAATATATGCGCAGGACTTCAGGACGTAATAGCTCGTCCAAAAATATGAAAAACGTTTCTATTAACTTACCTTCTAAAATGAACCATTTTCAATATACAGGGTGTTGAAATTGAAAAAAAAATTTCTACGCCACTGGAAAAAGTACGGTTTTGAGACGCCCATTTGAACTACCAATGTTTTCTACACAAAAAAGGTACTCCTGGTCATACGCTCTAAAGTCGACCGTTTTCGAGAAAAATCAAATTTTAATGTTGAAATACGACATGGTCAATTTTTGAAAATAAAACAAAATTAGATTTTTCTCGAAAACGGTTGACTTTAGAGCGTATGATCAAGAGTACCTTTTTTGTGTAGAAAACATTGGCGGTTCAAATGGGCGTCTCAAAACCGTACTTTTTTCAATTTCAACACCCTGTATCTCGAAAATGGTGAAATTTTAGAGGGTAAGTTAATAGAAACGTTTTTTCATATTTTTGGACGAGCTGTCACGTCCTGAAGTCCTGCGCATATATTATGAAACACCCTGTATAGAAAGTAATTAAAAGTTTTACGGATTCCTTAACAAGACTAAATGAAACGGGATGCTGGGACTTATATATTTCTGCTTTCACTACTGAAATTAATTTTCCTTTACTTATTGAAACCAAAAGGCCGATTTGGAGTAGTCTTGCTAGTGAAGGGCGACTTGTCACCGTCAAAATATTAAAAGAAAATCCTTTTATTGAACAATATGGCAAAATAAAAAACTCTTCGCCTACCAAGTTCATTTAAAAGGGTAATAAATAACCAAAAATGTAATAAAAGAGACGAAAAATGAATAAAAATAAACTCATTTTTCATCTGCTCTCAATTAGGTTAATTTTAAAGCGATGTCGCGACAAATACAAAATGAAAGCAGTGACTACGTACCCGATATCTGTATCATAACAATTAGCACACACGTTTTAGGACAGTCAATACAGATATTTACACACATTACACACATTAATTACAAAATTTTCAACTTTATTGGAATATTTATTAAATGAAAATAATTGTAAATCCAAGTTTATTAAAATAACTTTAGTAAGAAATACTTATCAAGTATTTTAACATGCAGATATCATGATAAGTGGTTTAGATTTACAAGATGTTAAAACAACATCCACATTTTGAGAGCCGGTGCTTAAGAAGGTTTGTTGCAGTCCCGTCGACGCAACGGCGTTGACAGGGCAGCATCGAAATACATTCAATCATGTCAGAGGGTTCACACGATGCAACGTCGACTTTACGTCACCGTCATAGAATATCGTTAACGCTACTGCACAAATACCACCCCTCGGTACCTTCTCGACGCCATGCCTCAGCGGTACGTTGACGTTGCAAAGATATTAGTTTGTATCAAGAATTACACACGACAGATGATAGAAAAACAAAGTAGCTATGGCTGATCAGGAATTCTACACAAAATTATTTATAAAAGAAATAAAGGAACATCCCAAAATGAATCTGAAATGGGTAAATAATTTATTAATCCCGAGACTACAGTGTTGCCGGATATGATGGACTTCGTAATGGTGGTTCGTTTAACATGATCTGTATATATTTACGTTTGACTCCCGCGTCCTCTGCTGCTGAAACAACTGAAGTACACGCGTATATTTAGAGGTATTTTCCGACTTTTTTGCTTAAACGATACAGATAGAGTTACTTGCCTCTCAAACGAATTTATACACTGTATTTTTAGGAAGCCCGAAATCGGGCGTCGTAAGTGACTAGTGGGCTTCATATATCATTTTAAATGTAACGTTTTAGGCTTAGTAATGTCTGATTGCATGTATATAATTTTTTTTCATATTTCTCTTTGGTCCAATAACGAACAAATATATTGTGTGATTAGCTATGACATAGCGCTATTGTTGCAGGACCCCGTATAGATCCTAATTTTACTGCTGAATAAAATTTACCTATATCGCGAAAGAAAAACTAATGATGGAACTGTATAAACTACAATTTCCGAAACATTTAGAACTTGATAAATGGTTGCGACGATAGGTGTGATAAAACTTTTAATTGATATTGTTGAGTTAAATTTACCAGAAAGTCGATTTATCATTTAATAAACGTCTCGTTCACTATCATAGTGCAACAATACATTGCTTAAATATTCTATTTCTTTACTTCTCTCCTCTATTGTTCTGGTATTTTAATTGAATAGTATATTATGCGAGTACAGTAAACGACTAACTTTATTGTTGAATCCAGAAGCTTGTCACAGCCCTAAGGATGTACAGAACTTTGTTGCCGGTTTTAAAAATGCACCATTATGTAGTTAGGAAACAAACGCGCATACATCTAGACTTTCGTCGTATACTCTGAGTTTGCGTATTCGTTTTGTTTACCAGGAATATCTTTTAGTTGTTATTCGGTAATCTCTGCAAATGAAATATGATATCACTGAATTCATTCTCAAACAACGTAAGATAGGAAGTTGCTGCTGTATTATATTACGATTGTTAACTTCATCAGGTAGAGTAAAATTTGAAATTCAATCGTCCAAACGTTCTTAAGTGAATATTCAATTATTTGCCTTAGCTCACAGAAATTTTAAAGGAGTAGAATTTCGGCTTTTAAATGTTTCCAAAAATTTAAATTAAACGTTGTTAAAGGTTGACATATGGCAGATATACAGATCCAACAATCAGACTAGTTCCTCCGTCTAGCTTTAGGGATATTGTCACTAGGTCATTTGTACAAAATTCCTATTTTTTGTTTTTTAGAAGCTATATGTTGCGAGTTTAGCTTATTTGCTAAGTGGAAAGATTCATTTTCCTGTAATTCGTGAAGTTGTTTGAAATACTTCCACTCAACAATTTTATTTTCTTCATTTACAAATTAATACTTTTCTGCTTAAGTATTTCTAATTAACTTTACCATATGTGGCGGATTTAAAAATATAACAATTTCTTCATTATTTGATGGATGCTTCAAACTAGTTTTTAAAGTTGTATGATGTAAATTACAGCCCAAGAGTTTGGCCATTGTTAGATTATTAGAAGCACCATCAAATGTTAAACTTACAACACTAACACCTACTTCATAACATTTCTTTAAGCATTCTAATACCAGCCCCTTTTTCTGTTCACCTGTCATACTTGAAATTAAAAAATATCCTACTGGAATTTTCCAGCTTCCATTTGCACAATTTAATAAGAAAACAAAAGCATTGTTTGCAAGCGTAGTTTCATTTGCACCCGTTCCTACATCTACACAACCATAAATTCTACGTTCGCTTCCAACAAACTCCTCGTGTTGACGAATGGCCATTTCATCCATAATAAGTGCACAAATTATTTTTTCATTGGAAGAATTTGATTTAATCTGTAGGGCATTGAAAGCCTCACTTGTGAATCCAGGTTCACCTTTTATACTTTGATACCATCGACTGATTGTACGGACATGTGGTAAGCAAGTGTCAAATGTTCTTCTTACATAATTATAAGCAGCAGGTGAGTAATAGTGGAGAGTTAAGAGCGATATCCATGGTTAGAAACTGGCTTAAAACGACTTCAAGGTTCTCTTTCTCAGTTTTAAATATTTTTTTATAAAATTTGGTATACCTACTAAGCAAATGATAGAGAATCCCGCTGTAGAGCCCGAATTCAGAAATACTTATTTTTTAATTTTTTCTATACAAATTATGAAAATTATTGCAAAAAGGAGTCTTTACCGGGAATTGTTATATAAAAATCAGCTAATTTTTTCCAATACACGTTTTTGTCTAACGCGTATATTTTTTTGAAAACCTTGAATTACGAAATCTGAGAAAATCTGTCAAGATTCAAATCCATATTAATTGATTTGGCAACAAGGCGGCGGACGTTGGCGGTGCATGCAGTACCGGAAAATTAGGATAAAAGTATTTAGGTAGTCATTTAAGTCGCTTAGGATGAAATTATTAAAAAAACTTTACTCTTTTTAGTGTAGGTGTTTTCGTTTCGTATTTAGTTAATGTGTTTATATGAACTTTTGTGTGTAAGCTGAGTTATAATAGTTTGTCGTAAAAATCGGAAAACTTTCGGAAATGCCGAAAATGATATTTCCATTTTGACGAAAATCTATAAAATATCGTGCAAGATTACTTAGAAAAAGACACACACTATCACCTCTTATTCCAGTCCAGTTCAGTTCCTGCCCTTTTAAGCATAAAAGTCAAAATATATGGGAAATTAATATACTAAGTATGGAACAGAAAAAGAACCTTTAGCTTTAAAGCAATATTCACAAATTTAAAGCAGATGTCCAATAATTGTGGTTTATTTGAGGATTCTGAATTTGGTTTTTAGGTCCCGACGGTTTATTAGGAACCGATAGTATCATCGAAATTAAATATCTTGCTTCAAAACTGACTACGAAAAAATCAAGGATTTGCAACATAATAAAATTTGCAATTATTAATGATGGCAAAATGCAATTAAATCGAAATCATAATTGTTATTATTACCAGGTTCAGGGGCAACTTCACGTAACTAAACGAAGTATTTGTTTTTTTATTATTTTGATACCTTTAGGTATGTTTGTAGAAAAAATAAAAAAAGATGATAGATTTTGGTGTATATGGAAAGCAAACTATAGCAATTTTATTTAGATTGCATAGTACCCGAGATCTTAGATCCACGTTTCGCTAGAGGTTAAGATTTTAGAAATCCCAGTAGAAATCCGAGTAGAAAACCGAGTAGAAAACCTAGTAGAAATCCGAGTAGAAATCCGACCAATAGTCAATAAAGATGATTATTTTTATTTCTTCTTTTACTAATAATAAATCATTTTACTCAATGTTATTTTTATATATTTTTAGTACTGGAAAACAATTTTTTCTACACCCAAATGGATATTAGCTTATCTACGTACAGAATACAAAACGAAAAATATGCTATTGCGTAAAATGAGTTATACTTGTGTAGAATCGATAAATAATAGCATTTCTATGTTTATTTGATCTATATTTAGAAATAATTATAAATTTTAATAAAACTATATGAAATCCATTTAATTTAAATTCACTCTTGTTACACAAACTACTATTTTCTACACCCACATGGATATGATTTTTCCTATACCCACATGGTTATTAGCTAATCTACGCACATACTACAAAACAGAAAAGTATTCCATTGCGTTCAACTGAATATTTGATATTCTACCTAGTAAGAACACTGCAAAACAGTTAAATTCACCATTCAGCTTATATTTTGGTCACCCGGTTACTATTATTTTTTAAATTTTATGTAAGTAACAATTCTGTCAAACTGTCAGTATATTTTTGAATTATTGAGATTCAATATACTGTCATGAAATTCCTAATCCGACCCTGTGTCTAAAGCAAGCGCGACCTTCAGCTGGCTCCGACTCATGCTCGAGGCGACGGAATGTTCTGGGAATGCCACTGAGGCTAGAGAAACCTGGTAGAGTGTGCCGTTGAGTCAGAGATGAAATTTTCTGGACCGTCTAGAGACTTCTAGTAGCAGAGTTGGACTTAATATAAATAGCCCGACTCATCGTCGGGCTGTTTAGTTTAGTACAGAGTATTGGAATGAAAAGTTAAATTGTAATAAATAATTTAGAATTGTTAGTCAGAGTCTAAGTATTATATAAATTAATTAGTACGTCTGAAATAAATTGTAAATAGTGTGTTTTAAATAAATAACCTATAAAATAAATTAGACTATGGTTACAATACGTAAAAATGAATATTTCTTATGTATAATCGATAAGTAATAGCATTTCTATTTTTATTTCGTCCAAATTTACAAACAAATCTTACATTTTAATTAAACCATATAAAACTAATTTAATTACAAGTATTAGAACTAAAATGGCAATTGTGGCGATGGCGTGAAGGCACGGATGAGTTTGTCTCCAAGCAAGAGGCCTGAGTTTAAATCAGGGCTGGGGACTAATTAAATTATTTATTTTATTTTATAAATTAGTAAAAGTCATACATTATTTTAAAATTATTTATTTTGTCTTAATAACATACTTTTTTAAATTTGTAGAATTTCGTTAGTGTGTCGTAGAAAAAATATACTGTATAACTCGAGTGGATTGTCCGTATTGCACTTAGACGATTAACCACTCCGTCTACGACGTCGTTCTCAAACTTCGTCTTCGTGCGATATAACCATCATATCCAATTTTGTTGCACAAACTACTATTCACGCACAGACTACAAAATGAAAAAATATACTATTGCGTTCAACTCGACGAATATATTTCATATCCATTTTAGGTAGTGAGAACACTGCAAAAAAAATGAAATCCACCAATCACAGTTTATATATTGGACACCCACTACTATTATTTTAAACATTTTAAATAAGTGGCAATTCTGTCAAACTAATTGTCAGTATATTTTTTAGGTATTGAGATTAAATACACATTAAAATATTTAAAATGAGTTATTTTTGAGTAGAATCCATAAATAATTTTAATTTATTTTTATTTGGACCACATTTTAAAAAATCTTAAATTTGAATCAAACTACTTATATGAAACTAATTTAATTACTATTAGAACTAAAATTCCAAATGTAGAAGTGAAAATGAGGATACGCCATCTGTCTTTCACGCGAGAGGCCCTAGTTCAAATCTGGGCTTCAAGTTTATTTTATTTCACAAATTAGTAAAGTCATAAATTATTTTAAAATTAGTTATTTTGTCTTTTCCTAAAATAATACTTTAAATTTGTAGATTTTCGTTAGTGGGTCGTAGAAAAAAACATACTGTACAACTCCAGTGGATTGTCCACTGTTGTTGCACAAACTAGTATTAAATGGATTATTATTTAAAAAACGTATTTTTATACAGGTTATTTGTAAATAAGTACGAAAGATTTTTGCAAATTGTTATTAAAGTTCCTATAAAAGTAGGTCGAAATATGCTTCGTTTCCGGGATACAGAATGTTTAAATTTTAATTTATTAAATTTTATTAATTATTTCAAATAGTTTTAAAGATATTTACTCTAAATTTGCAAAAAAACTTTGAAGGGACAAATGTGTATTTTTTGGGATGTTCCAAATATTTCTACTTGCAGCAGTGGCGTTTGTGCGAGAATGCCACTTTTTTAAATAAAAAAATTCTGCGCCACTGACTTTTTTGATCTATGTTTTTTTATATAATAACTTCTGCAAGCATTCCCTAAAATCATTCACACTTACCAACAAACACCCTGTATATAAGAAAATGTAGAAATAGGTACTTTTTAGATATGTTTTCGAAATAATCATAAGAAATACATATGTATATTTAAAAATATATTTCGTAAATAAATTATTAATTATTAAATTATTAGTTAGAAAAAAGAGTTTCGAAAATGTTACACCAGGTTATACCTTTAAAAAATATTTTAAATGAGAAAACAAAACAGAAATACTCTTTGTTAGACCGGACCTGCGATTTATCGGCCTTTTTTATATTTTAAATCATCTATAGTTTATAAGTAATAAATTGAAGGGAGCGTAAGTCTGGGAATAGTTAGAGCAACGTTGCCAAAGTGCGTTCAGATGCACTGAAAGTTGTCAGTGTGTTCTAAACCTGAATTTGCTGTTAGGTGTCGCATGGATATCGCTCTTAAGGAAAACACTTTTAGCTCTTCTGAATACTTCTTAGGCAATGGTAGGTTAGACTTTTTTTTAATTGCCTGCTACATATCTCGATGGGGCCCCCAAGTTTTGACATTATATCTAACTCATCTTCCTGTATCAAACGTTTTTTACTTAAATCATTTAATATATTTTTTAAGTTGGCAATTTTATTCACTTTTCGAGTAAGTTGTCGTCTTAGCAATTTTAATTTTTGCTTTCTTTTTGCACTTATTGCCCGGACAGAGGAGAGTGTATGTAATATTTTTTGTTTCTTTGGCGTCAGCGGTTCTTCATATGGAATATTTAGAGAAGAAGTAGAGGGTACAGGTAATTCGATCTGACGTTTGATTTGCTGGTTTATTAAGAATATTTGATAGGATCCTGATTTTTGGAGGAGGAGGTGTAGGTATGGATGGGTTAGTCTGGAACAAGATTTGGTATGTTATAAAGCCTTAAATATAGATCCACGATACAAAAACTACTAGTTTAAGTTCCAAAACTACTAATTTTTAAATATCTAACTTCGTAATATGTTTTAAATTATATTTATTGTGTATTGTGAACAAAGTCGGCAGGTTTTTAAATTAAGGGACATCAATTTAATGTTTGTTCATTTAATATTAATGATAATTGTAATGTGGTACATGAGCGGGCATATTATTTTATATCATGAGAATGAGGAGGTACATAGCAGTGAGTGATGGCCACAAATCTAATTAAATAATAAAAATACACCACCAGTATTTATTATTATACAGTATATTCATTATCAAAACGGTATAATAATAGGAAATTAGGATCTAATAAAAACTGCTTTTAAATACTTGAAATTTTATTCTAAATTATGTGTTACTTAAAAAGTTAGTCATTTCAGTGTAATTATAAGTTGGTTTTTAAGTTTAATTATAAGTTGATTTTTAAGTTTAATTATAGTTGGTTTTTAAGTTTAATTATAAAGTTAGTTATTTAAGTTTTATTATAGTTATCTAAGTTTTAATATAGTTATTTGTCTTTATTATAAAGTTATTCAAGCCAATATTCTTTATTAGGTTAGTTATTTAAGTTTTATTGTAAATAAAGTGTATACTAACTAAACATTCATTTATTGTCGGAACAGCATTCTTCTTCAATCTGACCCTAAACTCACTCTTATCAAAAAATTCTTCCTTGAAGTGAATAGAGCACAACATACTATTCGGATTAGGCTCAAATTGGTCTTTTCCCACAAATTTAGACCAAATTTTGAGATATTGTGGGTCTTTTGGAAACCTATAATAAAAAAAAGTTAAGCATTCTAAAAAAAATTCTAAGTACACTCCTTATACTTACTTATGAAAACTTAAATTAGATATTTTCTTACGCTCTTTCACTGAAGAGTTTTTACAATTAATTTTGGCACACTTAGTCATGATTTTTATACAAATTAATAAAAAAAAACACTTATTAAGATAGAAATACCGTCGAAATGTTTAAATTTGAACAAGGTTCTGACAGCTCTTTGACAACTATGACATGACCACTAAGAGAGGGGGAAGAAGTGTCGTTTTTTTTGGCATGTCATCATCTCCATAGTATTGAACCTCATTGATATTACCCTTCTCTCTGGAAAAAATTCAAGAGGTGCTCATTTATATTTAATTATTTATTAAAAGATAATTTAAATAGAAATTTTCACGATTTAAGACATGAAATAAAAACTATCTATTTTGTAAGTAAAACCTTAATCGCAATATTTCAATTTTTGAAATCCCTTTATTAAAATTCACTTCGTTTTTACCCCCTTAATTATCTTTTTTTTTAAATAATATTTAGCTTGTAAATTCTATAAATCCTCAATTAAAAGTTGATTCCCTTCAATTTCTATGCTTTTCTTTTTTTATATAATCAAACCATTGCATTTTTTTAATAATTTATTTAATAAAATACATATATTTTTGAAAATATCGTACAAAAAATATACAGATTGTTCCAAATCAAAATAAAAAATTTAAAAATAAATATTATTTATTAAAAATCTCATTTCGTTTTAAAAATATGATTTGAAACATTCATTATAACAAATATATATAGTCAATAACAATTACAAAAAAATGTAAATAACGTAAATACAATAATTTAACAATCAATTTGGTCCAGCCAAATTGGATTCAATATTTAACAAAAAAAAAATAATTACAGAGATAGTTCATATTGTATCTCTTCCAAACTTTTGTCTTTCGTTTCAATAACATAAAATCGTATAAAGAAAGTCGAAAATAAACAACAAATAGCACAACACATAAAAAATCCATCCATTCCGATGACGTCAACAACATACATGAAATATTTCGTCAAAATGAACCCCACTATCCCGATGATTAGTCCTACAGAAGACGCCGCCACTGCTTTGGTTCTATTTGGGAACATTTCTCCTAAAATTATGAATGGTAATGGACCAAACCCTATGCTGTTAGCAGCGATGAACATTGTTAAACATACAAGTGGTAAACAATTTAATGATTTCGGTAAATCAAAATTACGTTCTGAATAAATATAAATCGCTAATACAGCTTCTGATAAAAACATACCTACTCCAGAAAATATTAATAGTGTCCTTTTAGGGAATCTACAGCATACAGGCGACGCCATCAATGTGGTTATAAATATAACAACTGTCAATAGGATCATGCTGATTTCCGGTGACAGCTCGGGGTTCACACCTCTAATAATATTCTGTCCATAAAAAATAATAATATTTTTACCAGACAACTGGTTGAATAATAACAATAATGTACAAGTTACAAAGCCTTTTATCAAAGGCTTTGATACGAACAATTCTTTAAGCTTACCAGCTTTTTCTTCTTCATACTTGCTTCTGATTTCGTCAAAAGCTTCGTCGATATTTTCGTATCCTCCTCGTAATTTTTCTAAAGCTTCTCTAGCGAGGATATCTTGGTTCTTCATTATATAATAATGAGGTACTTCTTGTCCAAAAACAGCAAAATATATTATGAATATAGCTGAAATTGTACCTAGTAACAGACTGAACATTTGAATGCTAACAAAAGGTCCTATGCAGTTAGAAAAAAGCATCCCTGAACAAGTACCAGTGCTGCAAATTATGCTTATAACCTGCCTCATGTTTTTATGCGTTAATTCTGCTACATAAATAGGAAATAAAAACAGTGTACCTATTGATAAACCTACTATGAATCTTGCTACTATATACATCATTACAGAATCAGTAAAATAAATAATAATATTTGAAACAAGGCAGGGTATTCCAGCTGATAGTAAAGTCAGTTTCTTTCCTGCTTTTCCTGAGAGGTAATTGAATACGTAAGTGCCCAAAATGGAACCCAAGGCGAATATGGAGGTGATCCAACTAGCTTCGCTTTTGTTGATGGCTCTACCGAAAGGGCTGGTGGCTGCATTCGTCAATTTTGGAAGAACAGAAGATGTCCATGTTATGTGAGTTGTTATCATGAAGCTGAACAGCGTGCCTAAAAAAATAGAATGTCTGTAAGATAAAATGGTGGTTTTTAATTGTCAAAATAATATGTTATAAACTTGGAAACGAAGAATTTTCGGATAAATGTTTATTTGACAAAAAATGTCGGTATATTAATAGTATAACTAGGTATAGAATAAATATTTTTTTGTATTTTTTTAAAGGAACTTTATACAATTTTGGTAATTAGTTCAAAAGCCCTGTGGCATAGAAAAGACCAAACAATTTAATCATATTTGATTTTCAAATTATTTCCTTTTTTATTTTCCTATCTGTATACAGATGCATCTGGGGGATACTTTATAGGTGGCTATTTTTATATTTTATGGAATATATCTGTTATTTAGGTTTGAAGAAGAAAATTCTTCAAATAAAAATTACTAAGAATATTATTATCTATAATTTTTGTTTTATATTAAAGTTTCCTAAAATGGTCCGTATTCGAGAAATTTGACAAAATGAAAAAAAAATATTTTTTTATAAAAATTGTTTAAACAAAAGTTGTTTGAAATATAATTTTCTATAATTTTTATTTTAAACAATTTTTTTCTAAAATGGACCGTTTGGAGATATTTGAGAAAATGTGTAAATTACAAATTTTAAAGAAAACTCAAAAACGGATAAAGGAAATTACATTAAATTTTAAACTTAAGCTTTATTCCAGCCTCCAATGAACAGATTAGATTTTGTGCAGAGTCGGAGCATCTGAGGGGGTACTTTATAGGTAACTATTTTTATATTTTATGAAATATATCTATTATTTGCTTTTGGAGAAGAAAATTCTTTAAATAAAAGTTACTTAAAATATTATTATCTATAATTTTTGTTCTATACAAAATTTTCCTAAAATGGTCCGTATTCGAGAAATTTGACAAAATGAAAAAAAAAATATTTTTTTATAAAAATTGTTTAAACAAAAGTTGTTTGAAATATAATTTTCTATAATTTTTATTCTAAACAAAATTTTTCTAAAATGGACCGTATTCGAGATATTTGAGAAAATGTGTAAAATACGAATTTTGAAGAAAACTCAAAAACGGATAAAGGAAATTACATAAATTTTAAACTTAAGCTTTATTCCAGCCTCCAATGAACAGATTAGATTTTGTGCAGAGTCGGAGCATCTGGGGGGGTACTTTATAGGTAACTATTTTTATATTTTATGGAATATATCTGTTATTTGCTTTTGGAGAAGAAAATTCTTTAAATAAAAGTTACTTAAAATATTATTATCTATAATTTTTGTTCTATACAAAATTTTCCTAAAATGGTCCGTATTCGAGAAATTTGACAAAATCAAAAAAAATTATTTTTTTATAAAAATTGTTCAAACAAAAGTTATTTGTAATATAATTTTCTATAATTTTTATTCTATACAAAACTTTTCTAAAATGGACCGTATTTGAGATATTTAAGAAAATGTGTAAATTACTCAAAAACGGAAAAAGGAAAAAACATTAAATTTTAAACTTAAGTTTTATTTCAGCCTGGCGTGAAGTGATTAGATTTTGAAAAAAGTCGGAACATCTAGGGGGGTACTTTATGAAAGGCCGTTTTTATATTTTATAAAATATATCGGTTATTTTGTTAGAAAAATCGTTTGAAAATTTAAAATTTCGCTTGCGTATGTGCATTGAACAAGAGGGTAGACACATACAGCATTTATTTTAACTTTTACGTCCTCATTCATTATAAATATTTGTTTTCTAATTTTTAATAAATTTTTGTTATGTTTTATTACTGAACAAATTCTTTTTGTTAATTTTATTTAATGTCAGTTTTTAAATAAAGAAAACAGCAGAGTTGCCTAAAAACTCAAAAATCTGTGTTGTTAAGAAAACAAAAGATATCAAACTATACATTTTTAAAAAGTAGATGAATCTCTCTTTTGAATTCCATCAAAATATACACGGTCTTCCATTTAAAATAATACATATTTTTTCCATTCAATTTGACCAACATTAATAGATCACCCTGTATTGATGTGATAAAATGTGAACAAACTTGAAAAAAACTTTTGGATAAACGAAATCAATTAGTGAAAACCCCATCTCTTTAGAGCAATTAATAAGCTGTGTTTTTACATTTAAAATCGATCATTCTTATTTGGGACACCCTGTATAATAATATTTAGGTACAAGTCCAATCCTAGACCTATCATTGTTTAGCCAAAGTTGCAAAAAAAGGAAAACATATCTTTGATCAAAACTATAAATTGAGTTTTGAAAATATGTCAAATTTGACAGGTATATTTGATCGAAAGAATAAAAAATTCAACGTCATTTTGTATCATTTTTGAAGCAAAAACTGTTCAGGTACTCTAAATTTTTCAATACTAAATAGTAATAAAAAATTTTTAATATAATGAATGTAATTTCTGATTTATTTTTTTTTTCTCACTTTCTTGCAATAATGTGTTACAAACAACTAAAGAAAATGTTGGTCTAGCATCAGTTTTCGGAAATCTTGTTATAATATAATAATATTTAAGTACTTTATAACACTTTTTTTCTCTTAAAATATTTACAATCTTAATATGCAATTATAAACAAAATCGTAACATTAAAGTCTAATCCTGGACCTGCTAAAGTTTAGCCAAAGTTGCAAAAAAAGAAAAATATCTCTTTGATCAAAATCACCTTATATTAATTCAAAAAACTATGATTTAACCTTCTTTAGAGATCATAAAAGTTATAGTTTTTGATAAGTTTGTATTTTAATTGATAACTTCAAAATAATGGAAATATAATTAAATAACTTGATATAAAACTAATAAAATAATACAAATACAGTGAGCCCCATGTCTTACCCCCCCCCCTATCTAACTCGTTACTGGAGTCTTGTTAGGAAAATCGCCGAGACACGTCGATTTTTGATTTCTACAATGTACATTTTTGTATAAATAGTTTACCCTTAATTTCATCCCTTACTGGAGGGGAGAGCAACCCTTTCGAAAAATTTAAATGGCATGGGGTGGTGAGTGATAGCTCATTTGAAAGAGGGTTTTATTCTCTATTCAACCGTGTAGAAAAATTTGAAATTTGCTTCATTAATTCTCGACTGTTGTTTCAGAATAACGGAAATGAACGTAGCGCACTCATCCATAGAATTAAAATTCGGCCCTGCATGATTTCGGTTTTGGTTCAGACGTGAAGTAAGACTTTTTGCCATTAGAAGGTCACTGGTAGTCTAGTTGCTTTCCTATTTTGTGAGGTTTTGTTATTTTTAAACATTAATAAATCAACACGTAATGAAGCAAATTTCAAAAATTTTTGTACGGTTGAATAGAGAATAAAACCCCCTTTCAAATGAGCTATCACTCACCACCCCATGCCATTTAAATTTTTTGAAAGGGTTGCTACCCTCCAGTAAGGGATGAAATTAAGGGTAAACTTATTATGCAAAAATGTACATTGTAAAAATCAAAAATCGACCTGTCTTGGCGATTTTCCTAACAAGACCCCAGTAACGAGTTAGTTAGATGGGGTAAGACTTATGATGCTCACTGTATGTTCTTTTTATTAATAATAATAGATATATGTGTAGATCTCTCTATATTTTTGAAAATATTCAAATATTGTAATAAATAATTATACCTGAAAATAAAGCCACATTTTAAATTAAAAATTGTTAGTTGTAGAACAAAAACACCCGGTATATAATATTTTTTAAGCAAACTTGATCAATAATTTAGAGATTACGCTAGACTACAAAAGGAAGTTCTTACGATTTTAATGGTAATCTTTTCGAATAAACAATCTTAAAATAACTTTCGTGAATAACTTTTAAAGAATTAAATTTAAGCAAAAATTTAAAAAGATCTTTTTTGTAGAACATTAAATTTATTTTAAGAATCCGACGTGAGCGTTTTTAAATATTCATTGATTCATTAGTTACAAAATTTCAAAGTAAATAGGACAAATCGAAAAAAACATATCGATCTATTAAGCTCAATTACTCGGAAACGGCTCGTCTGACGAAAATTTTCAATCAGACCTTTTTTGTAGAGAATTTAATTTTATATAAAAATAGGTTAAAAGGATTTTTTTTTTAATTTAAAGTTTTGACACTTCTAACGTTAAACATCAAGTTATGACTAAAAATCAAAAATAGCGAATTTTTTTTTGTCATCCTGAATGATATTTTGATATATTAAAAAAAAATAGTCATTTTTTTGACCCAGTCTAATCTATTGGGTGGGCTACTTAAAAGTTCCACCCCCTTTATCTTTGTTATTCATTTAGATATCGGAATATTTTTTTTTTAGTTGAAAGACTGGAACAAATAATTTTTTATGGTGGATTCAATTATTCTGTGACATCATGGTCTACTTCCAGTTTTTCCGGAAATAGCAGAAAATCGATATTTATTTTTTATTTTTAAATTAAAACCCACTTTTTTATTGTAAATTTGAAATTCTGAAACGATTTTGTATAATAATCGTGTACTGAAAATTGTCTGGCAGCTGTCAAAATGGCCGCCATATTGAATAATATTTTTTCTAAACATGTTGCTATTAATTTGTTTATAAAAAATCTGATGTGTCCAACACATGACTTTCCTATCTAGTTATTATCGGCTTTTTCCGGTTATTTTGTACAACCTATTGCAGCACCTCTATAAATGTTTAGAGGAGGATAAACTAAATATATACATGTTCCACATACATCTACCGCGAAACATTTTTCTATAGATATTAAGGAGGTCTTTTCGTCACCCCTTTCGCCACCAATGTTAAATAAAAAATATTAGATTATGACTAAAATTTATTTTTTTTCTAATAGTTGAAGTCCTTATTTATCTAATAGTGAACTTTTAACTATACCTTACCGTGCAAATTTTTGAGAATTTTTTTTTTAATTGTGAGTATTTGTACAGTGTCTTACGAGAAAGTAAGACTTTAACAACAATTTTCGAATTTGCACGGTAAGGTATAGTTAAAAGTTCACTATTAGATAAATAAGGACTTCAACTATTAGAAAAAAAATAAATTTTAGTCATAATCTAATATTTTTTATTTAACATTGGTGGCGAAAGGGGTGACGAAAG
Source organism: Psylliodes chrysocephalus (assembly GCA_927349885.1). Taxonomy (NCBI): domain Eukaryota; kingdom Metazoa; phylum Arthropoda; class Insecta; order Coleoptera; family Chrysomelidae; genus Psylliodes; species Psylliodes chrysocephalus. The sequence goes on from OV651830.1 coordinate 15,205,792, forward strand.
GACCTCCTTAATATCTATAGAAAAATGTTTTGAGGTAGATGTATGTGGAAAATGTATATATTTAGTTTATCCTCTAAACATTTATAGAGGTGCTGCAATAAGTCATGTGTTGGACACATCAGATTTTTTATAAACAAATTAATAATAGCATGTTTAGAAAAAATATTATCCGATATGGCGGCCATTTTGACAGCTGCCAAAAAATTTTTAATACATGATTATTATACAATAATGCCCCAAAAATTCAAATTTACAATTAAAAAAGTGATTTTCAATTTAAAAATAAAAAATAAATTGCGATTTTCTGTTATTTCCGGAAAAACCAAAAGTAAGCCATGCCGTCACAGAATAATTGAATCCACCATAAAAAAGTATTTGTTCCAGTCTTTCAACCAAAAAAAAAAATATTCCAATTTATCAATGAATAACAAAGATAAGGGAGGGGGGTGAAGCTTTTAAATGACCCATCTTATATAATAATATAAATACATACTTATTTGCAGGTCAAAGTATAACTTTGAAAGAAAAGTTTATTGAAGAACACATTTTTAATGATTATATTGCACAATTGTAAACTGTATTAAAAGAATGAAGGAAAAAAATCATTAAGACGTGGGCTATAAAGAGTTAAATTTTTGAGAAATTCTAGAAAAACAAAAGAAGCAGTTCGTTTTCATTGATGAAACATTAAACAGTTCTTGATAAAATATTGACAAAGACTGTTAGACCTACGAAAATTGATGGTAAGAAGTAAGCCTCTAAATCTGAAGTAAATAAAGTTTTCCTACGACCACATAGGAAAGTGACACATATCACACTATATAGTCCTATGGAAAGTGCCCTATATCACACGCGTATGAATAAGAATTTACTTTCCACCCGAGTGAGAATATGTTACTTTCCGCAGTAGTTGTCACAAAATGTCAAACACCTAATTTCTATTTTGATCTATGTAATGTCCATATTAATACTAAAATCGATATGATTGTTAAATTATTGAAATTGTTGTAAATTAGATCCTAGATATTTATCTTTAACAATTATTATTAAAATAATTTTAAAATAATGTTTGCTTTTTATTCTGGTTAAATACATAACCGATTAGATCAGGTGGTTAGGACGTCGAACTTATCAACTTTGCCATTTTTCAACCGCGTTCGAATCCTGGCGGGGCAGAATTTTTTTGTTTTTTTTTATTTTTTTTTTTAGTTTTTTTTTGTTTAGAAAATATGAAAATTGAATAAATACGATTATTGTTGATTATTTTTTTAAATACATTTTAATTATTATAGTAATAATAACCTTGGTTTTACATTTTTTTGATGACATTATTTTGTGGTCGTAGGAAAAATATTGTACATCACTTGTGTGAAAAGTGATTTTCCACACTCGTAATGTAATATACTATATCAGTGATCGTGTAAATCAAATAAAAAACTTGTTAAGTATATTTTGTTTTAATTATCATGTGCCAAAATTGCTTTATTCTAAACTGTAATATTGAAATGACACATCATATTGAAGATTCTAGCAGTCACATGATTGAAAAAATTTGATTAAAGTGAGCAATAAAAATCTACATGTTTTTTACATTCTCAAGATGTACAATGAAAACCAAAAATGCCTTTTTTTTCAGAAATAAACTATATCAAAAATTAAAAATGGTCCAAACAGATGTGGTTAGTTTGGACAAAAATAAGTTTATTCAAGCCAAGTTACTTTAGTAGAATTTTGCTTGCTTAAGAAGTTACAGGGGGGTCATTCCACGTCAAATCGACCAATAGTTGGAATCGACCCCTTTCGATTTGGACGAATTTTGGTCAGAAGTTTTCTTTTATCCTATTATGAAGTTATATGCCAAAGGCAAAAAATTTAAAAAAATTTTTTCAAGGGTTATGGAGAATTCAAAATTTCACTATTTTCCATGTTTTTTAAACTTATGTTTTAAAAATCTCGAAAACTATTGCAATTGAAAAAATCGTTAGGGGTCAGTTTTAAAGGGGATACTTGGGGATATAAAAAAAAAATTGCCGAAAAAAAATTTTGAAAAATCTTCAAAATGTGAAATTTTGAATTTTTGAAAATTGTCAAAATTGACGATCGACAATAAATTTTTGGCTCAAATTTTTTTTCTTAAATTTTTTTTTTTAATTTTTGTCTTAATTGAGTTTTGCAAATCGCGTAATTATGTTATTTTGAACAATTGAAATTTCTTTTAATCATCACATCATAGATGTCACCACGTTTCTACTTTAACATCAGGTGCCACTGTCATCATTTTTACGAGTTTGATTTTGAAATTGATCTCAAAAATTGTCATTGAAGTTTTATTTCTCATCATTATGCCACTGAAAGAAATTTCAATTGTTCAAAATAACAAAATTACGCGATTTGCAAAACTCAATTAAGACAAAAATAAAAAAAAAAAAATTAAGAAAAAAAATTTTTTTTAACTAATTTCGAAAATTCATATTTTTGAAAAAACAAAAAACACAGTTCCAAAAATTTCAGGATCTTTTAAGATTGGTACAAGGTAGTATACAAAAAAATTTATTGTCGATCGTCAATTTTGACAATTTTCAAAAATTCAAAATTTTGTATAGAATAAAAATTATAGAGAATTATATTACAAACAACTTTTATTTGAACAATTTTTATAAAAAAATATTTTTTTACATTTTGATAAATTTTTCGAATACGGTCCATTTTAGGAAAATTTTGTATAGAACAAAAATTATAGATAATAATATAAGAAGTAACTTTTAATTGAAGAATGTTCTTCTCCAAACGTAAATAACAGATATATTCCATAAAATATAAAAATGACCACCTATAAAGTACCTCCCTAGATGTTGCGACTCTGTCCAAAATCTAATCAGTTCATTAGACGCTGGAACAAAGCTTAAGTTTAGTGTTTTTCTGTGTATCTGTTCATGAGTTATGGTGGAAACAGACACACTCACAGACACACACACAGACATCATCGCGAAAATAGTCAAAACAGATTCAGGGGACCTCAAATCGTAAAAATCCGTCGAAAACTCGAGGTAGAAAAAATAATGATTCCTATACTTTCCTTATATCTGTATACAGATAGGAAAATAAAAAGTATTTGAATTATCGTAAAAATATTGAAAAAAAAATTTTCTCCACCCTATAACTTCTTAAGCAAGTAAAATTCTACTGAGGTAAATTGGTTTAAATGATTTTATTTTTATCCAAACTAACCACATGTGAAGTTTCGCCCATTCTTTAATAATTTTTTAATAATTAGTAACAATAAAAAAAAAACTTCGGGTGATATTACATCTTAACTGACATTTTTTGATTTAAAATCCTTCAAATTTGGTTGGGTGAGTAGAAAACTAAAACAGAACTTTTACGTTTAAAATTTTATTGATGTTTGGAAAATATGTCAAATTTGACAGGTATATTTGATCAACAGGATAAAAAATTCAACGTCATTTTGTATCATTTTTGAAGCAAAAACTGTTCAGGTACTCTTAATTTTTCAAAACTAAATAATAAAAAAAATGGAATATAAAGAATGTTATTTCTGATTTTTTTACTTTCCTATCTGTATACAGATATAAGGAAAGTATAGGAATCATGATTTTTTTCGACCTCGAGTTTTCGACGGATTTTTACGTTTTGAGGTCCCCTGAATCCGTTTTGACTATTTTCGCGATGATGTCTGTGTGTGTGTCTGTGTGTGTGTCTGTGTGTGTGTGTGTATCTGTGTGTGTGTGTGTGTGTGTGTGTGTGTGTGTGTGTGTGTGTGTGTGTGTGTGTGTGTGTGTGTGTGTGTGTGTGTGTGTGTGTGTGTGTGTGTGTGTGTGTGTGTGTGTGTGTGTGTGTGTGTGTGTGTGTGTGTGTGTGTGTGTGTGTGTGTGTGTGTGTGTGTGTGTGTGTGTGTGTGTGTGTGTGTGTGTGTGTGTGTGTGTGTGTGTGTGTGTGTGTGTGTGTGTGTGTGTGTGTGTGTGTGTGTGTGTGTGTGTGTGTGTGTGTGTGTGTGTGTGTGTGTGTGTGTGTGTGTGTGTGTGTGTGTGTGTGTGTGTGTGTGTGTGTGTGTGTGTGTGTGTGTGTGTGTGTGTGTGTGTGTGTGTGTGTGTGTGTGTGTGTGTGTGTGTGTGTGTGTGTGTGTGTGTGTGTGTGTGTGTGTGTGTGTGTGTGTGTGTGTGTGTGTGTGTGTGTGTGTGTGTGTGTGTGTGTGTGTGTGTGTGTGTGTGTGTGTGTGTGTATGTGTGTGTCTGTATAACGCATAACTCATGAACCGATACACAGAAAAACACCAAATTTTAAACTTAAGCTTTGTTTCAGCGTCTAATGAGCTGATTAGATTTTGGGCAGAGTCGGAACATTTGGGGGGGTACTTTATAGGTGGTCATTTTTATATTTTATGGAATATATCTGTTATTTACGTTTGGAGAAGAAAATTCTTTAAATAAAAGTTACTTCTAATATTATTATCTATAATTTTTGTTTTATACAAAATTTTCCTAAAATGGTCCGTATTCGAGAAATTTGACAAAATGTAAAAAAAATATTTTTTTATAAAAATTTTTCAAATAAAAGTTGTTTGTAATATAATTCTCTATAATTTTTATTCTCTACATAATTTCTCTAAAATGGACCGTATTCGAGATATTTGAGAAAATGTGTAAATTTCGAATTTTGAAAAAAACTCAAAAACGGATAAAGAAAAAAACATTAAATTTTAAACTTAAGGTTTATTTCGGCCTGACGTGAAATGATTAGATTTTGGACAAAGTCGGAACATCTGGGGGGTACTTTATGGGAGGCCGTTTTTATATTTTATGGAATATATCTGTTATTTATGTTTGGAGAGGAAAATTGTTCAAATAAAAGTTACTTCTAATATTATTATCTGTAATTTTTGTTTTATGTAAAAATTTCCTGAAATGGTCCGTATTCGAGAAATTTGACAAAACGTGCAAAATTCTGATTTTTATTATGAAAGTTTTTGAAATAAAAGTTGTTTGCGATATCGATCTCTATAATTTTTGTTTATACATGATTTTTCTAAAATGGACCGTAATGAAAAAATTGTAGGAAATTAAAATTTTTCAGTATTTTCGTTTTCCATGAATATAGAAAAATGTTTCGAGGTAGATGTATGTGGACAATGTATATATTTAGTTTATCCTCTAAATATTTATATAACTAGATAGGAAAGTCATGTGTTGGACACATCAGATTTTTTTTCTCAATTTCTTACTAAAATATGTTACAAACAACTAAATAAAATGCTGTTCTAGCATCAATTTTCGGAATATCTTGTTATAATATAATAATATTTAAGTAATTTATAACACTTTTTTCCTCTTAAAATATTTACAGTAATAATATGCAATTATAAACAAAATCCTGGACCAGCCAATGTTTAGTCAAAGGAAAAAATATCTTTGATCAAAAATTTGAGTTGGGTTAAATTATCTTTGGAGATACTTTGTATAGGATATGAGTTTTAATTTTTGACAAATTTGTATTTTAAATAACTTCAAAATAATGGAGATAGACGAATATTGAACTTTCCTACACTAATGGACAACCCTGTATTATTAAATGTATAAATCCGAGGTGAATATCAGAAATATAATTAAATAATATAATTAAATAACTTGATATAAAACTGATAAAATAATACAAATATGTTCTTTTTATTAATAATAATAGATATATGTGTAGATCTCTCTATATTTTTGAAAATATTCAAAAATTGTTATAAATAATTATACCTGAAGATAAAGCCACATTTTAAATTAAAAAATGTTGGTTGTAGAACAAAAACACCCGGTATATAATATTTTTTAAGCAAACTTGATCAATAATTTAGATATTACGTTAACGATTTTAATGGTAATCTTTTCGTATAAACAATCTTAAAATAACTTAAAAAAAAAGATAACTTACCTCCTAGTATCGCCAAAACAACACTTCTTGTCAAATACATGGTCAAATTAAACAATTTCACTCTTCGATTAACAGCCAAGGGTAATTAACTTTATAAATTATCTATTATCTATTATTTTCAGCTAAATTATGTGAAAATAAATATTAAATATCGAGTCTGATTAGATTTTCAACGTTCAGTCATGTTTGCCTTCGTAGATAAAATTCTATTAAATTTTTATTATTTGGGTATTTCTTCTCGGTTTTACTGAGCCATGCGATGTTAAAAACAGTGGTTTTTGTTTTGTTTTTTGTATCAAATAGTACCTACCAGTTTCTTAAGGCCCATTGTACTATTTTTATTAAAAAGTTAAAGTCGTTTTAGAAAAATATATAAAGAAAGTAATTGAGGGCCTTGGAATAAAAGGGGTATAAGTGATTTGTTTGGGATTGGAGATAATAGCATATATGAATATTTAAAGTTGATGTTTTTTTGTTGTAAAACAGATTTAAGTGTAATATTAACCTAGACTGCCATCTTTTGGTTAGTAAAAATACTATGTGAAGAATTCCTACAGTTTGGTGAGAGCAAAACAGGTACAAGCGACACTTGTACTCTTTTTATCCAAAATGCACTTATACCCCTTTTATTCTAAGGCTCTCAATTGAGGTAAAAATTCAGACGAAATTAAGTGCAGATTCTATAGGGGAAAATATTTTTTTGCTTAATAAATAGAGATTAAATATTAATACTAAGATACAGGGTGTTAAAGTTATAACAGTAATATTTTTGTATTTATTAAATACCAATTACAGAAGGGGATGAATATAAATTAGAAAAAATACTTTATAATCATGAGGTTACATCATATTTATGAAAAATTGAAACAAATTTAAACTGAACATGATAAAAAAACTATTTTTAAGAAACAAATATTCAGTTACTTGCAAAAGCATAAAACATTATGAAAATATCACAGAAAAACTAACAAAATACAATCGATATTATAAAATAGAAAACGTAATAGTGAAGGGAAGTGTTAAGAAAAGTTGTGAAATTGATAGTTCATCATCTGGTACACCTAAAGGGTTAAATATGAAGTCAATATTCATAACAATAACACCTGAGATTTACTTAAAATAATTTTATATACATTCTTGTTATTGTATCTATTTATTTCCCAAGATTCAATAAGTGAAAGAAGATCTAGATCCTTTAGACTTTAATTTTTATAACAGAATTTAATAGTCAATCTTGTCGAACGTCTTAGACGTGTTAATATACGAGTTAATATCTATTTTTGGATACGGTACTGCGCTCTGGCTAATTGTGTTTCCGTGACGCTCTTTTATGAGTGAGCCCGAAGGAGTGAGAAGTCTTTAGCCAAAAAAAGATGTCGCACCTTAACAGATCCGTGACGTAGTGAAACAAACATAAAATCACTTAATTCAGCACCAGTGATGTAAAAAAGTAGGGCGGAGCAAACGAACTTTCTAATCATTGATAAAAAATAAAGAGATGATGCTATGATGATACTTAAACTGTTTGCACAGTTTTACGTCATATATTAAATAAGTGGATTCGGATGATATAAAAACATTTTCATTCAGTCAATCTTCAAATATAAATTTATTAACATCAAATTAGTTAAAAAACAATTGTTTAAACATGAAATAATAATTTGTTTAAAAAAAACAAAATATATAGAAAATATACTCAATAATTACCCGTTAATAAAGAAAAAGAAGGCCCAAAACAGAGACAGAGAGCTTTACAAAACAACATGTAAAACTGAAGTCTTATTTAAAATCAAAAACACCACCTACATTCTATAAGTCTATTTTTATGTATGAGAGAGTAATAAAACAACATTTTTAATGCCAAACTTAGTACGGTCATTTTAAATATTTTTACAGAATAATCTAAATATTTCCTAAAATTGTAATAAATGTACCTGAGCTATTACAAGTTTTGGGTATTTTATTGGTTCTTTATAAACATAAGCTGTACAGAACAATAGAAAAAGGTTTGGACAGGCCAAAAGCCCTGTGTATTAAAGATTACATAGCCGTATCTTAAGATTATTTTCAATAAGTACCTATTTGCCAATTTTGTTTTATTTTAATTCCAAGAATTTCTTACAGTAATCGAATTATAAGTAGATAAATACCTTCCCAACAAATTTCACCGAAAATGCGATTATAGGTTTTCCATTTAGTAAGGAGGTCCAAGTTGTGTATTCTTGACAGTTTACTACATGTCGTTTAGTTGCAACTTGCAAGGTGCAGTGTGAATTCTAGTGCGATCATGGAAAATTTGGAAGGGCCGCGTAAACGACAAAAAATCGGTCCTTTAACAGTTAATAAAAAAACATTAATATTTAATTGTTTTAAATCATTTACAGACAGACATTTATGTAAAAGTGTTGATGACACAGTGGAATTAGTTAGTAGTACGCTTGGTGTTGGGAAATCTACGATTTACAGAGTTGTTAAAGAAGAGAAATGTGGCGAGTTTCAAACAGCACGTAAAGCTCCAGGAAAACCAAAATTTCAATTAGAAAATCTTTTGAAAGAAAGACTTCGAAGGAAAGTGCATGCGTTCTTCTTTAGCAAAGAATTTCCGACAGTAGACAAAGTTCTTGCCACGGTTCGAGATGATAAGGATTACCCTGAAATGAGTCGAAGCACACTATGGAAACTTTTAAAAGAAATAGGTTTTCTATGGAAAAAGCATTCCAGAAAGTCTATTTTAATAGAAAGAAGCTATATTGTAGTATGGAGAAGAAATTACCTAAAGACTATAAAAGAAATGAGAAACCAAAGAAGAAATATATTTTATTTAGATGAAACATGGATCAACGAGGAACATAAACCAAATAAATTTTGGCAAAATGAAACTGTTACAAGTCGAAGACAGGCTTTTTTAAATAATTAATAATAGTACACATCGGTAGTTCAAACAGTTTTGTTAAAGGTGGTTTATTGACTTTTGAATCTACTCGTACCGGTGACTACCATGAGGACATGAATGCTGATGTCTTTAAAGAGTGGTTCGAACAAATTATAGATCTTCTTCCTCAGAACTGTATAATAGTAATGGATAATGCAAGTTATCACTCGAGACTTATAGAAAAAATGCCCACAACCAAGTGGTTAGAAAAAGATTTACAGAATTGGCTAAATTCAAAGAATATTAAGTTCCATCCCGGTTCTATGAGAAAAGAACTGTATCATTTGTGTTCCCTTCATAAAGAGAAATTCAAAAAATATGAAATTGATAAAATTGCAAAAAATCGTGGGATGACGGTGGTTAGATCACCACCATATCATTGCGAAGTAAACCCGATTGAACTGATATGGGCACAGATAATGGGAGAAGTTTCAAGAAAAAATAATTTTTTTAAAATGAATGATGTTAAACAGTTGTTTTTGGAGGCTGTAAATAATGTGAAGCCTGAAAACTGGGAAAAGGCAGTAACTCATATGATTAAAGAAGAAGAGAAAATGTGGAAGTTGGATAATATTACTGATGAAATGATCGAGCCACTCATTGTAAATATTGGTTGCGACAGTTCATCTTCTGATTTCGATTCTGATTTGGATTTGTAGGTAAGAAGTAGTTTTTATATTAAAATTATTATTTATGAACGTAACGTTGTTTAAAAGTCAAAGTTTAAACCCTTATACCTACATAACCCGTTTGACACAATGTTCTTAACATACCTTGTGGAAAAATAAAACATTTTAGAAAAAATTGCCCTTTTTTACCTTTAGCTGTTTAGAAGTTATAAGCAGGTTAATTAGGTGAAAATATAAGTGTATACTCGAGGAATAACTTCAAAAAATATTTAACTGTCTACTAAAAGAAGTGCTACGCCTATGGATTACGAACGCTTTATTATTTTAATACTCTCTTATACATAAAAATAGACTATAAGAAGATCAAAAGACAAACTGAATAACTAAAATTACACTTAGATAAATAAACCTTGATTTTTTATCTTAAAAAAGGTAGAATTTCATAAGTATGGTCTCAAAAAAAATAAAATGCACAGGAAAATACTACTTTTCCACTTTTACTCTTCCCTAGTTGTGCCGTTCTAGTTAGAAGAATACAGTTTTTGAACTAGTTGTCACATTCAGAATATCAGTTTTAAGAGAAATTTAAAATTTAACAAAAATATCGCTAAAAAACAATCTTTAGGGGCTTCTCTTATGAGGCTTTTTTGTATATATGTTTATAGGGACTTTCTGCCAAATTTTTACCTATTAATACGAATTTTTCAACACCCTTTACAGCAAAGAATAAAAACAACACGTTACTTATTCTGTTTGTTTTGACCCTCTCAGCCTTCAATACTGTTTTATTTACATATGCTTCTGCCAACGTATTTAAACATTATTTAACTTTTAAAACTAAACTAATTAAAAGTTTGTATAACTTTATTTAGTTTATTATCAGTACCCATTTGAGTCTTCTCTCGTTTTGTTCAAAAGACCCACCAGCCGAATATGTGTTTTGAATAATTCATTATACAAATGAAGTTCCTGGCCAGGATATCGCACGCTCCCTCCGTATTTACCCCGAAAACCATTATCAAATTTTATGTAAAGGATGAGCCACAAGCAGCGCGAATTTTGTGTCGCCCTTATAAATGTCTGGAAATGTGAGACTCATTGAAATAAATTGAAAATATAAATTCGATAAGGTTACATAATATGGAAGTTGGATGTTTCGAATTTCGAATAATGGTTTTGGAACGTGAAAACGTGCTATAAATAATGATTGAGCCACATTTTATTTTGTTAGTTGCTTGACTATTAGTTTTTTAGTGAGAAAAAGAGGACTAAATGACACAAATCGAATTTAATTGGACATACCTTAAAAAACCCAGCAATAAATTTCAAACAAAAAAGAAAAGACTAAATTAAAGTCAAAAAAAGAGTAGAATGGAAGAAATATTTATTAATTTCTAGTGACTCTGTAGCATGTCAGGTAAAACAAAAAAAGACACCAACAAATATTAGGAAAGGACAATACAAAAAGAACTCGAGCAAATTGAACTCTATCTTGGAATGAAGCATAGAAGAAACAACAGTAACAATGATATCATAGATAAGAAACAAGATATTAATAATTGCAAATCATTATAAAATACTTCACTAGTTTCAATATACATATATAAATACTAATAACATATAAATAAATATCTTATTATTATGGTAAATAATAAACCTCTAATGTTGACCTATTATCTATTGACATGAAACAATAAAAATAAGTTGGATAAACAATAGGGACAAAATTTTAATTTATTTTCTAAACTAGCTTCATTTGTTATATTTTTAAATTATATTTTTTAATATTAAAAATTGTAACGGTTAATTTTAATTGTTCTACAAGGTGATCTTAGACATATTCAGGGTGTTTCAGCTAAAACTTCTCACCTCCTAATCTCCGAACTCGTGAAAAAAATTGAAAATCGCTCAGACCCGTCGATTTTTATTTCAAGGGGGAACACTTTCACCAAATACATCATCATTGTGTTGTCAACCCCCTCATCCCCAGCACCCCCTACTTCAAAATTTTCAATGGGACTACTTACTTGTGATACATCATTTTAAAGGGAATTTAATCCCAAATACGTCGGTGTACTGAAATTGAGGATCGATCAAGTGTTGTTAAAGTTTTAATGAAAACTAAGTTTTATCAAGATATTTTTATTTTTCATCACCTAAAATGTTATCATCATATGAAAGGTTCAAAATGTGAACCATTCAGTTCCATACAGAAGTATAAGCGATTTTCGAAATGTCTTCGCACATTTCTCAACATTTCTGGAGTCACTGCACGACACTCTACAACAATTCTCCTGCGTAGATCATCAAGAGAATTTGGCTGTGTAATATAAACTTTGGATTTCAAATGACCCCATAAAAAAAGTCTAATGGTGATAAATCAGGAGATCTAGCCGGCCATTCTATTGGTCCTCGCCTTCCAATCCATCTCCCTGTGAAATTGTCATCTAAAAATTAACGTACAGGTGCAACAAAATGTGGAGGAGTTCCATCTTGTTGAAAGGTGAGCTGACCCTCAAGTAGACAATCATCGTTTTCAAGTAATTCACCGATTCTGGGGTTCACAGTTGTATCAAGAAGATCTAGATACTTTTGTCCGTTGAGGTTTCCATCAATAAAATATGGACCTACAATATGATCTCCCAGAATACCAGCCCAAACATTCAATTTCTGGGGAATTTGTGAATGAGTTTCCTTGTACCAATGGGGATTTACGTCACTTCAGTATCTGCAGTTGTGCCTGTTCACATGTCCATTTAAATAAAAAGAAGATTCGTCAGAAAAGCACACATTGTAGAGGTAATTATTATCACCAATCAATAATTGACTCATGATTTCACAAAACTCTGTACGTATGTCTGGATCATCTTCATTTAATTCTTTTACATTCTGCATTTTATAAGGATGCAATGTTGCTTCTGTTAGAATTCGATGTACGCTGCTTTTTGAAACTCCAGAAATAGTCTCAAGTTGTCTTAAAGATTGAATGTTGTCAATCACTACATGTCCTACAACTGCAACAGCGACCCCTTCATTTCTCATAGGCTTCTCTCGTTCATGTTTTTTATTCAGCACTGATTCCGACTCCAGGAACTTATTCATCAATTGAATCACGTAATGATATAATGTGATTTTTTCTGGATGAATTTCATTGAAACTTCGAGCCGTAGCTCTAGCACATCGTCCCATTTTCAAAATACGCAGCTACAATGGATATCCTCTCTTGTATAGTACAAACCATTTTCGACAGTTTTCAAATTGTTGAATGAAGTGAATCGAATACATCAATATACCAAGGCTTCAACAAAGATATGCGTATACAAAAACACATGACGATAATTTTTTTTTTTTTTCACATAAACGTCTGCCTTACCTTTTAATCTATTATTTCTGAAAGCATATTAATTTTCAATACAGTGGCGTTTCCACAGTTAATCTACGTACAATGATAACATTTTAGGTGATGAAAAATAAAAATATCTTGATAAAACTTAGTTTTCATTAAAACTTCAATAACACTTGATCGATCCTCAATTTGAGTACACAGATGTATTTGGGATTAAATTCCCTTTAAAATGATGTATCACAAGAAAGTAGTCCCATTGAAAATTTTGAAGTAGGGGTGCTGGGAATGAGGGGGTTGACAACACAATGATGATGTATTTGGTGAAAGTGTTCCCCCTTGAAATAAAAATCGACGGGTCTGAGCGATTTTCAATTTTTTTCACGAGTTCGGAGATTAGGGGGGGTGACAAGTTTTAGCAGGGATACAAAATATACAAAAATGCCTTAGGAGGGAGGCAATATTTTCAATAAATTTTGATGTTCTGAAAGTGAAAACTAGTTCAAAAACTTTATCCTTCCAACTGAGATGGCTCAATTAGGGAAGAGTGTGTATCTTCATGATCTTTTTCATTTAAATGGTCTTAATTTTTTTTAAAGAGATGCTTATTCAAGACGTTCTAGTCTATGATTCGTTTCTTCAGATTTTCTTTTACTTTCTTCCATCAAGTCTTTTAGTTTCTGTAATTTATACTCGTTTTCAATTTGGTTATTTCTAATTTCGTTTTGGATGGACGCCACTGATTTTTCTATATTAACATATCGAGTCTTTATAGGTAAGACTACAGTTTTACATTTTGTTTTGTAAAAGCACTCTATCTTTATTTTGGGCCTTCTTTTTTTATTAATGGATCATTATTGATTATCTTTTATATGTATTTTGTTTTTTTAACAACTTATTATTATTTAATGTTTGAACAATTGTTTTACTATTAGTATCCATTAACTATTATTAGCATTTCATATTTTCAACTAAAAAGGACAAAATTATACACTACTATTTTTATTTATTATTTTTATTATACCGCCCAGCAAACATTTTGGTGTAATTTGACGTCGATACTACCTAAATTATATATAATAAATTTGGTCGCAAAATTAGATTTAACCATAATTAAGTAAAATTTACGTTGGCTCAACGTGGGTTCGACATAAGTGGAGAATAAGACGATGTCGAAATTTGGTTTTATTTACCAAAATAGGTAGAATTACATCTAAATCCACATTGTAGTAGCCCAGTACGTTTGGTTAGTAATACCTCTCTAGGGAAATTTGACGTCAGTATAACGTTAATTCGACGTTGATTTAACTAAGTTTAGGTAGAAACTACCAAAATATTTGCAGATGACGTATGCCTCCAAGTGTACGAAAAGAAATTTTATACGTATTTGGTATTTTTATCTATATATAAGTAGAAATATTGTAAGAAGTTACCAACACAACTAAAACATATACCTAATTCACATGAAATATTGAAAATAAATAAATGTCGGTGATAAAAATATATGTAATGTAATTGCGGTGAATATACAGTTCACGCTTGTTGAAATTAATGCAAAGAAAATTTTGTCGTGCATGTTAACAGTTCTACTTAGAAAAATAACAATGCCCTTCCAAAATACTCTCTAATTAAAAAAATACAAGAAAAAAATATGATCGTGTAAAAAAATAATAATATTATGAGCTAAAACTATGTTACGTTTGTTGTGTATCACTTTAGAAAATCAATAATGTTTCGTTTTTCGGTATTTTCATTAGTATGTTTTAGTTATGGTCATTTTAAAAATTTAAAATTTGGAATCGTACTTCAATTACGTTAAGAAAATATGGCGTATTGTGCGAATTCGACCTAAAAGTTATTATGACTAAGGAAATCTACGTATTTTACAAATACCTTTTTACTAAGTTGAATTAACTTTAATTTCACGACATATTAATTAACTTTACCTATTTAAAGAAATAATAACTTATAGGTTTTATAAAAAATTTACCTATAGGTAAATATAACATATTTAGGTCACGTTGTTCTGCACTTGAGATTTTAGACGTTTCACTTTACGATGAAAATCGGAAGTATAACGATATGATTTATTTTTCGAACTCATTTTATTAATTATTTTTCGCACTCATTTAAAGCTCTATCTACACCACACGTAAATTAAGATTACGACTCTAATGGTTTTTTTTTAAATAGCCGAAATTCTTAAGAATAATGACGAAGACAGTAACTGAACAACCTAATTGTTAAAATAACCTAAATAATATAAATTTTACAAATAGGTCATGTATGACTCTTTTTAAATTGGTGGTTTTTAGTCGAATTTACTTTGTGGTAGATTTTTCAGGTAATTGCTACAACAAAGTTAATAAATATTTCTTCAAGATGACTTATAGGTCAACTAAATGAGTATTCGACTATTTGGTTGAAATTAGGTAAATAAACACGTAGAATTTTGCTACGATCTCGACCTAATATTACTTTAAAGGAGAGTAAATAAAAGCGGCCAAATAGGTTACTATGGAGGCATAAAATTACGTAGATTTTTTAACCAAATCTACCTAGTTGGATATTGTACTATAAAGACGATTTTTAGTTGCCAAACAGGTAGATATTACCTAAATATGGCACCTAATTTTACTACAACGGAAATTTAACTTTGAAGTAATTGTTGGTTATTTTTTTAGTAGTTTTTCCCTTGCTGATATGGTTAAAGTTACTTTTAAGCAGATTTGTGTAAAAGGTAGATTTCTTGGTATAATTTACGTAAATTTAAATTTAAATTAAAACCGTTCGGTAAATTTACATTAGAGGTATATTTTTCTAGTCAATTTTACGTAATAATTACCTCAGTAAGTAAATTCGTCTTTAACAAAGTCGAGTTATACCTAATGTTATAGAAAATGTTTGCTGGGCGTTCTCACAGTAGAAGCCAACATTTTTAATACCGATTCAAACTTAAAAAATTTTGTACCAAAATCCTTTTCATCCATTTTTAAACTTTTAAAAATGCCTGTCCACAAAAAACGAAAAATTATATCACTGAATGAAGCTTTATAAGGGGACGAAAAAAATCTGATTTAAAATTGGTGAATTAACGGGGGTTGAAAATATTTAATTTGTTTTGAAATATATTTAATTTTCATTAAGCCGAGAACTTGTTTTCCTAAGGGAAAAACGAATGCCGGGATTCCTTCCCAATGTATGCCCCACTGCCTCTGATCCCCACGAGCCGCCAATGCTTATATTCTATTAAAAAAGTTATACCTCATTAAAAGGGTCTTGTCATTCTCTATACAACGCGAATGTTTTACTATGATTTTTGCGTCAAAAGGAGTCCCCTTGACAAACAGATTTGTCGTGTTTTTGAATTTCACCCAAAAATGTTTTTCTACTCTCTAATGCCTTGTGGTAAATTTTAGATGGGCCACCCTGTATATCTTTATTCTACTTATGATTTGCATCTTATCTCTTTGTGTGTTAGAACTATCAAGAATCTCAGCCGTAATTTTAATATCCCACAGTCTATTTAATTTTCAATTATATTCAATACGCAACCTAGAAAGGTTTCTTCAATGATAGAACTGCTCGTTTTTTTTTTTTTTAATTTCGATACTTCTTATTTATATTTACCGATTATGCAAATGTCTGCGTTCAACGGGATACGATTTAATAATTTCTTTGCGTACGAACTTGCTTTCTATCTACTGCAACGAATTTTCCTGAGATATTAATCCTCTGAAACCGTATCACGTTGTGAATCAGAGGATATAAAAGCAGATATTAATGTTTTAGAGAGCTGATTGACAATATCTGAATATTCATTTTGAAATATCTTAAAAATTACTATGAAAATTTTTGTAAGATCTGATTTCGAATATATACCTACTCTAACCTAAACAGATTTAGGTTCAACTCAAGGGGCAGGATCAGAAATTATTCAAGCAAATTTCTTAACCCCTCAGGTTCGTTTATACGGTTATTATTACCCTAAATGTAAGTAAACACTTCCTAAATACCCCGTCAAGGTTTGTTCTAAAACTAAACCGCAAGTTTGTAATTAATTCCAAATAATGCCCATATTAGCTAAAACAAGATTGTCCAACAAACAGCTGAGGGTGCGTTACATTTTTTGCGCCCAAAACATGTAGAAAATGTGCCTAAAAAGATTTGATTCTTGAAGGAATGCTCACGAATATTTTAAACAAACAAAAAAAAAGCTAATAAAAAATTATTTTCAAAAGTTATACCATTGTTTAAAGAGTAGAGATAGTTAGTCACAGATATACGCCGAAAGATTTGAATATTTTGGAGACGACAAATAGATGGCGACTGTATTTGAGTTGCCAAGGGTATATAATGAATACAATTTTCATCCCAAATAAATTATTGACATAGGAAAATCATTGTTGCCACAGTAAAAATTAACAGAGAAATTTTGTAGCTAAATTAATTACCGAAATTACTGATTATTGTATTATTATATTCAAGCTAAGATCAGTGGCGGCTCGTGCTAATTTAAAATGAGTGTTCACTTTTTCCAATAATTTTATCATATGTAAGTTCGGATCAAAACTTTGTACAAGAGTCAATATCGCTGTTTTTTTATTATTTGAGTTTGTATTAAGTGTAGTTATTATTATCAATATCATACTGTTTTCAAGCACTACAACTATTAATAAATGAATATTTTAGTTAGTGTGATATCGTCGATCCAATGCCAAAGTCACGAATGTGCCAATTTGTCCATATTCGCCTATGTACGGCAGCATATGCAATTTTATTCATATAATTTAATGCCAGAAGCACGAAAATGCTTGCTTACCCCTTCTCCCGCTACCAGCCGAGACACATTCCACGAGAGCGTCAGTTATTTATTTGCTACCATACTAAAAACACGAATGTAACACGTTCGTGCGTTTGCCGTTGCAAATTATTTTACTTTTTAAGATTCAAATTAACGAATGTGCCATATTCGTTGTATTGGCAGTGTCAATAACTGTCATTCGTTTATTAGTTATTTTAGTGATCTTGGTAAAAGATGAGTTCAAGAATAGAAAGAATAATGAAAAATTGTCGAAAATTACAAGCTCAAGGTAAGAAAATATTTGCAAAATAAAAAGATATTAATCGCTTAATCCATACTCTTCATACAAAGCCATATTTTTTTGCATGCCAAAATAATTATTTTAGTTTATTTGTTACATTGAGTACCCACTAAATTGAGATTTGTTTTGCTGTGTGCAAACCGTGTGACCTTATATTTTGCTTAATAAATAATAAAACATCATAAACCCGTTGGTTTTCTATTACTTTCTTTTTCGATTTTCAGATGGTACTGTGCTTAAAGAATTGCCTGTGAGAAACACCATCGAGAATCTAGATTTGCAGCAACAGTGCACTGCAGTACAAAATTTAGAAGGTAAGAAAAATCTATCTATTTCTACATACAATTTTCCACTTATTGCCTGCAAAAAAAAAATAAAAACCTTAACCTATGCCATGGCTCGCTAGCCTTCTATTTAGTTTTGCTCTATGTATCAAGTTTTCCTTTTGCTTATGCTTTTCACTTTTACATAAAAAAAATAAAGAAAATACGTTTTTAATGTTTTCTAGGCTACGAACATTTTACTTTTAACACTAGTGCCTTAAAGTAGATATTTTAAAGCACTAGTGTCTTAAAGTAATATATTTAAGGCTAGTAGACAGTATTAAAAGTTCCATCTTTAACACATTTGCAGAAAAAAATATTTTTTTAGGCGGCATGTCCAACTACGAGCCAGTGAAAAACAACATGGGTTTACAGCAAACATGCAGTGACATTGACCAGCAACCGTCAACATCTCGTCTGATTGACCAACCTAACAATTTGCCCCCAGCTTTACCACGAACACTAGAAGAAGATTTGAATATTTCTAGTTCATCTTCGGATCTATATGAACCTTTAGGTTCGTCACCTTCAGGTTCATCAGACACAGAAAATGAGAGCCCATTGGAAAGTGACCTCGAGGGTCTTGCGAACCAAAAACGGGTATCTACCAAGAAAAAAAAAAAGAAGAGACGAAAAGACTTGGAAGAAAAACGTTAGAAAGCTCAAAAGACTTAAAGGTGAGTCTTACGTTGGTCATAGGGGAATCGAGAAACCTTCACGTCCACTTTTGCCGGTACCTTGTCTCAATAAGCCAAAACATAAATGTGCAACTTTAGTTACGGAGCCCAACCGAATCAAGATTTATAACGATTTTCGCAATTTAAGCTGCACTGACGATCAACGTCAATTTTTACACAATCACATTGAAAAAACCCAAAAAAACGGACAACAAGAGGTATCGAAAATTCCAGAAAAAATTACACCTGTACGTATAGTCTCACGGTTAATGGAAATAAATTTACAGTGTGTAGAGAATTTTTTATGGCTACCTTAAATGTTACAGATGCCTTTATGCGAAGTGCCGCAAATAAGCGCTCATCTAACGGAGTTTTAGAAAAAGATAAACGAGGGAAACACCAACCATCAAATAAATTATCACAGAATGTTGAAAAATTTATTCGAAACCATATTCTCTCGTTTTCAGCGGTAGAATCCCATTATTGTCGGCAATCCAGTACAAAGAAGTACCTTGACGCATGCCTTAATATATCAATAATGTTCAGGATGTACAAAGAGTTGTGCAAAATTGAAAATGTCCAAATTGTTACATTTGAAAAATATCGCCAGATATTCTCTGAATACAACTTAGGCTTCTTCAAGCCGAAAAAAGATCAATGCAAAAAATGTTTGGCGTACAAGGGTATGTTTGAAGAAGAGAAGAAAGCAGAAGAAGAAGCTTATCAAAAACATCTGAATAGAAAAAACAAAGCTAGGCAAGCCCGCGATGAAGACAAGTTAATAGCGAAAGAGAATCCTAAGGTTTTGGCATTTAATTTCGATTTACAGACGGTCTTAACAACGCCAAAAGGTTCCGGGGGACAAATATTTTATTTGAGAAAACTGGCTGTGTTTAATTTCACCATTTACAATTTAGGCAACCAAAATATTATGTGCTACCTGTGGAGGACAGCAAAAAAATTCAATATTTGCAACCATGTGCATCCATCTGCTTGTGGAACATCCATCATTAAAAGTAATTAATCATCGGTTTTTCGAAACAGGGCACACTGAGATGGAGTGCGACTCCATCCATTCAAAGATAGAAAAAAAAGCAAAATTTGTACCCGTTTATACCCCAGAGGGATGGGCGCAACTTATAAGAGATGCACGTGTTACTCCACGTCCTTTTGCTGTAAAGTCTTTGACGTTTGATGACTTCTTTGATTTTAAAAAGTTTTCAAATAATAATTACATCAATTTCAATAACATTCCCTGGAGAAAGATTTGCTCCCTTCGATACGTTAAAGAGAATAGTTCCATAAAAGTTTTTTACAAAATAGACTTTACCGATGTTTTTATTGAAGTAGACTGCAAAAAAACTCGAGGACGTCCAAAACAAGCGGACTTAAAAAAGGCCTGTCAAAATGACTTGCCCATCAGCGAGGCAAAGTGGAAAGATCTCGATAAAATGTGTAAGGATTTAACGTATCACGATTTTTACCATTCCTTAAAAACAAACCACAATGTGAGGGACAATTTACCGGAACCCCATATTAGTGAAGGGTCCGATACTGATGAAGATTTTTCTGTACCAAAGTTTGTTGTTTTTAGTTGTTTATTCCAATAATGATGAATATCTAACGTTCTTTTATTTTTTTGCAGAGAAATTTGTTGTTTTCTTTTTTTAATCAATTTAGGTTTTTTTCTAAAGGAATTTGATGTTTGTCTATTTTGTTTTTTAAAATGTTAAGTTACATTCTAAATAAAAATATGGTTAGTTTTTCTAATATTTTGGTTTTATTTGTTTTAACGAAACATAATATATCTAAAACTTTGCAACGCCAAAACAACGAATGTACATTTTTTTGAAAAAAATTAAAAAAACTTAAAAATTTCAACCGATATTATTTAATGTTTAACAAAAAGTAACCTTTCAATAATGATTAAACACCACAGAATAAAATCTCTATTTTTAGCTGTGTCTTCAATTTTTTAATTGCGTTTTTCTCAAAACATCGAAAATGCACATTCGTGACTTCGGCATTGGACCGACGATATTTGTTTTGTTTTTAATACGTTGAAAACCATCTATAAACATTATTAGTTTGTAAACTGACTTTTCTTCATAATTTGAGATTATTTTTAAATATACAGGGTGTTAAAAAAAAGTGTCACAAAATAAAACGGGGGGTAGTATGGGCCAAAATATGCAGAAAAGTCTTAATAAACATATGTCCGCAAATGAATGGTTTCAGAGATACGGAGTGTTTTGTGTTTTGTATCATTTTTTGATTATCTTTTTTCATTCTCAAAAACTTGCTTTTCTTATCGGAGTCTACCAATGTTTTTTCATAGATACTATTTGCAGTTATTATTTTGTTGTGGGTGAATAATTTTATAAATTTTCGTTATGCCTGTTTACACTAATATTGAATTAGCTGACATGCATTTTATGTACGGTCGTGCAAATGGCAATGCGAGGGAAGCGCTACGTCAGTATATCGACGCTTTCCCTAATCGCCACATCCCTTCAGTTCGTGTGTTTGGAAGATTGCACCAAAAATTGTTATAAACACAAAATGGTCCGTATCTCCGAAACCGTTAATTTGCGGTCATACATTTATTAAGACTCTTCTGCTTATTTTGGGTCAAACTATTCACCATTTCATTTTGTGACACTTTTTTTTAACACCCTGTATATCAGGTTATGTAGAAAGCTTGACACTGATTTTTGTGTAGAAACATTTTATATGAAACTTACCATTTTTTAGTTTTTATTGTAAGTTTAATCATTTTCACAATTTGTCAGAGATGTCAAATAAAAAATATATTTTTTAAATACCTTTTATTGGCAAATAAAATAAGAACTAAAATGTTTTAAATGTTTATTTTATAAGATTAGTGCCATCACAATACATAATATTACACAGACACAAACTAGAGTAAAGATATATAATGCCTGGCATTTTAAATTATACTCTTCGCAGTTTCACAGACAACCTTATAGAGCTTTATTTTTGCTTAAAATTTTCAAGTTCATATCATTTCTCGTTTTTGACTTATTGTACAGACAAAAAACGTAACATCGGACAGACAGACAAAGTAAACCTATAATACTCTTCACATAATACTGTATGAAGAGTAGAAGGCTATGCAATTTAATTTTTAATTTTAGAAAAATTAGAAAGAAACTTGGCACCCGATTGAATCTGAACCTGGATCGCCTGCATCCAAAATCTCAAGCTCTACCTACTGCACTACCCCACCACGCTTTTTGTAATTTGGTAAAAATGTTGTCATAGAATTTCTAATGGTGTTTAGGTACTTCTTGTTTAGGTACTTGTTTAAGTACTTGTTTAGGTACTTGTTTAGGTACTTGTTTAGGTACTTGTTTAGGTACTTGTTTAGGTACTTGTTTAGGTACTTGTTTAGTTACTTGTTATTTGCGTACAAGATAGGTTTTCTAATAATGTTTAAGAGCAAAAATCTACATAGTTATTTTAAAAATGTACGTGTGTATTTTTGTTTTAATTTTCAGAAAAGCATATCCTCCTTTACATTATCGGTATTATTAAAATATAAGTAGTGCAACCTAAATTTCAACAGCAAATATCATAGGCGCCGTCAGAGTGCCCCACCCCCCCAAACAGCAAATGGCAGATAAAATGAAGAATGTATGCTTTTTAGGTTAGGATCACAAAATTGTATCTCAACCCCTTCTAGAAAAATTCAAGCGGTGCCAATGATGGATATTTATATAAACTTATACTGGGTGATTTTTTTAAAGTGGAAACTCGGTTTTGTCATGAAAATTAGGTTTGTTTTTTAATAGTTATTTTAATAAAATCCATTGTTTTATGTCTCATTTATTAACCTTCACTTCATGTATATCTTTTTTTTTTATTTATCTTTAATATCTGGAGCTGTCGGCCATCGCCAAACACTTAAAAACAAATTAAAACTTCATTAAAAAACCAGCGGGCAAGCACTGTAGCTTTCATCCCAATATAAATATATTCCGTTTGACAAAGGCACTGAACGTCCTGAATGTCCTGAAGGCAAGGAACGAGCTTCCTCTGGGACCTCTTCCTCGTTCAAAAATTTATTATCAATTTGCCGCACGGACGAGGGATATAAATGAATCTAAAAAAGCATGAAAGTGGAGTATTTTTAAAGTTTTGCACACACTAGGATTTTTTTGAGCGGTAAAGTAAAACCACTCAGATGGAACAAAGTTAAGAATATTCGATGACTCAAAATTAACATTTAATTTTTTTTTTTTTAATCCTTTTTTAATGGTTCAAGAGGGGTTTGAGGATCATCTTTTTTATTTAGTTACCTATAAATACTCTGATAATAGCCAGATCTTTTGAATAAACTAAAATTATTTAAATTAGTAATCTGGAAAGAACAAAATGATGATTGAACTAAAATTTAAAGAAAAATTCAATAATATTAAATCGGTTTTATAAAAATCCTTAAATAAATATAGTGTTTTTAGAAATAGTCCTACTTATAGACACTTTTTACAAATATCCTCCAGAGGGCGTATCACTTAATTTGAATCGTGAATAGGCGCCTAGATGAAAAATGCAAATCACTTCTGAAAGCCTTATTCTAGTTTTAAAACCCACAACAATATCACAACCTACTCTAGGGATCTATTGAAACTTCCACGGCATCTAAAGGCACTTATATCCGAGGTAACAAGAGATTTAAAACGTAGTTACCGCTTTTACTGACGGCCCTGTCGTCCATTAACGAAACTCCTGCTTTCTTCGCATATTGAAATTGAAAATTACAAACAAGGTTTACGTCGATTCAACTCAGAGATTAAACAGGTAAAGCTAACCGTACACGTTTTATTTCCGTCTGTTCTACAAGAATTTCTGTAATAAGTTTTTAGGAAAACAAAATATATTGATGTGGTTTCCTGATTGGTCATGGGGATCAGGAAAGATATCGCCCAGTGTATGTCAAGGTGTAGTTATGATGTATTGATTAGAAAATAAAAAAAAAATGTTGTTTTTTTTTTTTTTTTATGTTGTTATGGAATTGTGATTTTTTTTATTGATTGTCAGAGGGTGAGGTATTGAGAGTTGATCCTTTTGGATTGATTATTTTTTTTTGAAAATTGTTTTTTCTCTTTATATAAAGAGAAAATCACCGAATTTAAGAAAGAAAAAAAATCACAAAGTCCAGAATCTGATGTATTCATTCTGGAAATAAACACACATATTTGTAAATGGAGTATCATTTCGTTGGGATACAGAGGTAGTTCCAAGATACGAGCACAGCGGTTGGTGATATCCAAAGAGGAAGAAAAGAAAAGATAAGTAATTTATTCATTGATTAAATAGAGGTATTTTGGAAAGTCTAAGTGACATTAAGACAATATTTTGACACTATAAGTTATTGAAATTAACAGACAGTAGCGTGACACAAACCAGAGGTAAAGGGGAGAAAGCAGAGAAGCTGACGAATATTACTATTTCAGAAAGAAGGGGGTTGTGAAGAGTTGCAGTTCGTCAATAGTTGTTCGGAAAAATTAATTGTGTATAAAATTTATTAATTGATTGGACAATTTTTTTTTAGATAAAAGAAACACACCTTCTGGAGAAATTTTTCCAGGTGCTCTGGCTAGTCGGGGAATAAATCCATATCAATATATTTAATATATTTAATATATTTAATATATTTAATATATTTAATATATTTAATATATTTAATATATTTAATATATTTAATATATTTAATATATTTAATATATTTAATATATTTAATATATTTAATATATTTAATATATTTAATATATTTAATATATTTAATATATTTAATATATTTAATATATTTAATATATTTAATATATTTAATATATTTAATATATTTAATATATTTAATATATTTAATATATTTAATATATTTAATATATTTAATATATTTAATATATTTAATATATTTAATATATTTAATATATTTAATATATTTAATATATTTAATATATTTAATATATTTAATATATTTAATATATTTAATATATTTAATATATTTAATATATTTAATATATTTAATATATTTAATATATTTAATATATTTAATATATTTAATATATTTAATATATTTAATATATTTAATATATTTAATATATTTAATATATTTAATATATTTAATATATTTAATATATTTAATATATTTAATATATTTAATATATTTAATATATTTAATATATTTAATATATTTAATATATTTAATATATTTAATATATTTAATATATTTAATATATTTAATATATTTAATATATTTAATATATTTAATATATTTAATATATTTAATATATTTAATATATTTAATATATTTAATATATTTAATATATTTAATATATTTAATATATTTAATATATTTAATATATTTAATATATTTAATATATTTAATATATTTAATATATTTAATATATTTAATATATTTAATATATTTAATATATTTAATATATTTAATATATTTAATATATTTAATATATTTAATATATTTAATATATTTAATATATTTAATATATTTAATATATTTAATATATTTAATATATTTAATATATTTAATATATTTAATATATTTAATATATTTAATATATTTAATATATTTAATATATTTAATATATTTAATATATTTAATATATTTAATATATTTAATATATTTAATATATTTAATATATTTAATATATTTAATATATTTAATATATTTAATATATTTAATATATTTAATATATTTAATATATTTAATATATTTAATATATTTAATATATTTAATATATTTAATATATTTAATATATTTAATATATTTAATATATTTAATATATTTAATATATTTAATATATTTAATATATTTAATATATTTAATATATTTAATATATTTAATATATTTAATATATTTAATATATTTAATATATTTAATATATTTAATATATTTAATATATTTAATATATTTAATATATTTAATATATTTAATATATTTAATATATTTAATATATTTAATATATTTAATATATTTAATATTTAATATATTTAATATATTTAATATATTTAATATATTTAATATATTTAATATATTTAATATATTTAATATATTTAATATATTTAATATATTTAATATATTTAATATATTTAATATATTTAATATATTACTAATATATAATTCTAATACATTACATTATATTCACATATTATTCAAATTTCTTGGAGCCATTGGGGATGAATCTTCCTGCTGGTCCAAATTTTCCAGATACGTAATTTTATTTACATTATATCGTAGTATTAGTCACTATGAGCCGCAACAACCCTGATATTACTATTATCATTAGATTCGTTTTATCAATCGATGGATTTATGAAAGTGTTTTTCCTTCTAATAAAAACATCTACAATCACCGCCGAATGGCCTGTATGTAGTTAAATAAATATTTGATGACAGAGACTGGAAAAGCAATTCTTTTTATGAAAAGAAACAAAAGGAAATTTCAATCAAGGCTTATTCGCCTCGTTTGTTTGCCCCAAATTTATTGTGCTTGAAAAAATACATCGATGCAATCTACCCCAAAAATCGTTCATGCGTTATCTAGAGATTTTGAAGGGCCCTTTATATTATAAATTGTCATAATATCGGATGGTGTTCGAGAAAGTGGACGGCGATAAGATGGGTTTTTTTTATATTATGAATATATTTTTTTCTTATTATATCACAGAAAGCAATCTACCATAATCTTATTTGATGTAAAGAAAGTGTCTTAATCTTATTTAAACGGAACTCTTCTGGGACTCTATTCACTATCTCGTGAGAATGAACGTGTAGGAGTGCTTACCAGGAAATTATGTGGTACGCATGGGCGTCGTTACACAATTCCATAGGGGGGGCAAAATTTTGAAAAAATTTTAGAATGTTTATTTGTTGGAAAACAAAGGAAATGAAAAATAAAAGAAATTTTTTTTATGATGGATTTAATTTTTCTGTGACGTCATGGCTTACTTAGGGGGCGTCCATTAATTACGTGAGGTGTTCAAGGGGGGGAGGGGATAAAACTAAATCTTTCTAAATCTCACTTGAGGGGGAGGGGGGGTTTTCGTAAATCTCACGTAATTTTTTTTTCTAGTAGAAAACGGTGTAAAATTGCGTGAAAGTCAAGTTAAATTATAGTAAAAGTATTTCTAGAATAAAATATGGAAAAATCTTATAATTATGTTTATTTACAACCATATATGTAATGTTGTCATTATTAACGTCATTGAAGGTTGGGAAATGTCACATTACACACCTCTAAATCAGAGCGAAGTTGAAGGAGCGATGATTTCATTGAAAATCACTTGGATATGTTGGTTCCAGTAATCACTCTTGAGGTCGTGCTTGAGTCTCCGTGGACTGAATTAGAATAGATTTTTTATTAATTTCCATTTAAGTATTTATCATTTAATTTTATTAATGTGATTTTAAATAATTGCAACACTCTCAAACATTAGTCTTTGCTAGTCTTAAATAAAAGTAATGGAACATATTGTGTTTTTGTTTTTTTTTTTTTAATAATCCAACACATTTACACTCAAAACACGAATTTTGAAAAATCTCACGTGAGATTAGGAAAGGGGGGGAGGGAGTTAAGGAAAATCTTACCAAATCTCGCCAGGGGGGAGGGGGAGTCAAAAAATCCTCAAAAATACCTCACGTAATTAATGGACGCCCCCTTACAGCTTTTCCAGAAATAACAGAAAATCGCAATTTATTTTTTATTTTCAAATGAAAACCATTTTTTTATTGAAAATTTGAATTTTTGGGCATTTTTGGGGCGTGTATTGAAAATTTTCTGTTACATATTAAAATCATGTATTTTCCAATATGATGGTCATTTTGACAGCTGACAGAAAATTTTCAACACATGATTCTTTTCCATAAATGTTCCCGAAATTCAAATTTTCAATAAAAAAAGGGGGTTTCTATTTAAAAATTAAAAATAAATTGATATTTTCTGTTATTTCCGAAAAACCAGAAGTAA
The DNA here is from genome assembly GCA_927349885.1 of Psylliodes chrysocephalus. Lineage (NCBI taxonomy): Eukaryota > Metazoa > Arthropoda > Insecta > Coleoptera > Chrysomelidae > Psylliodes > Psylliodes chrysocephalus. The sequence goes on from OV651830.1 coordinate 15,233,748, forward strand.
GCCATGACGTCACACACCAATTGAATCCAGTATATAACAGTATTTGTTCTAAGCTTTTAACCAAAAAAGTTTTCATTCCAATATCTCAATTAACAACGAAGATAAAAGCGGATGGAATTATTAAACGGTTTGCTAATCATAAAAATGCTTAGATACGCCACTGGTATACGGTAAATGGGTCTCAATGGAAATGTTGAAGCTTACAAAGATTTTATAAAGATCGTACATTACAATATTTTTTTCCATAAACGAATTAATAATGACATGTTTAGAAAAAATATTATCCAATATGGCGGCCATTTTGACAGCTGACAGAAAATTTTCAATACATTATTATGATACAAAAATTATTAAATTTACAATATAAGAGAGGGTTTCCATTTAACAATAAAAAAATTTATATTTTCGTTATTTCCGGAAAAACCGGAAGTAAGCCAGGACGTCACAGAATAATTGAATTAATCATAAGAAAGTGTTTGTTCCAGTCTTTCAAACAGAACTTTTTAATAAAAAGTAAAATGTATACGTGTATTTAATACGCCAAAATTACAAAATATTGCCCTAAAATACCTACTCGAATTATCCGCAGCTTGCGCTTCCCCTACCATGACTTCTCACTGATCGAATAGACCGCAGCCATGTTCTAACATGCCTTAGCATTCCAAACGTTCTTTCGATTAACTCTGTTGTTTTTTGGAAGAGCCATAAATATTTTTTAAACCATTTCGTATGTCTGAATAAAATTCACAATCTTTGGACGCTATATCATCAATGGAGAGCTCATTGTGTGCAGAAAGCTCTTTCGTATTCCAGTTTGGTATTCAGCTTCAAAATTGTCGATTCCAAATTTTTCCACCACTTTCATTTTGTTATCGGTAGTGGAAAAAGTATTTTTTATGTTTTTGGGATGTAACATGCTTAAGGAAAAACTAACAAAGTCTTCGGAAAAGCGGAACCCAGATATGCAATAAATATATTCAACCTATAATATTCTTCAACTATATTAGCCTGAATATTATTTCTATGAGATTGTTGTTCGTAATGCATATCTTATGCGTTGTTGATTAAGCCGTAAAAGCCAGGGGGGGCAACTGCCCCCCCCAAACGACGCCCATGGTGGTACGGCGCATGTCACTCTCCTAAAATTATAAAATATATATTTACGATGGTAAGAAAATGCTCATATACTTTTATGCGTGTAGGAAGAATAAGGGCGCGCCCAGCCGACGTTTCGAAATTCACAGTTACTTTTTCTTTGTAGAAATTTGGCAACAGCGAACTGTGGGGAAGGGAGTGGTGCAGCTAACCTACTCTTTCGGTAATGTAGATACCTGTAATATTAACTATTAATATGTCAGTAATATAGTTACCTGAAATTTTTTTATTTACTTTGGCAACCATTATTTATATTCATCTAATATGAAATGTAGAAAAATCAAAAATTTTGTAAAGCTAATAGGGTTGGGGTTATACATAACTAATTGCTTAAGTTTTGTCATACATTCCTTATAGAATTAACACTTTTGTTTGGTAGATACATATAAGATTTTTCTTACCTATTTAATTTTGACTGCTCATCACTACTTTGTTGTGTTCCTGCAATTAAAAAGAATAATTAGTAAATTATGGTTATTTATTTTCTACTAATATATAGAAGGTTTGTATTTAGAGACAATGTATCAGACAATTATGAATTAACCTGATGGCTTTTTATTTTAGTTGTAATGTCCATCTTGCAGAGCAAATATTCATCAACATAGTTTTAATAATTAGCATTATTAGTAGTAAAATATAAAGAATTACACAAAAATTATAAAGAGTATTAAACGTTTTAAGTATATATTTAAAAAGAAAATACACGTTTTGAAATAAACCAAATAATTAGGTTATTGCTCTAGTCCAGTGGTCGCCAACCTCTCAAAGTGTTGAGCTACTTTATTCATTTTGGAATAAACAGCGAGCTACCCACACGGAAGCCACGTAACGCAACGTAAATGAAATAATCCACAGTTAATTTATCATTATATGTATTTATTTTACTATTTAACTGTTAATACATAATATATAGGTACTAATAATAAACTAATAACAAAATAACTAATATTACTAGTACGTACTTGTTCATAGCTACATTCCTACCTACCAAACGAAGGTGTTTAAAAAATAAACACAAACTTTTATCCAGCCACAACGGCATGTCACGTAAGATTTAAAAATAGTTAATAATAACAACAAAAAAGTAACGCACTATCATGAACATAAACATTGAAAAATAAAAAAGCACGTTGAATGAGAAGGCTGACACTCAGACTCATCGATAATTTTTTTAATGTGTGCAGTATAATTTGATACAGCCATTCGAATACAATTATCCAAATGTTCATCTGTAAGTGGATTGCGATATTTGTTCTTAATAAACTTCATATTGGAAAAAGAAGATTCACACAAATAGGTTGAACTGAATAATGATTTCACTTTCAAGGCAACACGGTATAGAACTGAATATTTGTCTTTACTTACAATAGGCCAGATACATTTGGTACTTGAGACTAACGATTTTAAGGCTAAATCATTTTGAAACTCAATTACTTCCATTTCTGTTGCAGCGATGTCTTCGCCAAAGTTCTGCATAACACAAGTTGCATACTGTTGAATATCAATTTCCATAAAGGGTGAAACAACAAACTGCGCTACTAAAGCCTTTTCGTTGAAATCCTTAAAACCATTTTTGAAGTTATTCTTCAGGGTAAAAACTATTTCTACATGATATTTGCTGTCATAGGGTTCTAATGGATTTTGAGATATTTTTTCTGAAAGAATAGGAAAATGCTTGGCATCGCTGTTAATTAGGTTTTGTTCCCAAAACTCCAGATTTTTGATAAATGCTTTTATATCAGAAATCATTTCCACTAGTTCTTTGTCTCTCCCCTGAAGCTGCAAATTAAGATCGTTTAATTTCTCTGTAATGTCCACGAGAAAACCAAAATCTCTAAGCCAGATTGAATTTTCTAGTTCCGGAGTCGGTTCATCGCGTTGTTTGAAAAATTGAACTATGCCAGATAGGACATCATAAAAACGTTTCAGCACCCGTCCTCTACTTAACCAACGGACTTCAGAGTGAAGGAGTAGGTCCCCGTATTGACAGTCAACTTCATCGGCCAAGGTTTTGAATAATCTTCTTTGTAACACTTGAGCTCTAATCTTGTTCACAATTTTTACCACCAGTTTCATAACGTTGTTTAGTTTCAGGAAATTTCCACATAATACTTGCTGATGGATAATGCAGTGGTAACAGAGAAATTGCGGAAAAGTTTCATCTTTACGACATAACGCCACCAGACCCTTATCACAACCAGTGTTGCCAGTCTAGTACAATTGTACTAGATCTAGTACATTCTCTGAGAATCTGGTACTCTAGTACACTCGACACAATATCTAGTACTTTTTCAGCGTATGTTTCCATTTGAAGTGTAAAATATATTGGTCAAAAATTGCAAGAGAAATTAAAATAGTTGTTAAAAATTACTTCAGAGATAAAATAGTAGACATTTATCGAGAGATAAAACATTGTTTAAAAATTGTACGAGAGATCAAATATTGTTCAAAAATGGCTTGAGAGGTAACAAAGGGTGTTAAAAATTGATCAAAGTATAAAATAGTATTGGAAATTGCTTGAGAGGTAAAATATTGTTCAAAAATTGCTCTAGGGATAAAAATACTGTTAGAAATTTAATGAGAGATAAAAATATTTAATAATTTTTCCAGAGATTAAATAGTATTATAAATTGTTAAGATCGTGTTCAAAAATTGCTCGAGGTAAAATAGTATTACAAAATGTTAAAACCTTGTTTAAAAATTGCTCGAGGGATAAAATACTATTGAAAAATTTGTTGAGAAAAAATATTGTTCAAAATTGACTCAAGAGATACCTACTATTAGAAATTTATCGAGAGATAAAACATTGTTTAAAAATTCCTCGAACGATAAAATACTATTAAAAAATGCTCGAGAAATAAAATATTATACAAACATTGCTCAAGATATAAAACATTGTCAAAAATTTATTGAGAGTTAAAATATTTTTATAAATTTGTCGAGAGTTAAAATATTGTGCAGTTTGCTAAAGAGATAAAAAATTGCTCGAGAGATAGAATAATGTTAGAAATTTATCGAAAGATAAAATAGTCTTTAAATATAGCTCAAGAGATAAAAAAGGTTTAAAAATTGTTCTAGAGATAAAATAGTATCATGAGTTATTAAAATCTTATTCAAAAATTACTCGAGAATTAAAAAATACTGTTAAACATTTCTCGAGAGATAAAACATTGTTTAAAAATTGTTAGAAAGATAAAAAATGTTAATAAAAATTGCACGAGAGATCAAATATGGTTCAAAAATAGCTTGAAAGGTAAAAAAAAGGCTGTTAAAAATTGCTCGAGTGATTAAATAGTGTTAAAAAAAATATTGTACAAACATTGCTCGAGAGATAAAAGAAGTTGTTAAAAATTGCTCGAGAGATAGAATACTCTTGGAAATTTATCGAGAGATAAAATATTTTTTAAAAATAGCTCAAGAGATAAAAATAGGTTTTTTTAAAACTGTTCGAGAGATAAAAATAATATCAAAAGGTATTAAAATCTTTTTCAAAAATTGCACGAGAGATCAAATATTGTTCAAAAGCAGCTTAAAAGATAAAAAAACTGTTAAAAATTGCTCGAGTGATTAAATAGTGTTAAACATTTTACAAAAAATTTTGTACAAACATTGCTCAAGGGATAAAAAAAGTTGTTAAAAATTGCTCGTAAGATAGAATACTGTTAGAAATTTATCGAGAGATAAAATATTCTTTCAAAATAGCTCAAGACTTAAAAAAAGATTTAAAAACTATTCGAGAGATAAAAGAGTATCAAAAGGTATTAAAATCTTATTCAAAAACTGCTCGAGATATAAAATAGTGTCAGAAATTTGTCGAGAGATAAAATATTGTTTAAAATTGTTGTGTTCGTGTTCTCTATAAACCTTTTTTTGGTCTTTAATGACCATACTTCATAATTAGAAAAATCTGGTAATTTTATAGAATCTAGTACATTTATATGAAATCTGGTACATTTTTTAGATAAATCTGGTACATTACAAAAATATATTCTGGCAACACTGATTACAACCCACCATAGCTGGAGCGCCATCGGTTGTCAAGCCTACCATTTTCGATATTGGAATTTTCTCGGAAGAAATAATATTTTTTAAATGAGAAAACAACTCCTGTCCAGTAGTGTGTCCTTTCAGTGGAATAAACTTCAAAAGATCTTCTTTAATCGTATAATCACTAAAAACCATCCTGACGAACACGGCCATCTGGGCAGTGTCGACGACATCTGTTGATTCATCCAGTTGAAGTGAAAAATAAACACAGTTATCTAAGTCAGTTCTTAACTGTAAAAAAATATCATTGCTCATTACTTCTACACGTCTCATCACTGTATTAGCAGAAAGTTGCATAGATTTTATAGCTGAAACTATCTCGTCTTTATTTATAAAGTTGGAAAATAACGAATCGGCAGCTTCTAAAAACGCCTGTTTTATCATTTCCCCGTCTTCATAAGGTTTCTTTTTTTGTGCAATTATCTGGGACACACGGTACGATGCTTCAGTTGCAGCCTTATTTTTGTCGACTGTTCTTAAAAATATTGATTGTTGTCCAATTAACTGTTTTTCTAACTGTTTCAGTTTCTCCTTTCTGGCGGCAGAATGTAGTGGGAATGATTTTTCAAAATTAGAATGTACAGTTTTATGATGTCTCTCAATATTTTCTTTTTTAGCAACGGAGAATTATTACATAACAAACACACATTTTTATCTTTAACTTCTGTAAAAAAGTATTGTTCTTCCCATTCCAAATGAAAGTGGTATGTCTTTATCTTCTTACAACTGCTTGTCATAATATTATTTTTGTTGGTCTCTACTAACCCAAATGCTGGACGTTGGTTACGCGTTCAGTTTTAAACTAAGCGCAATGTCGCCGCGCCGTGCGTATTTATCCCGTTCAAAGCAATCCTGATCGTTTTCGAACACTAACGCGCTGGTCCGGCTGGTCGGTTCTAGCCGATTCTAGCTTGATGGCGTCAGCGGCAGATCGCTCACCGCAACGTTGCCGCTGTTTATGTTTAATATTATGACAATTAGATTTTTTTGTGGAATTTTCGGAAGCTTCTCTGATTTTTGCAGTTTGTATTTTTTAAATTAAAATCGTTGTGAGAGCTACCAGAATTGCCTCCGCGAGCTACCGGTAGCTCGCGATCGACAGGTTGGCGATCACTGCGTTAGACATTCTTTATTGTGTTCCTTAATTATTTACATTTTAAACATTATTTACGAGATATTTAATAAAACATTATGAAACCATGTTAACACGTGTTTTGTGAAGTGGCTATACAGGGTGTTATAGTATACAGGGTGATAAATCATTTTAAAACAATAATTTTGAAGTTATATTTCACTCGTTAAGTCCCGGACCTGAATGTGCAGCGCTTAAATAGTGTTTGTTAGGTATTAGTTGTCTCAAGTCGTCTCTCCCTTTAAAAAATAGAGTCAGATATACCAAGAGATCCACCCTCCTTGTACCTGGGACCGCTCCCCCTTGAATATGCAATTGTTTAGCTCGAGTGTTAGATGCCTGTTAAAAAATGATATTGAAATTATAACGTAATTTTTTATTTAAATAGAGAGTCGATAGTTGACACAGGAGAGACTTGAGTAAGGGCTGCTGCCCAAAACCCTTGTCGAAAAGTAGATACTGTTCTTTCGGAACCCGAATGTCCCGAAGCACCTTAATGTGTAAAGTTTTGTGCAGCGATTTGTATGCCAGAGGTAATTAATTGTTTGGTTTTGTATCGAGACATAGATTCTATTTTTTTTTCTTATTTTGTTTTCGCTTTAGTTAATAAAAACATTCGGAACCTCTTATTGGAACACCCATTAAATGCGAGTACACTGTGTACTGACACAACCTACATGCAGCGTTTTTATAATACTTTGTAAATATATAATATATGAAATGGATGACATTGAATTTTGCATTTAACGACACGTCATGTCGTCGGAACAGACCATTGAAGCATGATTGTTGATTCCAACAATCGGATATAAACAATTTATGGCGTTTAATAACCATTAAAACCGGTCGTAAATAAGATAGAAGGAAAGTACTTGTTTGTTTTATTATGGCTCAAGATTAGTGAATTTATGAAGACCGTTTGCAATGTGTATATTTAGAAAATTAATTTTCGTAGAACCGAACTGTATTGTAACGTTAAGTAAAATGTTTAACTTGGGAAATGTTGTATTCTTGTTTTAGTTTATTAACGTTTACACATGAGGTTTAGTTGTATGTTGACGACAATGAAATATTAGTGTAGTAGCAGTCAATCGGATGTATGCTTTCTGTAGGGGGCCGAAGGACACAAGCTAAATTGTTAATTTATTGAAAACTAATATTTTTGAGATTCTAAAACCGAAGGTAATCCAAAATTGGACCATAATATTAAACATAAACAGCAGCAACGTTACGGTGAGCGATCTGCCGCTGACGCCATCAAGCTAGAATCGGCTAGAACCGACCAGCCGAATCAGCGCGTTAGTGTTCGAGAACGATCAGGATTGCTTTGAACGGGATAAATACGCACGGTGCAGCGACATTGCAGTGTTGCCAACCCTACGGATTTTTCCGTAGATCTACGGAATTTTAACTCTGTTCTCGGATATACGGATATAGAACCCAAATCTACGGATTTTTACAAATAAACGCAAACATGCTCAGTAAAAATTTTAAAACATACTTTTATTGATAAAAGGTAATTAAAATTAATACATAAATATTATTTCCTACAACCAAGAAAATTATACTAACGATAAGTAAAATTTTCTTCTAATTTATATCGACATCAGCGTTCAGAAAATCAACCTTTTACACTTTCTTCTTCAGAAGAAGATAACTATAGGACTTGATGTTGGTTATTTTTAGGTTTATCCAAAGTATTTTGTGTTTTATTTTCAGATTTTAGTTCTATTATCAGAATTTAGGTTATTTTATTTTTTAGTTTTTTTAGGTTATATATTTTTGTTCTTCTTCTGTTCCTTTTATGGGCAATGTCCATATATTTTTGTTTACAATAAATTATAAGCCAATAATCAGTTATTAAAAAAAAAATAAGTACCTAATATATGTATTATTGTTTTATTGCAAATACATAAATTTTAGTTTTATGTAAAGTCGACAAGACAAACATCTTTATTTTATTTTAAAAATATTTTAATCAATCATTCTGTAGCAAAGAAAAATCTACGGATTTCTACGGATTTTTCGAACCCTTCCTACGGATTTACGTATCCAAAAAGTTGGCAACACTGCGACATTGCGCTTAGTTTAAAATTGAACGTGTAACCAACGTCCAACGGTTGGGTTAGTAGAGAACAACAAAAAATAATATTATGGCAAGCAGTTGTAAGAAGGTAAAGACATACCACTTTCATTCGGAATGGAAAGAACAATACTTTTTTACAGAAGTTAAAGATAAAAATATGTGTTTGTTATGTAATACTTGCTAAAAAAGGAAATATTGAGAGACATCATAAAACTGTACATTCTTATTTTGAAAAATCATTCCCACTACATTCTGCCGCCAGAAAGGAGAAACTGAAACAGTTAAAAAAGCAGTTAATTGGACAACAATCAATATTTTTAAGAACAGTCGACAAAAATAAGGCTGCAACTGAAGCATCGTACCATGTGTCCCAGATAATTGCACAAAAAAAAGAAACCTTATGAAGACGGGGAAATGATAAAACAGTCGTTTTTAGAAGCTGCTGATTCGTTATTTGCCAACTTTAGAAATAAAGACGAGATAGTTTCAGCTATAAAATCTATGCAACTTTCTGCTAATACAGTGATGAGACGTGTAGAAGTAATGAGCAATAATTATATTTTTTACAGTTAAAAACTGACTTAGAAAACTGTGTTTATTTTTCACTTCAACTGGATGAATCAACAGATGTCGTTGACACTGCCCAGATGGCCGTGTTCGTCAGGATGGTTTTTAGTGATTTTACGATTAAAGAAGATCTTTTGAAGTTTATTCCACTGAAAGGACACACTACTGGACAGGAGTTGTTTTCTCATTTAAAAAATATTTTTTCTTCCGAGAAAATTCCAATATCGAAAATGGTAGGCTTGACAACCGATGGCGCTGCAGCTATGGTGGGTTGTGATAAGGGTCTGGTGGCGTTATGTCGTAAAGATGAAACTTTTCCGCAATTTCTCTGTTACCACTGCATTATCCATCAGCAAGCATTATCTGGAAATTTCCTGAAACTAAACAACGTTATGAAACTGGTGGTAAAAATTGTGAACAAGATTAGAGCTCAAGCGTTACAAAGGAGATTATTCAAAACCTTGGCCGATGAAATTGACTGTCAATACGGGGACCTACTTCTTCACTCTAAAGTCCAATGGTTTTCTCGTGGACATTACAGAGAAATTAAACGAACTTAATTTGCAGCTTCAGGGGAGAGACAAAGAACTAGCGGAAATTATTTCTGATATAAAAGCATTTATCAAAAGGCTGGGAACAAAACCTAATTAACAGCGATTCCAAGCATTTTCCTATTCTTTCAGAAAAAATATCTCAAAATCCATTAAAACCCTATGACAGCAAATATCATGTAGAAATAGTTTCTACCCTGAAGAATAACTTCAAAAATCGTTTTAAGGATTTCATCGAAATGGCTTTAGTAGCGCAGTTTGTTGTTTCACCCTTTATGGAAATTGATACCCAAACAGTTTGCAACTTGTGTTATGCAGAACTTTGGCGAAGACATCGCTGCAACAGAAATGGAAGTAATTGAGTTTCAAAATGATTTAGCCTTAAAATCGTTAGTCTCAAGTACCAAATGTATCTGGCCTATTGTAAGTAAAGACAAATATTCAGTTCTATGCCGTGTTGCCTTGAAAGTGAAAGCATTATTTATAGCAAATTTCCTCCTCTTTAAGGATCTTTTTTGAAAAATCCAAAAATATTTATAGTTTAGAAACTATAGACGAAAAATAAACACCATGTTTTTGAGGTGTTTAATTGTTTATAAATTTTGCAATTTTTTTTTCACATATTGATCTAGACATTATTCCGAATCGAATGAGCTATTGAACATAATTTTCATAATAGTATGTCCCAAAAACACGCTTTTGAACTTGTTGATTAGACTATAATACTTGACTTAAATGGTAACACTCCTAGGGAACTTATCAGTGTAAGTCCATAACTGACTGGATATGCTGATGCACGTGACTGAAAATGAACTATTTTAATAACTAATTTTCTATTGATGTCAGAAATTTTCATACTAATACTTTTTTTTTTTTTTTTCAGGTATGTCATGTAATTAGAATGATATAGGATCTAAAATAGTAAGTAATAATTTTTATTAAATTATACAATAAAATACTGCCTAATCTCTCAGCTACTGGTAAAAACAAGGTTGCTTTTAGAAAAATTAAAGTCTAGATTAACTTTCATTAATTTTGATGAAAAAGTATGATTTAAAATGTATAATTAAAAATAATGATAACGTTTCTAAAACAAGTGTAAATTAAAAATTTTAAAAAACCGACTTCAAAAACGTGCAGATGCCATCACCACATCTTAACCCAATTTATATGGGATCACCCCTGAGGTACCCCCTTACTAACAAAAAAAGAATCATATAAATCGGACAAGGTGGTAAAGCATTATCGCTAAACATACATAAAAAATGAAGAGTTTGAGGATTTTCTCATGGACCCAATTTTCCGATTTTGACCAAATTTATATGGGACTACCCCTGAAGTAGCCTCTTTCTAACAAAAGAAGAATCATATAAATCGGACAAGGTGGTAAAGCATTATCGCTAAACATACATCAAAAATGAAGAGTTTGAGGATTTTCTCATGGACCCAATTATTAGATTTTGACTAAATTTATATGGGACCACCCCTGAAGTACCCCCTTTCTAACAAAAAAAGAATCATTGAAATCGAACACCGTGTTAAAGAATAATCGCTGAACATACATAAAAAAAAAAAAAAAAAATATCGCGACGAATTGATAACCTCCTCCTTTTTTGAAGTCGGTTAACAATGTCAAAGACGAATGTATTTCAAGATATTTTGTATATTTGTTATGTAAAAATTAAAGATTCCACATCAACAGAATACTTTGCAACATCTAGAATTCCTAAAGGTTCTAACCTAGTTTCTAGAGCTTATATTCTCTCTATCTTGGATTACGGACATACATTATATACCTATAATTTTTTACTTAGGATATGTATTCGATTTATAGTTGATCAGCTGTTATAATTATATTAAAAAAGAAAATTATCATCTTTTTAAATCCATAAATACTTTCCTAATCAATTCTAAAGTGTGTGAATATTTAATTTTACTAGAAACAACATAAACAAATTTCAACGCTTTACTTCAATCAAATATTTATATAATAAAATAACTACACAAAATAAACTAGAAGATGCTATCAAATAAACTACAGGTAGTATTAAATCTAAATTAAAATAAACAGTTTACCGTGTCAACATCGTATGGGCTTTGAATCAAGGTTTTTAAATTAATAAAAAATAATCTTTACAGGTTGACTTTAGATAGAAATAGATTGATTGGAATATTATAGGGATAGAGTAACGCCACAAGCCAGGTTATCTAATTTTGAAATCAAATTATTCTTATGCTGGGGTTAAATTTAATAAAGAAACTGTCAAATCCTGTGTATGAAGTTAGAGAACTAGCAAAAGCCTTTCCAATTTCTTGCTACGTTTGAAAAGTATATTGATTTGCTTTTTTTAATTAGTAGCTCTCTTTGAATACATACAAGCTCAGTTTGCTCCATTGATACGGTTTCCTCGTTGTCACGTGATCAAAAAATCTACTCATTCTGCTCGGGGAGGTACATTTCAATAAATTTAATAATGATTGGCCTTGAACATGATACGCTACATGTTGTTACACCCCAGTGCCGAAAAACTACAGTTTTATTTGATATTAAGTATCTTTAATGTATAACTGAGTCATCAAGTTACAGTATTAGAGATACCTTAACCATTAAACAATCTGTGAGTTGCCTTTTTTCATTATTATATGCAAACGAAATTATTTATTTAAGCAACATTTAATTGAGGACAAACATCGATTCGTTTCAGTATCTATAGTACATCTGTGACAGGGTCATACTCAGGAAAATGTCAATCTTTTTATGCACATGCCACGCTTTGTGATTTTCAAAGCCGTAAATCAAAATGCGGAACTGGATTTATATAAAAATATAAGGCGACGACCCTTTTTTTTAGGAATTTCATAAAGAATGGACCTGATTATAAACAAGTAATTTCTTGTCTATTCCTAATTCAGACAAGGAAACTCCGAGTGACAAACTGTTATTATCTAATGTTTGTCCATCAATCCCCCACAATATTATAAAAGACGAACTCAAGAACTTAGGTATTAAACAAATATCATCTTTAACATTTTTAAAAATCAGCAGTCAGCATCCAGAACTCCAACACGTTTTAAGCTTTCGAATACAAACTTGTATCCAACCTCTAAAAAATGTAGCTCAACCAGAATCTTTCTTAATTACCTATGAACAAACTTCCTATAGCATTTTTATAAGCCTTGATAAACAAACCATCTTGCTTTATTTGCACCGAACTGTCTCAATAAGAACCAAATTCATAATACATCATCCAATCTCACAACATCTAAAATTACACCATCTTCTCAGCCATCATAACCGACACTATCAATATCCACACCATTGTTATTCTCACTAACAATATTACCTCAAAACACTTTGTCGAGGTCAACACACCCTTCATTAGATCGTTTTACAAATATCAGCTGATCAAAGTAGGCTCAATACACATGTCGTATCAAAAGTATCGACACAGAACGATTTAATACAAATGAAAGTGGACATAACAACAAATAAACGATGTATCTCTGAACATGACGCAACACCATCACTTATTCAAGAAAAAGAAGAAAAAAATCTAAAACTAATGCTGACTCACCAAGAAAAAAATCAATTCAAGAAATGATGTTGCCAACTAAATCATTATTTGAAAATAAGTCAGTGGTGGCTCGTGCCTTAACACATAGCACATTTTGACTCGAAGTCGTTAAAAAGCATGCGCAGTAGTACAAATGTGCGCAAAAATCTTGGTGGTGTGGGCAATGCATTATTTGTTTAAGGTATTGAGATATTAAAGACTCTTCCAGTCTACTGAGACATTTTCTACGAGTAGCTTCTCTAAAAATAACAAAAATATCTTCATTGTCAAAAACTGATTATTTGACTCTCTTGAATCTAAATGAAATTAACGCATTGTCGCCACAGGAAATGGCACCATACACTGTGGAAGCTCACGATGTTTAAACTTTTTGGCTACGTACGCTACTATATATCCTCTCAAGAATCCACCACCTCTTCTAAGCTCCTTCGATATTCACGCTCTGTACGGTACGCATATTTACACATTCTCCTATATGATGACACATGGGTGCTAAAATCTGTTAGCTTCTGTGGCCTACAATTGCGCAACAAAAGCTCATTGATTTAGACACCTATACAAATTTTATGTTATGTGAGACTTTTCGTTTTAATTTGAGCTGTGTCCAGGCCGTTGGAGTCTATGCCAGTAGGCGTAGCCAGGTATGGGTTAAAATGTTTTGCTTGCGCCCGGCCGGTTCCTCACTCTAATCATGGTTGTTGAGAGTCAAGGATGTGCGGACTCCATCCCCCATTTATGTCTATTATTTAGAATGTACTTAGGATACAAAATGCTGTATACGCTACAATAGTAATAACCGAGAGATACTTAAATTAAACTCATTACACTTCATGACATGCTTAAAAATTACTATATATACAAGGTAGCTACACTCATTACATTTCAATGTGTATAGAGTAATGATACTCATTATACATGGTGTATGGGGTAACTGGAAAGTACTTACTATGCAATTTATATTCATAATATACAAGCCTGAGAGGCACTTGCTAATTTTGTGAAGAATGGGGAACTATCCCTTCCACCGTTGTTTACGTCTTGCGCGTCTGCTGGAGACTAGCGCTTCACTATAGCTATGACGATTGAGAGTCAATGATGTGTTTAGGTATGCTCTGACGCATTTCCCCTATGCTACAATAGTAATCACTGAGATGTACTTAGACTAAACTCATTACACTATATGCTATACATAGTAATTACTATCTAAGAGGTACTTACTATGCTCGTTACATGCTACCCGATATACATAGTAAATACTGGCATCTATATATGTATGAAGTAATTACACCCATTGGAAGGTACTTGCTAATTGCGCGAAGGGTGGGGGTGGTACTTTTTTTTTAGTTTTACACTCTTCGGATCTCCCGTGCTACACCCTAATCCGTCTGTAGCCTGGCGACACTGCAGCCTGCGGATTATTGTACCACCGTTTGAAGGTCCTACTACTTTCTCATTCAACAATTCATTCCCCCATTCATCGTCATTCATTCCACGTCGTCGGTGGTTAACCGCTAGTTGGATGAGTCCCATAGTAACATGGCCCATGGTGGAACCTCCCAGCGATCACCCATCCACGACGTGACCGGAGAATCACTGCTTAACTGTTGCGAGTATGTGTATGCACACTAAGCTCGCAGCTAGCCTCTCCGGTGGGTACTTAGGATAATTACTAATTACCTCTCATTACCTCCCGTCCAGAACTGGCCAATCACTACTACTAACTTCCAAAACTTCTATTTTTCTATTTGTTGAAACAGATAGATCGGAACGAGGGTAACGTCGCCTTTTCTTCGGTTTCTAAAAGCACCGAGTCTATTTTGTCAATAATTTTATCCATTTCATTACGAATTTTTTGCATTGCATTTTCAAAGTTTTTTATATATTGTTCAGTCTTGATAGAGTCAGTATTAATCGTCTGCAGTTACTTAAAAATATTTCGATATGTGGCATGACTTTATGAAAAACTGTTAACCAAAATATGAAATATCTGTCCTGTAATCTAAGATTATAAGCACCGGCTTGCTCAATCGTAGAATTTAATTTAATATTTTTGTCGTTCTCTAAAATATCCAAAACGTGCATCAGTTCATTTCGGTATTCATAAACTGTATTAACTCCCTGTGATTGGAAATTCCATCTCGTTTTTGATGAGCGTGGTAATCGTCTATGAACCATATTATCCAATACTTTTGTTCTTTGAGGTGATATAGAAAAAAAAGCACAAATTCCAGGTAAATGAGCGAAAAAAAATCCGAACAGACGCATTTATTGAACCTGCACTGCTCATTATAAGGTTAATCTGATGTGCATAGTAATGAACATAATTTGCTAAAGAATATTTATCTTTAATTATTTTTTGTACTCCATTCTTACCTCCGCTCATGACTGACGTTCCGTCGTAACTCTGCGCGATCAATTTATTTGGTGTGTCATTAATTAATGGATTAATTTCATTTAAAATGCAATTTGTCACTGAAGGGAGGATTACAAATTTCCAAAATCTTTCTACTGGCTTACTGAAGGCAATGTATCGTAGAATAATTACCAATTAAAATTCGGTAGCAACATCGGTAGTTTCGTCAGCAATTACAGCTACATAATTCGCTTTTTTTATTTCTTTAGTCACTTATTCATTTTTTTTTTTTTACACCCTTCGGATTACTCGTGCTACACCCTAATCCGTCTATAGCCTGGCGGCACTGCAGCCTGCGGCTTATTGTACCACCATTTGAAGGTCCTACTACTTTTTCATTCAACAATTCACTCCCCCATTCATCGTCATTCATTCCACGTCGTTGGATGAGTCCAATAATGACACGGCCCATAGTGGAACCTCCCAGCGGTGACCCATCCACGACGTGACCGGATAATCACTGCTTAACTATTGCGAGTATGTGGATTCACACTAATCTCGCAGCTAGCCTCTCCGGCGTCACTTCTTCATAGTAAACGCCAAACATGCAGTCAAATAGTTCGTTCTGTATGGTCTTAGAAGACCCTTTAAATACTGTTGCTTTGTTGAAATGTTCCTTTAAATCTGCATCTAATTCAGAACTAAAAATCTATCAATTCTTCCTTTATTTTTTGATTCTTCGGTTTCATCATGACCGCGCAATGCTAATTCTAATGCATCACAAAATCTAATACAGTTAATAATTATGTTTAAAATATATCTGACAATATATTGGCATATAAATATCAATGTGTTACTATAAAAGATACAATCCGGTCCTGTAAACTACAAATAAGTGCATCCACACTTACGTAATTATATAGCTTTTTTATTACTTTGTTGTACATTTGTTTTTGACGTTATCAGATAGCAAATTAATTCAACACCAACTGAAGGTTATAAATATTTTAAAGTTGTGCGTTAAAAACACGAATATCTACTCACTTGTTCCTTGTTCTGTTAAGGAACTACGGAACTTTAAGATTTAAAATTTACTTTTAGAATATTTTTCGTCTCAATTATCGTAGTTTATTTGTAAAAGACAACGAAAAATACTTGATAAAATTTAGTAGGAAGATAAGGAAATTATGTTTATATTATATAAGGCGGTGTTTTTATAGAAGGATAACTTTACATTTTTTTCTTCCACTATTCAAAACAGATAAAGTGACACAATCGTCCCAAAATAATAGACAGTAATTTGATGTGTTATTGCTTCAAAGTTTGGAGAAATTTTTGGAGGTTACTGGGCAAGGGATTTTTTTACAGCTGATCATATATTGCAATTGTATATATGGCCTCTTCCTCAGGATTCTTCACACATTCTTGACATTAAATTACCATCTATAATTTCGGTACTCAACTATAGTGAATATACGTTCGTCTATTTCTGCTATACATGTAATTATTGATTATACAGGGTCTTCAATAACACCCGTATCCCACGTGACTAAATTGATGTCATTATTTAGTTAAAAGTAACATTAATAACTTTAGTAGCAACATTAAAACAATGCTACTGACGTATTTGATATATAAAATGTCAAAAAACACTAAGAAGAACTTAAATTTGGAACAGAATAATATTATTTAGGTAAAAAAACATGTAGTTTAATAGTTATAAGTTACAGTGAGTTACAATAATAAATAAGTTACAATAAAGTACAATAATGGAAACCAATTATATAATAACAAGCACCTAGGTTAGAACACCTGTATGTACTGATAAAAATTAAAATTTTGTTTTAATTATATTTAATAAATTATAAAGGAAATTAATGATGTGGCACCGTGTCAAATGCTTTTGCTTGATCTAGAAATACACTTTTTTTTTTTGAGAGTTGGCATCTAAACGTAGTTTTTGTTGCCACAGACTTTTGTAATTTTTGTATATTTTAATATTTTCTTTAATTCAAAATTCAATAATTAAGTTATATATTTTCTCATTAAATGAACTTAATAAAATAGAAATACTTGATGGAAAAAGGATATTCAGGGAATAAGAAAATCTGAACGATGAGAATTATGGTGGAAGAAAAAATCAGATGGTTGATATCAGCAAAAGAAGAATTATCGCATTGACGGGTGATATATTAATACCAATTCTGGAAAGGTGAGACGGAAAACCCCCATGATTTAGTTTCGTCCTTGTTAAAGTGGTACAATAATACCTAGACATTTTAAAATTTGTAATGTGGGGAATAGATTTTGGAAGAACAGGGTGAATAAATGTATATGGGTTATTTGAATGAGAAACAAAGTGTTCCCAAAGTTTCTCCCAGCTTGATCTAATATTTCGTTTCATTGCATGAATAATATCCTGCGGAGAATGAATATTACTAATAGTTGGAAGAAGAATGGATTCTTTAGCAGCTAAATCGACTTTTTCATTTCCAACTATCCCTTTATGACTTTTAACCCAGATAAAAATGATCTTGATTTTAGAATTATGAAGAGTAAGGAGAGACTAAATAATTTCTCTTATAATAGAATTTTTGTTAATATTACAGGAATAGTTAGAAATTGAAAGTAAAACAGATTTCGAGTCTGAAAGAATAACCGATTTGCTTTCTCCATAGCTTTTTATCCAATTGAGTGCTTGTAAAATTGCAAAAGCCTCCGCTGTATAAACAGATAAATAATTTGGTAAATGAAATTGGGAAATAAAGTTTTCATTTTCCACATAAAAAGCGCATCCTGTACCTTGTTTTCCTTTAGACCCATCGCAAAAAATAGTATTAACTGTATCTAGCGTTCCCAATACCGATTTTATGATTATGTTATTAATTTTAGGGGAAGAAGTAAACTCAGGGAATAAGATTGATGGCTTGAACAATAAGGAGAAAAAATTAAACTGGTATATAGAAAGAATATCGTAAGACTCAATTTTATTTAAAAACTAGTTTAAAGATACACAGACTTCAGCCAAAGGTGGACTATTTTTAAATTTCCAATATTTGTTGGTTAAGTTTTCAATATTCAGGATAAAGGAAGAATTCAGAATTTTTTCCGAAAACATTTTAAATGTAACTAACTTTTTGCATGCTAGAAAATGTCTTCGTAAGTGAAGAGAAGGCTCTTGTACTTCCGCAAGAACCGCTGGAGTAGGGGAAGATTTAAAAGCACCGAGACATATTTTGACTGCTTTAACTTGCATACAATCTAATAACTTAAGGCTCGAGTTCGCAGCTGATCCATATAATATGCACCCATAATCGATGATTGATCGGATGTAAGATCTATAAAACATTAACGACGTTGTTGTGTATTCATTTCATCAGTAACATATGAAATCAATTCATGCATAGCATCTCCTGAGTTAATACCCTCAGTAAAGCCATATTGGTGCTTGGGAAGTAAGTCATTCGTTTTTAAAAAATCTGTCAGTCTATCTTTTACACATTTCTCAAATATTTTGGTCACATTACTAATTAAACTAATAGGTTTATAGTTAGTAATTAATTTTGGATTACAAGCTATATAAATAGGTGTTATAATTGAAGCTTTAAATCGTTTAGGTACGATTCCTGTATTAAAAATACAATTAATTATATGCATTAAAGGTTCCAGTAAATACAGATGTAGTAGTTTCAGATGTTTTACTGTTATACAATCAAATCCCGGGAAACTATTGTTTTTTAAACTATTTATGTGTTTTATAATATCGTTTTCGCATATCAGTTTCTGAAACATTAATTTTTCAGTGACACTTACAGGAAAATCCACATTACATTCAGGGATATTTGTGAACATATTAGTGCCAATAGTCGAAAAGTAGTTATTGCAGTAATTCGCCATTTCATTATCATTTTCAAATTCCTTATTATGTTGATTAACAATCTGTAAATTAGTATTATTTTTTTTATGATTTTCATTAGTTGCTTCAGAAATTAATTGATAAGTTTTTTCAGATCATTTTTGTTTTGGTTTATTTTATATTTTGCTAATAGTCATTTTTAGTTTTTGATATTAGTTTGTTTAAATTATTTCTAAATGTTTTACAATGAGTTTGTTTGTTAATAGTATAGTTTTTTTGTAGATATGTTTTAAGTTTATCCCTAGTTTTAATAGAATTAATTAAACCATTTGTTATCCATGGCTTTATTTTTTTATGGATTTTAATTTTAATATTTTGAGTGGTTTGACATGTTTCAATGATATTAAGATACGTGTCATAAAAAAGTTGTATTGCAATTTCTGGATTATTTTCATTGCAAACACTTTCCCAGTTTACAGTTTCGAATTTTTGTTTTAATTTATCAGTATCGATTTTAGTCTCCGAGCAATTATAACTAGAGGGAGTCTTCCCCCCTTCACGCGCTAAATTTTGTTAGCAACATCTACTCCCCCCGAGGGGGAAAATACCTCTTCTGTAATTGGCTTATTTAATCAGCGTTGCCAAGTTTGACTTTGACAGCGTCAGTTCTGACATTTTCTGACACATGTCAATTTCTTATTTGTATTTTATGGAAAATATTATTTATAACGTTGTAAGGGTTGTAAATGTATATTTAAGATTTAATATCTCTAATAATATGGCGAAAACATTCTTTATGTCTAAAAGGCCTGTTGAAAATGCTTCTTCAAGATAATATCATAAGTAAGTACAGACACAACCTAATTATCAAAGGCGGTACATTAGGCAATCACCTTTAATTTGCAATTAAACTTTCTTATTTTCTTATCGAAAAATTAAAATTAAGAGCAAGTAAACTCCAGCTAAGTTCGTCTTCATCCGTCTCATAATGATTATAGTAAAGGTTAATTACTTATTATTTTAATATCACGTCTTTGTAAAGTTTATTGTTATTTTTTTTAGGTTTCCTTTTCTTGATATGAGAAAGAAATACATGGTTCCAAAATATAGGAATTTAACAAGTGACCACCTGAATAACTTTTTATGCTAATGAACATTTTTATTACAGACCTCAGGGGAGAAAAATATTAAAAAAAAATGCAATTTCGACGAAAGAAGTATAATAATCAATCCTGTCACTACTTCTACACTATATTTATCTGCTACTAAAGTACTAAAACAGCAAGTAAGTAGAGAAACTTAAGTTTCTTTCAAAAATAATGTTTAAGGAAAAAGGCATAGCCATTTTTTTGTTGACATTTTTTTGTTGGATTCCTGTACTGATTCGCTGGGGCAAGGACATACTGCTATGAGTGATGCCCAGAGCTGTGGAACTGCTGGAGTCATGGGATCCGCTGATTCCCGATCAACGTTTTCCAATTTCCCATTAGGTGTTGTTGACCAACAACCCCCCAGTGCTGCTCAATAGGGTGTGGGAGTTCATATGCCCTATCCAGACATAAAATAGAGCCCAGTGTGATCCGTAAGAACTTTCATTTTATTATAATAGCATGAAATGCAGTAATGCTTATTTTTTTTTAATTTAACTTTATTATAATTTTGGTTCTACTCTTTTAGAGTTTAGAATAAATGTATTTTTCATTTTTACGCATATTTTCTGTTCTAAGGGTATGTTATATAACTTGTTTATATTTTCGTTAAGCTAAATGTCATTTTGTACGCCGTCGGTATAGATCTATATCCTAGGTAAACAATTTAACATACTTGAAGTATTAGTTGTATCTAAATTTAACGGGTTATTATAATTTTATTTAACTTGATCATTTTTTTATATTAAGTTATAAAATGGAGCCTGAACTTAAGGTTCTTGTAAATTTTCTATAATTTAAGTACTAGGTATTAAAACTTTACTTTTTCTTTAAATTTTATGGATAATAAGTGTACCTATTATATCTCTAATTTATTAATGATCTCCGCACATTAAACGAATATAATATAGGGATCATATAATTTTCTTTATGTATGGTTAGTAGTCTTGACTAATATTCATATATTTTATGTATTCTTAATAGTTAAGTTGTATACAGATATCTTCCATATCTTCTATACTTACAGTTCATAGGTATCTTTCAGGGATACTTTTCACACCAATGTTTCATTAATAAATTGAATTTATTAAATATTAGTTTGATTTCCTTCTTTCTTTTCACTGATTTGGGTATTGATAGTTAACACATCCCTTTAGGTATAAGTGTTTATGTTTCTCTTAAGCAGATACAATTTCGTATAGGTTTCTGTATTCCCCTTAATCGATGCATTGGTGCCCATTTGCAGTGCCTGCCACTTAACGTCTAACTTTAGGGAAGATCCGCACTCACCGCCCAAGTAGTCGTGTGCTGAACTAGCCGAAGTCAAGGTATTGCGATCTATAATTTTTTTAGTAAAAGATACGCTATATTATATAGTACAAAAATAAACAAGAATATCACATTATTCATGTTTTTTTAATTTCCTTCAGTAAAACAATACTAGAACAACTTAAATAATGTGGATTTTGACTATTTTGAGTTATGCAGATCATTATGGTCTAAGAAAATGTTTGTCTGGTGCTATAGTCAGGTATAAAAACATTCATTTATTTAAACACAGTTGCAATATACATTTTATTTAGTTTTTAAGTTAAAACCTATTAGGACATCCTAAAATGACTTTTTTCGTTTGATGTGAGATTAATTATTCTACATTTTTGTTGGTGAAATAGGATATATTAAGATGTCTTACTGTTTTCTCTGATTATCTAAAAAGTTAGAACAATATACAAAGACTGTTAGAACAAAAAAGAGATATACCTTTACTTAAACACACAATTAGTCAGTTCAATTGTACGATAATTTAAAGCAGAAATCCAGAAAACTTTAAAAATGTGTTTTTACTATAACAAGGACATAAATATTAAAAAAACTTGGCACATTAACATTGACGATAGGTTTTTATAATATATATTATACAAATCACAACGAACTATACAAAATGACATTATTAATAATTTAGCAATAAAAAAGTTAAGTACAATGATGACATTAAAAGTTGAGTTTCTCGAAATGCTTTTTTTAAATTGTCTCAGTACCTACCTAGTATTTTTCTAGCACAATGATATTATATGAATGTGCATTGTATGACATCTTATATTTTAGGAATAAAATGATATATTTTTTGCAGGTTTCTGTTAACAACGATTCCAAGAACTTTTGAAAATATTATTAAAACGGCCTTTGCAAATATTCTCAATTAGGAGCTTTTGATCCAACATTAAATTTTTATTCTCCATAAGGTTGAACAAGACTTACCAGACCCAAAATATCAAAATTTTACCAACCAATTGATGGTTCTACTGGTTTCCATACGAAAATTCTCCTCGAAACTACTAAAAGAAAAGTGGCAGAGGCAACCGAAGAATCTAATTATTGTTTGAAATTTTACCATTAATAATTTTTGATAACGATTTAAGATTATGAAGTTCTATTATGTATTTTACTATTTGATAACCTATGTTTAAATTTTTATTAGGACCAAAATAAATTATAATTTTTATTTCAACTACAAAAACCCTCATAATATTAAAAAGGGGAAAACGTTAGATTAGTTACGTTCAGGAATAAACTCTTTAAACATTTATCTACTTAAAATGTGTTACTTTTAGAAGGTATGTTATTAACTTTCTATTTGTACTTGTATTAATTTATTTCATTTTATTATCTGTTGTATTTTCAAATTGATTTTGATATTAATCTTGTCTATTTATATATTTTTTATATTCACATATATGTTTTTTTCATTGAAACAAACGATTATTAGCTTATTAAATATAATGAATTCATGTTGTTTTATTATATGCTTGCATGAATGATTACTTTTATTTTCTTTTAAAAATGAATTTCGAAGATAAAGCCGAAACGGTGAGTGAGAATAAAAAATTAGACGAAAGTGACGATATTTACTGGAGCTTTCATCTACACGCTCCTTTTTCTAGCCATCTACACCTGAGCCAGCAAGATTCGTCTTCCCTCCATCCTTACATTCTCCAGATTGACAGAGAAAACGCCGTCCTCTTTAACATATCCAGACCTTCTTTGACGGCGATTATGGGGGTTATGATTGACGATCAGTGTTATTTTTTACAGGTCTGTTATTTTATAAATACACAGAAATAACAACCTGTTCTCAAATAACGTGTTTGTTAAAAATAACATTACTTGTCCATCATAACCCCTTACCACTACATTATCAGCTTTATTTGTTATCCCGAGCAATTTAAATGCATTCGTAATTGCTCATTCTCACTTCTTTTCTTGTAGATTCGGTACTCAGTTTTCTTATTTTTAGTTATGTTTGCACTGCTCTTTCATTTTCACAGCTTTAATTCTATAATGCTGTAACGCTACAATATGGATCCATTTTTGTGGTTTATACTATTTAATGTTATTCGTAAGTGACCAACCTATTATAATAATTAAAGATTGAACATGTTCCTGTAAGGCCGAAACTAGTCACTCCTGTATTTATTTATAATAAAATTGATTTTAAGGTTTTATTCTTCAATTGAAAAAATTAGACCTTTACAGTGATTTTGTTTCATTTGCTGCATTAGACACATATAAGACGGTATTCACCATATCAGCATAAGAAATGGTAGGTACAATATGTATGTCTTTTTCATCAAATTCTTTAATTTTCTCTTGAAACATTTTTATTATTTAATTTTTACTATTTATATATTTTTTTCATTTTAAAACTGTAAATTTCACTTAAAAAAAATTTGTCTTCAAGTCTAAAAATTTTTCAATATTAATTTCTTATTAATTCTTAATAAATAATATAATTAAAAAATGTCACACATTTTATAATTTTTGATACTGAAACTATCAAACAGATGAAATAATATAAGAAGGTGAAGACATAAGTCACGTGGATTACAATATTCAACGCTTATTGGTTGCTTTGGACATGTTCGTCTTTGATCAAAATCTCAATATTTTGAAGGCTAAAACGTTTTTTATTTTAAAATTAAATAACATTAAGATAAAACTTACCAACGCGCCAAAACCTCAATTTCAAAAAATATGGACTAGCTCGCATTTAAAAGTTAACTCCTTATATGGGACTGAAGATTCCCAAAAAACGAGAGCTCTCGCCCTCGGCGAAAGTCCGCACTCGAGTCTTTTTTTCAGAACAAACGTTTTCAGAACATTTCTATAATTGCTTTAAAAGTTGTTCTATAAATTTGTTCTAATAACTTTCTTAAAACAATCCTTATTATGAAAAACTAATTAAAACTATATAAACTATAAAAAACAAATGTTTCATAAACACTGATTTGTTCTGTTACAATAAAACAGAACCTAAAGAATATTCCAGTTTATAGAGCAACATTGTTGTGTATGTTATGTCTCTTCCATACTACCTCAATGGTAAAATCAAAATAATATATTTGATATAAAAATAGGACTATATTATTTCTACTAAAATTTTATTATACAATAAATAATACAATTTTATTAAATATAAACTTTTAAGTGTATTCTCGTAATTTATTCAGGATAAATTCGAAACAAAGCTCCCTATGGCACGGGTTTGAGTTTCAACTCATTTACATTTTTACATTTCGTTTGTTCGAAACAATATCCTATCTTTATACATAAATAATGAATATGAAAAAGTGAAAAGGACGAGGAAGGGGTAGCGGCTTTAAAAGGGTCGGAAATTGGATTGTTTCCGGTTGAAAATGGGGAAGGAAACAAAAAAAACTCTCGTTGTCGGATTGTTTTCTTTATGTTACACGCATTTTCTGTAATGAGATTTGAATTAGGTTGTCGCGTATCCAAGTTGCTCTTTGTACCATCAAAGCTCATCAAAAAAAAAAGGAAAAAATTATTTATCGTAATAAAAATAAATATATTTCTGCAAATAATTTTTTTAGTTATTCGGTTTTCTCTTACATACAATTCAATTGCATGTATTGCAGCCTGAAATAGAATGGTATGTGTTAAAAATACACTTTTTCACAAGAAAAAGTAATCTGCCTGTATATAAGAGTCGCTTTGGTAACTGTCATAACACCAAAAAAGAAAGTAGTAGTTGCGCTAATCACTAGTTATACCTCAGATTGTATGCTGACATCACAATTAAAAAGAAACTTTAGAAATTTCCTTCCATTGTGATTCATGGTCCTTTGAACGAGCCGGATCCATTAAGCAGGGTTCACTTAAAGAAGAAAGACCCCCACCCAGCAGATTTTCACACAAGATGTTCACTAAACCAGTTTCCCCTAAAATAAGAAGAAGATAATTATGAATTCCAGTGACATCGCGGGGTGCAGTCTTACGATAATATTGAAAAAATATATGCAACTGACTTTTTAAAAAATTCTATATTTTTTCTCAATTAAGTAGCTAAAAATACAACTTTTTTTGTTTCTTAATATTTTTTCGTATCTTACTTCGTTTTCGAGAACAAAATAATAGTTTAACTTGGTTCAGGAATACGCCCTTGGAATTACGTCCTATCATAACGTAACACCCAATAATTCAAACTAACACTTATAATTTGTACGGATGCAAATCAATTTAATAATTAAATATACCTTACAAGAAAATGAGACCATCGAGCAAATCCTCTACTATTGCCCGTCGCTCTCATTTATTTGATTTGTAGATTTTGACGATGTTGTCAAGCACATCAAATCTGTAGACTGACTCACGAGCTA